>CM038794.1:18363544-18636439 GCA_021764765.1 Vicia sativa
GTTTTGGAGCAATCCTTCTGTCCTTTCTTGATTGGAATGCATTGTATATATATACTGGATGGATTTGGCATTGTTTTTGGTAAGAATTAATCACCATTCAAAGCAAATCAAATTTGATTTTTGCACAAAATCAAATTTTCAAAATTTGATTAATTTCCAATCCAATCTTGCCATATTGATCAAATTTCGAAATTTGCTGGCTTTATTGAGTTGCTTGGATCTCAAGGAAGGAATAAAAATCAATCTCTCAATTAATTTTGATTTTATACTTTATTTTTCAATTTAATTTGTATTTAAATGAATAAATTCCAAATTAAATAGGAAAATAAAATAAAAATTCGTGGCATTGGGCTTGGATATTCCTAATTGTATGAGGAACAAGTTAGGATGAAGAAAAAATAGGCCCATTTGCAAAAGATTTGATTTTTTGGAGTATCTCTCTTTGTGCATTCTTCCAAAATTGCCCAACTTGTGAATGGTGTAACTTGCTCAATTTTCCACATTTTTAGAGTTCTTGGACTTTTTGGAAAGCTCTAAGAGTCCTCTAAACAATGTCTTTGGTTTCACTTCAATTGGAGTTACCATGCTCAATATATGTTCAAAGCAAAAAGTTGACTTTTTGTTGACTTTGAAAAGGACCTGTAATGTTTTGAGCTATACCTCTCAAATGAAGCATTTTTTGGACATTCTTGTGAGACATGAAGTTGTAGAGAATTGAATTTCCTTCAAAACAAGAGGTGGTGGAAAAATTTCTGAGAAAGTATGAGAAAGTTATGATCAGTCAAAGTTCAGTTGACTTTTCACCTAGAAAACCCTAATTTAGAAAGTTTGACTTTTGAGCAAATCTTGAGTTTTCTTGATGAATCATGATCAACCCTTGATCAAATGATGAATGTAACTTCAAAATGAGGATGTTGACCAAAATCGAAGTTTTGATGTATGTTGACCACAGTTGACTTTTGACCAATTGATTTTCAACCATCTGAGCAATTGTCTGAGGAAATTGGACTTGTGAAGCTTGAAACTTGACATGGAGAATCTTTGAAGCATATGAGGAAGCATGAAAACCATTGGAGGTGTTAGAAGTCCATCTGGATCTGAGGAATGCCAAACCCTAGTTTGGGTTGATTGTATAGGAGAGTGTCCATTTGATCAACTCTTGAGGAATCCTTGAGCATGGATGTATGGAATATCTTGAGAATCATGAGGGCAAATTTTGGGGTATGACAGCTGCCCCTGTTCAATCTTCTTGTACTGGAAGGGATAGATTGGCATGCTTTGCCTTTCGTGACCTGGAGGTAGAAGATGATTGAACACTCGAGTACACCTGAAAATTTGCACTCGCGGTTGAGGAGGATGCGGGAATGGGTTTACAGATGCCATTTGGAGAAGTTGGAGACTTCGCTGGGGAATGAGTCGTACGCTAGACTCGAGACCGTTGTATAGGAGATGGGCTTAGGATGCCATCCGGAGGGACTGATGCTGGGGAGTGAGCCGTACGCTAGGCTCTGTAGATGCTTCTGAGAGGAGATGGGCTTAGGATGCCATCCGGAGGGAGTCGTACGCTAGACTTCGCGCTTGCTTTTGAATGGAGTTGTTGGTCTGTATTGATTTTTAACCAAATATGCAGCATTCTGAAAGCGAAGAGATGTTGACAAGTAGTCGGAGATGGGCTTAAGATGCCATCCAGGGCAACTGAGTCGTACGCTAGACTCTCGGAGCTGCTGTTGATAATAAGAGAGGGTAAAACGTGGATATTTCCCTGTTGTGCATCGGGTGTTGATCCACTGCCTGTTATCGGAGGATAACTTGTGATCGTTCGGATAAGGTTTCCCCGTCTGGCTTCGGGTATTAATCCTGGATCTGTTGTTGGGGAACAACGAGGTTGGTCGTTCAGATAGTTTTCCCGTCTGGTTTCGGGCATTAATCTTGGACCTGCTTGCGTCAGAAATGACTTTTACCTGTTTTGGCAAAACAAGAGAAATTTTTGATAGAATATTGTTAGTCTTATGCAAAGTATGATGCATGACAATGCGTATGAATGATATATGCACAAATTATGATATTCATGTATGAATGATGGATGCTGTGATATTTCAAAACATATCCATCTTGAGGAAGATGGGAGTGTCCCGCTTGAGAAATTTTGGCTTCTGCTTGGGGATAAAGTGGATGGAGACCCTGCTTGGGGAAGAAAGGAGGATGATAACTTTGATTCCTCCGATGCACTATCTGACCAAGTCTCAAGTCTAGATACTGTTGTGGATGGGAGAAATTGAAGAACGTGCCGCCAAAGATCTTGTTCATGGACCCTGCTGGGAAAGATTCAGGAGGCGCTTCGTCGGAGAGAGTTATGAGGCACTCTACTGGGGGATTTTGTATATAGATTCTGCTGAGGAGTAGTTGACGAACCGTCTGGAGGCCGGATTGGAAAGATCTAGAGCTCGTCGAAATCTCGGGCTGGGGAATAAGGGGTGTAGGTTTCCTCCGATGCACTATCTGACCAAGTCTCAAGTCTAGACACTGCTGCTGCCGGGGAAAGGGAATTGTCGAAGCGCATCCTACTGAGGATAAATGTCTCTGCTGGAGATAAAGCCGCTGATGATGAAATTTCGAGAAGGAATCTGTATTCTGATGGAGAGAATTTGTAGTGGATGACATTTCTGTGGGGAATCATGCTCTGCGGGGGAATGTATCGGTGACTTTCGTCGTCATCTCAACTCCTGAAGCTCGTAGCAAGTACTCTTGTATGTTCACTTTTCGTATGTTTGCGAACAAGTTCTTATTGTCGGATGCGCATAATCATTCAAAGCAGACGTTTGGACTTTATGCAAACAACAATAAACAAAAATTGTAAAGAGAAAGAAACTTGCTTTTATTTGAAAGATGGCGTATGGCCGAGTAGTTTGTACAAGAGAAAAGTAAAAGGCTATGCGGAAACAATCTCGTTAAGTTCCAACTATGCTAGTACTCATATATTTCAACTATCTCATCTCCTTGCTGTCAGTAGAAAGTGATTGAATTGATCTTCGCCACTTGAACTTGAATGCTGATGGTAGTCCGAGAGTAGGTGATCTGAAAGAGACATAGTCGTACGCTTAAATCCCTAACTTTTGCCTAGACCGCCCTTCGGTTTTCACCTAGGGATACCCTTTTTGCCCAAGCCGCCTTTTCGTGGTTTTCGACTTGCCGGTGTACATGTTTTGTATATATCCTTAATTTTGCGAACCTTTTGGTTCGCCGGATGCCCTTATTTTTGCCTAGGTTAAATCGACCTAGCGGGTCTCTTTATCGTAGTATTTTTGACTATGTCTGCGTTCACAGGGTGTGGGAAGTCTTCACCGTCCATGGTGCTAAGTATCATAGCTCCGCCTGAAAATACTGTCTTGACTACAAATGGTCCCTCGTAGGTGGGAGTCCACTTGCCCCTGGGATCACCTTGTGGAAGAATGATGCGCTTGACTACTAGATCGCCGACTTGGTATACTCGATGCTTGACCTTCTTGTTAAATGCCCTGATCATTCGCTTCTGATAAATCTGTCCATGGCAGATGGACGCTAGTCGTTTCTCATCAATCAAATTAATCTGGTCAAGGCGCGTCTGTACCCAATCGTCTTCGCCTAGCTCTGCGTCCTGGAGGACTCTGGTTGAGGGTATCTGAACCTCAATGGGTAGGACGGCTTCCATACCGTATACAAGAGAGAAGGGGGTTGCCCCTGTTGATGTTCGTACTGTAGTGCGATAGCCATGAAGAGCAAACGGTAACATCTCATGCCAATCTTTGTAAGTCACTGTCATCTTCTGTATAATCTTCTTAATGTTCTTATTGGCGGCTTCCCTCGCGCCATTCATCTTAGGCCGATAAGGAGAAGAGTTGTGATGTTTGATCTTGAATCGTGCGAGTTCGTGATCATCTTGTTGTTGAGATTAGAGCCGTTATCTGTGATAATTCTTTCAGGAGTGCCATACCGACAGATAAGATTATGCTTGATGAATCGGGCCACAACATTCTTGGTAACAGATGCGAACGAGGCTGCTTCTACCCACTTGGTGAAATAGTCAATTGCCACAAGGATGAAGCGATGTCCATTGGAAGCTGTGGGTTTGATTTCTCCAATCATGTCAATGCCCCACATTGCAAAAGGCCAAGGAGCTGTTAAAACATTCAGAGGTACTGGAGGTACGTGCACTTTGTCTGCGTATATCTGACACTTGTGACAAGATCGAGCATAACGGTGACAATCAGCTTCCATGGTGGACCAATAGTAACCTGTTCTCAGAATCTTTTTAGCCATCGTATGCCCACTGGAGTGAGTACCAAATGCTCCTTCGTGTAATTCTTCCATGATATGTTCCGCTGTTTTCCGGTCTACACAGCGTAGTAAGCACAGATCGTGGTTGCGCTTGTACAAGATGCCGTTGCTGAGGAAGAATTTGGATGCAAATCTTCTCATGAATTTCTTATCATTGACAGATGCCCCTGCGGGATATTCCTGAGTCTCAAGATACCTCTTCACGTCGTAGTACCAAGGTTTCTCTTCTGTATCAAGCTCATAACAATACGCTGGTTCGTCAAACTTCTCAATGATGATCAGGGGAGCCTCGTTGTCCCATCTAACTTTGAACATAGATGACATAGTAGCTAGTGCGTCTGCCAACTGATTCTCTTCTCGTGGAATGCGATCAAAAGTAATCTCTTCGAAATAGGGGATCAAACTCAGAACATGCTCTCGATACGGAATGAGATTCGGATGCTTCGTATCCCACTCGCCCTTAATCTGACTGATCACTAAAGCTGAGTCTCCATACACTTGCAAGAACTTGATTCTTAAGTCAATAGCAGCTTTGATACCCATGATGCACGCTTCGTATTCGGCCATATTGTTGGTACAATTGAAACATAATCTGGCGGTGAAAGGCGATGTCCGCTCGGGGATGTGATGATGGCGCCAATGCCATTGCCAAGTGCGTTTGAGGCTCCATCAAAGACCATGGTCCATCGGGATCCTTGTTCAGGTCCTTCGTCTGGTCCTGGTTCTTCGCAATCTGTAACTAGCAAAACATCTTCATCTAGAAACTCGAACTGCATAGACTGATAGTCATCTACGGCTTGATGAGCCAAATGATCGGCTACTACACTTCCTTTGATTGCTTTCTGAGAAGTGTACTGGATATCATACTCGGTCAAGATCATTTGCCATCTTGCTATTCTTCCGGAGAGAGCTGGTTTCTCAAAGATGTATTTTATCGGATCCATCTTAGAAATCAACAAAGTAGTGTGAGTCAACATATCGTCTTAGTCGTGAGCAGCCCATGCCAAAGCGTTGCAAGTTTTCTCATTGTGAGTATCTTGTTTCACGTCGGTAAACTTTTGCTAAGGTAGTATATTGCATGCTCTTTTCGACCAGACTCGTCATGTTGCCCCACACACACCCCATTGAGTTCTCTAACACAAGTACATGATAAGAGGTCTTCCTTCTGGCGGCATCGGGATAGGAGGGTTACTGTAGGTACTCCTTGATTTTGTCAAAAGCGGTCGGCAATCGTGCTCCATTCCACTACTTGATCTTTCTTTAGTAACTTGAAGATTGGCTCACAAGTAGCAGTGAGGTGTGCAATGAATCTGGCAATGTAGTTCAATCGGCCTAAGAAACCTCTGACTTCCTTCTCGGTACGGGGAGCTGGCATCTCTTGTATAGCTTTAACCTTGGCGGGGTCAACCTCAATACCTCTACCACTGACGACAAACCCTAGGAGCTTACCGGATCTGACTCTAAAGGTGCACTTGTTAGGATTAAGTCTCAGTCTGTACTTCTTCAATCTGTCAAACAATTTCTGCAAATGATCAAGATGTTCTTCCTCTGTCTGTGATCGAGCTATCATGTCGTCGACGTAGACCTCTATCTCGTGATGAATCATGTCATGAAATAGTGCCACCATGGCACGCTGATAAGTGGCGCCTGCGTTCTTCAGCCCAAACGGCATAACTTTGTAGCAAAAGGTACCCCACTGCGTAACAAAAGTAGTCTTTTCCATGTCTTCGGGAGCCATTTTGATCTGATTATAACCGGAGAAACCATCCATGAAGGAGAAAACCTTATGCTGAGCGGTATTGTCAACCAGAACATCAATATGAGGAAGTGGGAAATCATCTTTCGGACTCGCTTTGTTCAGATCTCTGTAATCCACACACATTCGTACTTTGCCATCCTTCTTAGGTACGGGTACTACGTTAGCGACCCACTGGGGATAAGAGGTGACAGCTAGAAATCCGGCGTTGAACTGTTTCATAACTTCGGCTTTGATTTTCTCTGACATCTCTGGACGCATACGACGAACCTTCTGTTTCACTGGGAGAAAACCCTCTTTAGTTGGCAATCGATGAACCACAATATCAATGTCTAAACCAGGCATGTCTTCGTATGACCAAGCAAAAACCTCAATGTAGTCTCGTAGCATCTGTACCAACCTTTCTTTAACACTGCTCTCAAGACCCGCTCCTATCTTGATCTCTTTTCTGTCTTCGTTAGTACCCAAATTCACAACCTCAACTTGCTCTTCATGTGGCTGTATAACTCGCTCTTCTTGCTGTAGCAATCTGACAAGTTCTCCTGGCACTTCACAATCTTCCTCACTTTCATCTTCGGCTTGGTAGATCGGATTATCGAAGTCATATTTAGCACTAGCATAGCTGTTATTAACGAGATTCGGAGTGATTCTGCAGTGTATCACGTGGGTGTGTGTAAGAACACATAGCCTTTGAAGGGGTGATAAAGTAAAAGAAAGAAAAACACAAATGAATGCAAAAGTCCCACGATTTATTGAATGAAAATACGCAACAACAAATAAAAACCTCGCAACGAGCCATGATGCCCGGCAAGGCACTAGGCTTTAGAGTTTATTGTTCAAAACATAGAAAATACGAAAAGCAAACAAAACAAGAATAATTACTCCTGACTAAAGGAGATTGGTATGACGTCTTCAGTCTTCCAATTGCTGAGCCCATGATCTGGAGTTGGGAAGATCCAATTGCTGATGTCGAAGTCGTTGCCGTCGTCTTCTATAGCATGAATTCCCCTCTGGCTGATGCGGACAGGAAGTTGGCCGGCACGCTCGCGGCGTACCATCTTCTGACCTTTGATAGTGAAACCTAAACCAGTCTTGTCAAACTTGAAAGGAAGATCAGGGAGCTGACCCCAAATAGCACTACCACCCTCTTCAACTGCAGCTTGAGCATCTTTCAGGGAGGCCATCCTAGGAGGAGCTTGTGTAACTTTAGGAGTGACAGGAGAGTCAACAGGCATGACTCTGGGGACTGTTTCAAAAGCTTGACAGGGAGTTTCAAAGAATTCACCTTCCATCTCGAGATATCGGAAAGACTGTAGATGACTGACCATATACTCTTCTTCACCACATACTGTAACAACTTTCCCTTTCACCGGGTACTTCAACTTCTGATGCAAGGTAGAGGTAACAGCGCCTGCCCCATGTATCCAAGGGCGTCCAAGCAGGCAAGAGTAAGCTGGACGGATGTCCATCACAAAGAAGGTAGAGTCAAAAGTCTGGGAACCGACTTTGACAGGCAGAATGAGCTCTCCAAGTACTGTTCGCTTAGAACCATCAAAAGCACGCACGATGATGTCACTGGGTCTCAGAACCAACCCTTCGACGTTGAGGCGATCAAAAGCAGTCTTCGGTAGGATGTTCAGAGCAGAACCGGTATCCACCAAAACATGAGATAAGGTAGTACCCTTGCATTCCACAGAGATGTGCAGGGCTTTGTTATGTTTCTTTCTGGCAGGAGTCAAATCAGCATCAGAGAAGCCTAGGCCGTTGTTGGCAGCCAGGCTAGCAATACAAACTTCAAACTGGTCGGTAGTAGTGTCTTGCGGCACGTGAGCATTCTTCAGAAACTTCACCAAGGCGTTAGCATGAGCCTCGGAGCACAAGAGCAGAGCAAGCATGGAGATCTTGGACGGAGTCTGTCCCAACTGTTCCACAACATTGTAGTCACTCTTCTTGATAATCTTCAGAATTTCCTCCATTTCTGGTTTGGAGGTGTCTTCAGCAACTTCCTTTGGTACTTCTGGTTGAGCAGGATGAGTCACTGGTTCTTTCCCACTGGCTGGGGAAATTGGTTGAGTAGCTGGAATGCGAGCTGGAGTCGCGGTGTCTTTTGGAGGAGAGATATCTGGAGAGAACACTCTTCCGGTTCTGGTCACCTTACTAGATCCGGTGATGTTGTCAATGTCAGAAATTGTAAGATCTTCAACAGTCAGAGGGTCTTGCTTAACACCATGATAGTAAACATCAGCTCCATAATTCCAAGGGATAGCCTTGTCAGAGGAATACGGAACTGGTCTTGGAGAAGTAATGATGAGAGGTGCCACTCTAGGCACAGGATCAGCAGAGGAAATCCTTATGGTATTAACATCAGCATAGTCTTCTGGGAAATCGTCACCCCATCCGGTCTCTTTAATATCTTCAATAGGAATCTTGTAGCTCTCAGGAACAGAGTACTTCACCATGTAATCATACTTTCCACTTGGGCTGCCCCAAGGTATCCCACACAGATGGTTCAGGTTCATTCGCATCTTCGATCTTCAGCTTAGACATGCCTTCACACAACTTCTGCACAGGTGGCTTCAAGAATAGTATCTCACGGTTATTCATCATGCACTGAACACGTCTTCTCAACCAAGCACAACCATCGGGCGCAGACGGGCACCAACGACAATTCTCTGGGCATCCTGGATTGATACCGGCTTGCAGCAAGTTCTTCTTAACAGTCATTAAAGGAATGGTCAAGTCATCTATGTTGAACACATAAGTATCGTCCCCAACAGCATTGGAACTTTTGTCATGGTTAGGCATAGGAGCGTTGATCACATTCGGCGTCTCAACAGGAGGATCAAATTCAATCTGCTTAGCTTCAATCATATCTTGAATCTTGTTCTTCAGAGCCCAACAGTTGTCAGTGTCGTGCCCTGGGCTATTGGAGTGGTAAGCACACTTAGCATTAGGATTGTATTTCGGAGAGGAAGTGTTGACATTCGAGGAGGATCCTCAAGGTTATCACCTTTCAACATGTGTTGCAAGGCTTGCGACAATGGCATGTTGATCTTAAACCGCCTCGTGGCGCTCGCTACGCTGTCTCACGAGGTTGTCGATGTAGGATTGAGATCACAACTGCCCACAGATTGAGCGCGGTCGGTCTTGGCTCGGCTTTTCTGACCATACACAGCATTAGCTTCTTTCTTACCACCAAAAGATCTTTTCGCAGCATTTGAAGATGACTCTACATGAATCTTTCCACTCTTGATACCACTCGTTATCAAGTATCGGGTGAATCCGGCTGAAGAGTTTCCAATCAGATAATTAAAGAATGGACCTGACAATGTCCCCATGAACATATCAACCAACTCCCTATTGGACAAGGGTGGCTGAACTCTGCCTGCTAGATCTCTCCATTTCTGAGCATACTCCTTGAACTTCTCATCACGACCCATAGACATGCTCTGTAGTTGCATGCGGGTGGGTGTCAACTCGGCATTGTACTCATATTGTCTGTAGAAAGCATCAGCCAAATCACTCCAAGCACGGATACGGTCATTCTCTAGCTGATAATACCACTCCAACTGAGTTCCGGACAAACTCTCTTGAAAATAATGCATCCACAACTTTCTGTCATCGGTGTGGGGGTTGATCTTCTGGACATAGGACTTCAAGTGCAGCTTCGGACAAGAAATGCCATCATACTTGGCAAAATTAGGAACTTTGAACTTAGGAGGAATCACAACACCAGGAACAAGACTCAGATCATCAAAATTCAGCCCGGACATTTTCAGATTTTCCACAGCATTCAGACGGTCTTCGAGTTGCTTATACTTGTCATCTCCATCAGAGTACTGGTCATCATCATAGTGGTCTTCTCTGTCTTTCTCAGGTTCACGCTGGTTGCCTTCTCCGACACCCTTGTTACTCCCTCATTCTTGACACTGTTGTCAGAGTACTCAATCCGACTGATCACTTTAGGACCACCTTTGTAGCGTCTGCCCATGTTGAGTAGACCCACAACCTTCTTCTTCTTGTTGATGAGCTTCTTCAGATCTTCTTGGCCTTGGACCAAACTAGTGAACATCTGCTGAAACTGAGCATTCTGAACCTGGAGATCTTTGACAGTCTGTTCGAGAGCCATTGCTGCTAAAATAAATAGCAAGAGGATGAGAAAACCAATCTCCAATGTACCTGTGATGCAATGTTATGCTATGCTATGCAATGTTTATGCAATGCAATGTTTTCAAGGACCTCTAGGATTTAAATTTGTTAAACAAGCAATGAACAAACAAATATCGTTCTCTTTTATTCTCTTTTTCCTTTTAAGTACAAAGATAGTTCAAAACAATAAAAGAAAAACATAATATAAAGCTTCTAGGTCTCCCATGGGCGCTTCCTCTTGGTGCCGAGGTAGGCGTTGATGTTGCGCTCCTCATGAAGTAGCTTGGTCAACTCTAGCACTTTCTTCTCACTTGCATAACACTGAGCTTCAAAGGTATCCTTCTCTTCTTTAAGCTGAATCCAGGATCTCTTCAAGTCTTCGAAATCGGTAGGCATGTCAGGATGGAGAATAGTATAGGTACGTCACCTATAGCAACAGGTTCCATAATTACGGGTACAACAGGCGTGAATGGCATCATGAGGTTTTGAGCTCGAGCTCGCACCCATTTGAAGTAAGGCTCCCAAGGAGTGGGATTTTGGTGCCCCAAAGTCTTGGTATCAGTCTTCTTTACCATGCCCCAAGCGTGTATGAACCTTCGTCGGTAATTCTGGAGGTCGTGGTTGTAGTCGAACACAACATCTTGGAGAAGCATATCATGTGGACCATCTCTTCGAGCAAAACCAAACTGACGTAGAGCTAGAGAAGGGTTGTAAGTAATACCTCCTCTTATACCAAGGAGTGGTACATTAGGGAATTCTCCACAACGCTCAATGAAGGTGAAGTCCTTTTGAGAGAAAAGACTCCAACGGATATCTGAATGAGAGAGTGACATTAATCTTTGAGACCATCTCAACCTTTGTTCGTTCTTCAAAACTGATTGAGGAAGGTGCGAAATAAACCACCTTGAAAGTAACGGTATGCAACACATGAGAGTGCCTTGCCTCTTAGTAGTACGAGTGTGGAGAGAATGTAGGATATCTCCAAGTAAAGTAGGCACTGGATTACGGGTAAGAAATAATTTGATGGCATTGACATCTATAAATTGATCTGAGTTAGGAAATAGAACCAAACCATAAATTAGCAAGGCCACGATGTTTTCAAATGCCTGGAAACTCATAACTTTGAGGAATTCTCGAGCTTTCTTAATCAGGAACTTAGAAAGTAAACCCTTAACTCCGCTTCTAGTTTCCCAATTGGCTTCAATGTCTGAGCGCTTAAGATGTAAGGCGGATGCAATGTCTTCGTATTTAGGAACCTTTTCTAAACCGGTGAATGGCATTTGGTCAAGAATAGGTATCCCAAGTAGCTTAGAGAACTCTTCCAAGGTAGGAACTAACTGATAGTCTGGAAATGTAAAGCAATGGTGTTTCGGATCAAAGAACTGGAATAGGACATGCATCATATCTTCTTCAAAACCGGAGATAACCAAATCAAGTAGATAACCATGTCTTTTGATGAACTGAGCATGGTCGGGAATTTCTGAAACCAATTCTTTGAGTTGAGAAGGTATACCCATGAAGTTGATTCGGATAGTCTTTCTAGAAGCCATAACACCTACAAAACAGAGCAAAGATAAATCCCTAGGTCCTTGAAATGGTTAGAAATGATATGCAATGCGGATGATGTCATGATGTCATGTATAGCACACACAAATAAATCACACAATGAGCCTATGGTTTAAGGCTTGCATGAGGTCTTAGGTGATTACCCCACCAAAAGTTTGAGTTGGTTCATCCTGTCCTATAATAGTAACCGGGTTCTAGGAATCTCACATCATTGATCTTTCTCGTAGGCGCTTATTTCAATGCGACTACCAAGTGGTCGATCGAAAATGTCCCAAAAGTCTGATCTTAATGAGCGTAGCATCGAGTATCAACCAACCTCGGTCTACACCAAAGCCGGCCATCTCACTACCTTCTAATGGCCAAGATGGGTCAATTAAGGTTCTAAAAGTTTAGTTAGCGCTTGATGACACCACGCAGAAGCCAAATACTATCCTCAACTTGGAAATGAGGAGCATCGGGACAACCAAAGTGTCACGCTAACGTAGCCATCATGTTGACCGTTAAGTTATACGTCTAGCGGTCGCAATGATCTAATGCCACTTACCTAAAAGGAAACCCGGATCCGGGTGTAGGATCCCCCAACAATATAATACCCAAGCAACCCTTTAAAGTAAATCAAGCAAGTCAAACAGAAAGCAATAAAAATGATCTATGAATCCTTAAGGCAATTCTCTCTTTAGGGTGTCTCCCCGGCAGAGTCGCCAGTTCTGTAATACGGTGAACTGACTTTTTTAGGATTTTTTGTATCCAAATGTGCGGATAGCAAGAGTCGCCACCGACTTTTATTTTTATCCAATTAAGGGAAGGTAAAAGTACAGAAAAAGACCTTCGTTAGATTCTGAGTACGGGAGAATGGTTATGAAAAGGGAAGGTATTAGCACCCCTTTCCATCCGTAGTTATCTACGGGCTCTTAGTTGCTTTATAGATCACTTTGAAAAAACTGTGCTTTCTGTGTGTTTGAAAGATATTTTGAAAAGGCATTTCACTTTGACTTTGTAATGATTCATGTAGGAATGTATACAAAGTGTTCGGAAATGTTTCGTTTTTAGAAAAAAGGAACTTTGCAATGATTCACGCTGGAATGTATACAAAGTGTTTTGAAAGTGTGAGGTGTGAAAAGTATTTTTGATTTAGAGCAAGCAACTAGGAGACTTATTACCCACTCAGAATGTAATCGTTGCATTTACATTCCTTTAGAATAGCGCTAGCCATACCATTAGTTAGTAGGTAGCTCTATTCGTTGGATGTAAGCGGGACAATCGAAGGGACATCGGATGGTCATAGAAGGCAACTTGTAGGAGATATCCTAGCACATTCGAAGGGGCTATCATCATTTTTCGTAGGCGACAATCGAGGGTCAAGATCATGTACTCGGAAGCGACATCGTGGGTCTTATGATCTTTATATCGAAGGGACTATGATGATTTGATTGGAAGGCAACGGTGCTAGAATACCTCTACGTTCGAGGGACATGACCATTTAAAATTGAAAGGCAGCGAGAGAGAATTACCCTAAGGGGTGCATGTGTGAAAAAGTGTGTTGATTTCAGAATATATTATCTTGAAGATTAGTGGGAGCTATGTCCAATTATTATCTTGCCATACACGCCTAATTACTAGCAATTGATAAGAGTGCGGAAATAAAAATGCGGAATGTAAAGGTGCGGAAATGTAAACCTACGCTATTACATGGCTTTGGGGCAGATACATAATCAGAAAATGCGGAAAGTAAAAGTCCTAGATTAAACTATTACATCCCATGAGCAGTTACATTATTGGAAAATAAAAGAAAAAACGGAAGAAACGTCTGTATCGGATCAACCTGTGAAAATATGAGAAAATCGGAAAATAGGATGAAATCGAATAAGAAGAAAATGTTAGTAAAAATGCAAATTTTAATATGGAAAAATTATCACATGCTGGAAATAAGATAAATAAGTTAAAATAATTTTTCTGGAATTTTTGGAAAAGGTTTAATAATTAAAATGCAATTTATAATGATTTAAATGCAAAAATAAAAATAAAATAAATATGCATGCAAAAATTATATTTTTTAATTTATTAAATTAAATAAAGGTTTTTGTGAAAATAATGTAAAAAGAAAAAATATTTTTGGTATTTTTAATATGCAGAATAAAATTGTGTAAAGAAATTAAAATAACATGAAAAATATTAAAACAATTAGAAAATATGAAAATAAAATGCAAACTTGTTAAAAATCCAAATGCCATGGCCAGGGATCGAACACAGGACATCCTTGTCACAAGCCCACGCCTTTACCATCTGATCTGGAGTGCACGCGTGTCATTGAAACGGAACGGATGGATTACAAACACGCGTCAAGCCCTGGTTGCCTCGTCTCCGCGCCAAACTTCATCTTCCTCGATTTGAAATTTTGAAACTTCAGCGTCGGCTTTTGCTCGACGCTATAGCCCTGGCTAAAACACAAAATACAATACACGTAATATAAATTAATTTTGAAACCATGGTTCGATTGCTGGACTCATTCCGAACACAATGGTGCTAGTCTCGTGGTCCAATTTATCCTAATAAGCAAAGCCCTAATTCATCCCAAGAAACCCTAGCAATGGTAAATCGTGCTCTAGGCCATGGAAATTCAATCAAACTGCCCAGAAAGTTTCCAAGCTTCGTTCTAAACACAAAAACAACAACAAAACAGGTTAAAAATGCATGAATGATTGAAATCGATTTTGGGAAAAGTGTGACAAACCGAAATCGTGTTCTTGCAATTCTTGATGTTTTTGGACAATGTAAAGGTCTGGAATTGTTCTGGAGATGTCAAGGAATGTATTGGACACCTCAAAATCAATTGAAAACGCCTGGAAGTAGGATTCCCAATAGCTTGTGTACCACGGTTTTTTGAGTTTTGGAACTAGGGTTTTGGAGCAATCCTTCTGTCCTTTCTTGATTGGAATGCATTGTATATATATACTGGATGGATTTGGCATTGTTTTTGGTAAGAATTAATCACCATTCAAAGCAAATCAAATTTGATTTTTGCACAAAATCAAATTTTCAAAATTTGATTAATTTCCAATCCAATCTTGCCATATTGATCAAATTTCGAAATTTGCTGGCTTTATTGAGTTGCTTGGATCTCAAGGAAGGAATAAAAATCAATCTCTCAATTAATTTTGATTTTATACTTTATTTTTCAATTTAATTTGTATTTAAATGAATAAATTCCAAATTAAATAGGAAAATAAAATAAAAATTCGTGGCATTGGGCTTGGATATTCCTAATTGTATGAGGAACAAGTTAGGATGAAGAAAAAATAGGCCCATTTGCAAAAGATTTGATTTTTTGGAGTATCTCTCTTTGTGCATTCTTCCAAAATTGCCCAACTTGTGAATGGTGTAACTTGCTCAATTTTCCACATTTTTGAGAGTTCTTGGACTTTTTGGAAAGCTCTAAGAGTCCTCTAAACAATGTCTTTGGTTTCACTTCAATTGGAGTTACCATGCTCAATATATGTTCAAAGCAAAAAGTTGACTTTTTGTTGACTTTGAAAAGGACCTGTAATGTTTTGAGCTATACCTCTCAAATGAAGCATTTTTTGGACATTCTTGTGAGACATGAAGTTGTAGAGAATTGAATTTCCTTCAAAACAAGAGGTGGTGGAAAAATTTCTGAGAAAGTATGAGAAAGTTATGATCGTCAAAGTTCATTGACTTTTACCTAGAAAACCCTAATTTAGAAAGTTTGACTTTTGAGCAAATCTTGAGTTTTCTTGATGAATCATGATCAACCCTTGATCAAATGATGAATGTAACTTCAAAATGAGGATGTTGACCAAAAATCAGAAGTTTTGACTGTATGTTGACCACAGTTGACTTTTTGACCAATACAACTGATTTTCAACCATCTGAGCAATTGTCTGAGGAAATTGGACTTGTGAAGCTTGAAACTTGACATGGAGAATCTTTGAAGCATATGAGGAAGCATGAAAACCATTGGAGGTGTTAGAAGTCCATCTCGATCTGAGGAATGCCAAACCCTAGTTTGGGTTGATTGTATAGGAGAGTGTCCATTTGATCAACTCTTGAGGAATCCTTGAGCATGGATGTATGGAATATCTTGAGAATCATGAGGGCAAATTTTGGGGTATGACAGTGAGCATCTGAAGTCTTGACATTTTCACCTTGGATGTACCCTCATGAGTGGTTTTGAGAGTGTCCCAAACATCCTTGGCCAGTTCACACTGATGTACTAGTCTGAAAATATTTCTGTCAATTCCATTGAATAAGGCATTCAATGCTTTAGAGTTGCCCAATGCTAGCTCTTCTTCTTCTTTGCTTCATTCTTCCTCAAGTTTCAGACTAGTAGTCCCATCTTTCTCAAGCTTGGTAGGATGTTTCCATCCTCTGTCAGCAGCTCTCCAAGCTTTATTGTCCAGTGACTTCAAAAAGGCAACCATACGAGGTTTCCAGTAATCATAGTTAGATCCATCCAGTATGGGTGGTCTACTTCCAAATCCTCCTTCCTTATCCGTAATGCGAGAAACTATTATCCCTAGATCTCACCCAGAAATAACAGGCAGGGTGCCTGCTCTGATGCCAATTGAAATTCCTGGCAGCAGATACGTGATGTCACAGAGAATGTTGACACAGTATCTGACACTCTGTTTAACAATTCACACAGTAATGTAAAAATAGTAACGAACACAAACAATTGATTACCCAGTTCAGTGTGTAACTACACCTACATCCGGGGGCTACCAAGCCAGGGAGGAAATCCACTATATGCAGTATTAATTCAGGAATAAACCAACCAATTTATCTCCTTCACTTAAGACCTACCCAATGCAACTTCAATCTAAGTCCTACTTAGACCTGAGTTCCTACTCACTCCCCCTCAATCACAACAGTGATATCAACCTATTGATTAATTGAATTGTGAAGACACTCTTCAATAAACATACTTGATTTTTCTTCAAAGCTTTAATCAAGAGACACAACACTCGTGCTTCAAAGCTTTGAGTGAACAAACAACCCTTACAATCAAATCCTAGTCCAAGGCACCTATCAAATGATAATTGCTTGGCTCACAAGAGTAACTAGAGTACACAAATAACAGACTGCTAAGTCTCCTAACAGTACCAAAGGCGCAACAGTAACATCAGGGTTTGTTTCCTATTATAGAAGCAGTATGCAGACTTCAGTTTTGGGCTTCCATAATAATAGCTAGGGTTTACTTGATTTAACCTAAAGACTTGGTCTTTTTAACAAGCCAATTTAGGGTTAAACAAGGTTAACCTTAAAGCCACGTGAGCATGTGATCCAATAACATAATCCATAATAAAAATAGCTCAACAGAAATCCTGAAAAGTCTCAGGAAAAGTAAATCTGCAGAATAGCAGATGTTGCAAAGAATGCATAACATTGGTCATGACATCAGTCATTCTTCTTGCAGATTTCCAGATAACGCTTAACTCCCACCGAAATGCACTGTATTATTCTTCTTCTGCAGAATTTATCTTCAACTCTGAATGTCATGACATCAGTCAAGACATTGACATAAACTAGTTTTACCAAAAATTAAGGCCAACATAAAAACACTTACAAATATATCCCATTCAATGAGAGTATATTTGATTTGCCAATCTTGTCAATCTTGATCAAATTTTGCCAATCTTGTACCAATCACTTTCCAATCTTTCAATTTCGAATTTCTGGTCATTTAATAGGTATCTGGGACCTCAAGAATGTCAAATATACAGCCTTGCATTGATTGATTTATTTTTTGCTATTTTATTTTAATTAAATTGATTTTAATGAATAAAAAATCAAAATAAATAAAATAAAAAGCTCAAGGGCGTGGCATTGGGATTGGAGGTTCTAATTGTGATTAGAAACAAGTTTGAACCAATAAAAGTTAAGCACATTTGGAAAAAATTTGATTTTCTCAAGTATTTCTCTTTATGCACCTCCCTAAAAATGCCCAACTTGCACAACTTGTATCTTGCTCAATTTTTAACATTTTTGGGTGCTCTTGGACTTTTTAGAAATCTCAAGATGTATTTTGAACATCCATTTTGGTTTCATCTTCATTAAAGTTTCCATGCTCATGAACACTGCTTTGCAAAAAGATGACTTTTTGTTGACTTTTTAAAAGGACCTGTAATGTTTTGATCTATAACTTCCAAATGAAGCATTTCCAGCCCAAGCTTGTGAGACATGAAGTTGTAGAGAATTGAATTCCCTTTAAAATGAGATTTGAAGGAATAATTTCTGATAAAGTATGTGAAAGTTATGCTTGGTCAAAGTTTTGTTAACTTTTGTCTAAAAAGCCCTAATTTAGAAACTTTGACTTTTGCTCAAATCTTGATTTTTCTTGATGAATCTTGGTCAACCCTTTATTAAATGATGAATATTACTTCAGAATATTGGTGTTGAGCAAAAATTATGAAGTTTGACTGCATGTTGACCACAGTTGACTTTTTGTCCAATACAGCTGATTTTCAGCTATCTGACCCATTGGATAAGCAATTTTGACTTGTAAGGCTTGAAACTTGATATGGTGATCCCTTTAAGCATATGATGAGATATGATGACAACTTAAATCACTGGTGACCCATCTTGACTTTAGAGGAGCAAAACCCTAGCTTGGGTGGATTGCTTAGAAGAGGATTGTGTCTGGTCAACCCTTATGAAATTCTTTAGTATGGAGTTGTGGATTGTCTTGAGAAGTAGGAGGGAAACTTTTGGGGTATAACACTAACGAAATTTGTCAACTTTTGGAAGTGATCCCATGTCGTTTCAATAAAAATCAAGCGAGATATGATTTTTTGAAGAACTGGTCTTAAACGGTGAGGAATCAGCTCCCGAGATTTGAATGAAAGTTGTAGAGGAATTCGATACAGAATTTTAGAAATAAGCCCCACTAAGTTTCGAGTTTCCATCTAGGAGATATAAATTTTTTAGTTCGCAGAACACACGGTTCAACACTAAAATTCAGTTTATTTCTTTTGAGAAATCGATTTTTCTGGGAACCTTCCTCACATGATTTGCTTCCGGCTTTCAAACGAAAGTTGTATATAATAATGAGCGAGACTTGCTGGTCAAAAATAATTAACTGGAGAACATATTGAAATGATCCCATAGCCTATGGACCAAACCAAAATAGATTTTCGACCAGAATATGTTGTATTGAGCATGTGAATCAAAGAATATCGATATCAGACTCAAAGTGATCTAAGACAACCGAAACACGTCCTTTCTTTCACCACTTGGGATACTTTGAACATGGTAACCCCATGATAAATGTAATGCATGTGACTACATCTATGTTTATGAAATCAAATTATAATCCAGAAATATGGAAAAGAAGAGGGAAAATTTTGGGGTACAACAACCCCCTTCGTGATGTTCTCCAATTCTAAATTCAGTCAACTTGATACGAGCACAAACTTCTCAAAAGAGTTTGGTATGGATGACTTCTATTGGGTATTTATTGGACATGCGCAATAAACCCACAAGCTTTATGGACACAATAGTCACTCACTTCCGACTTTGGTGTCTGATCACACGACTTCAATCTTTTTACTAAGAACCTTTCTAGCTTTCCAAAAATTTGCCTTTTTTTTGCCTAAGCGACTTATTACCAAGTTCGACTTAGCAGGCTTTCTGCCCTTTCTATTTTTTTATTCATTCATTTTTTATTTTTCTTCTTTTTTTAGTACAAATCATGTGATCCTTACACCATCGTTATTGTGATTGTGAAGTGATCGTGATTGTCGCAGTCTTGTATAGATGAAGGATTCCATGTTAACATACGAAGGTTAATCGTTGTAATATGGACTTTCCTCAGCCTTTGGAGAATAACCATTGTTGTATCCTTTGATTTCACACTTTCCAATGCTCGATCAGACTTACTGAAACCTACCCTTCCCCGGGTTGAGAAAAATGAGGGCTTTTTCTGAATAGAAAAGAAATCCTACTTCAAGGATTAAAGGGGTTGACGAGGGTCTATCTCCCTCATATCTTAGGTGTTTGGGGATTTTAAACAAGGTGTTTACTGTGGAAAATGGAACAACCGCTAGTCCTCCCTAAGTCCTAAAACTAAGGGTTACTTGCAAGATCGACTAGTTGATCTTAAGACACGTGCTAAGATTTGGTATATTGTACTGATTCTGCAGAAAAAGACCTTGGCCAAGAAACGATTTTCAGAGACCAAGGGATAAAACACAATGGCATTCCACACAGACAGAATTTCAACTACCTGTTAACCGACTGCAGGCACTGGATAAACAAGACTCAACCGAACACTAATTGGTGACTCGTGACCAATAATTGGCATTGAAGTATTTAGTGAAGAAATCGTTCGAAATAAAAATGGAAAGATAAACTTAAGTAAAACATTGAAAGTAGATTAACGTACATCAAAGGTTTGAATGACTCTTTCTTCCTTTAGCGCGGAATTGGGCAGAGTTTCAGCAAGCAATTTGAAGATACAAATGAGAACACTAAAATCCTAATAAACTAACTTATTCATAGCATTTTACAAGGTAACGGCTAAGAGTAATCAATGAACGAGATTCAAACTAAAGAAAACTGCTACACACGATTTCGCCACTCGTTTAGCGCTTCGAAATCACGACTTCTTGAAGTAATTGCCCACGATATCTCCACTTTGACTCTTTCCCGCTTCGAGACTTCAAAAAAGGACTAACTGCCCAACTTGTTTCAATATACTTTCTTTCAAGAAATGATAATATTCTCCAAGTCTTGACTTATGCTTTCGACATTGTTCATCCTTCAACCAATCCTTCATTTGACCTCATCAACGTGTCAAATCGACTAATAGTCTTTGTTCGTCCGTCTTGTCGATATGGTTTTTCCTTCGATGCGGTTTCTTTTGGTTGCTTGGTCGATTTGGTTGGTTCTCTGGCTCAACTCCTTAGTCGACACATGTTTTCCGATATCTCTAGCTTGGCTTTATAAGATTTTCCTCGAAGAAGCCATATTCGTTTAAAAAAGGCCCTTAACTTGTAGGGACACTTGCCTCAAATAATGGCCCTCAAAGTTATTTAGAAATTTCCAGTTAACAAAATGCCCCCCAGAGATGCCATTTTCGAATTTTTAATTTTGTCGAACATAACCTAATGGTATTTATGAAATTTTGTATCTTCAGTCGGCTTAGTCGTTTCCACTACCTCTGTAGACAACTCACTGTTCTGGTCTTTTCGTGACGTCAGGTAATCATGGAAACGTATCCCGCTTTAATTTTGAGACGTGGGAACATTTAATGTTGACCATCATTGCTTTTGGTGGCAGATGGCCCACCATGCTTGCAGCTTCATCTGGCCACACGTGTCCCTCGAAGGACACGATTTCAAGCCTATGGAATCACCGGGATTTCCTTCGTCGCGTCGCTTTCTTCATATCCACGCCTATAAATGGGAATTCTTCCCATTGTCATTCTTTTTCCTCTGCGTTCTTAATTTTCCTGCTTTCAAACCAAGAAACCCAAAAAACTTCAAACCCTAATCTCTGCCATTTTCAAACTTCTTAACCCAAACACGAAAAATCTTCGCTGTTTTCAAGCTTTTCTCTTAACCCGAAAACCAAAAATCTTCAAGACTCTATCTTTTCACCATCTTCATCTCTTTTCCACATAATGGCAGACAAACACGTTTCAACAGCTCCAGCAGAAACTCTTCATATTCGCCATGTTGACGGCAAGCCCTACATGCTGGAACCTCCATATTCTGAAGAGAAAGCTAAAATATGGAAATCATAGGTACTTATCCCCTTCCAACTCAACGATGAACCTCTAGCTTTTCTAGGTCCATTACCAGTAGATGTCCCTTCTAAAATCTACGTAGATGATGAAGGTGCGTTCTTTCCTACCAGCCAACGTAGCCGTCCTCTGATCACATCACCAAACCCTATTTCTTTGCAATTCGTTGATAGAAACTTCTGCACAGCTTCCCCTCTGAATTTTCCTAAGTTTAGGGCTTGGATGGAAAGGTTGGAACCTAGTAAAGGCCAAAAGTGGAGAAAAATTGGTATTTACGACCTGTTAGAACTCTCTCGTGTCGGCCAACCTTATTCTGGCGGCATGTTGTTGGCTGCCTTGCATTTTTGGGAAGGATCCACCAATACTTTCTATACTAAGTGTGGTATGATGACCCCCACACTACTGGACTTATCCGCTTTAATAGGAATAAAGCTTGCTGGAAAAATCTTCAACCACACCGACCACAAACCTATTTAAATAAAATTCGACGTTGGCGAATCTAAACACCCGACATACGCCAATTTCATCAACTACCACCACCGTGACTCTGATGACGTTTGTGACGAAGAACACGTCGCCTTCTTAACTCTTTGGCTGTCTCTTTTTGTGTTCTGATCAAGATCGATGCAAATAGCCAAACCTTTTTTTTATTTGGCCACTTCGTTGCATAGAGGTGATAATATTGCTTTAGGCCAATTAATTTTGGCCTCTTTATACGCTTCTATGACCGACGTGGTCAACCAAATCAAGACCTTTGACCGTAACAATCCAAAGAAAAAGAGTGTCCTAGTCCATGGTCCTTTCTGGCTTCTACAACTAAGGTTGAATGTCACTTTCTCTGAAGACGTAAAACCTCTTCGACAGAAAAGGGTTTCAATCTCTCAAGACAGGAACGGGGCCGTTTGCCCATGTTATTTGCCTCTGACTCCCATAGATAAAACTTCTCCAAACAACAAATTCTTCAAAATGCTCTTCGACATTATGCTGACGCGAGAGGACTTCAGACCCTCAATGGCTCTGTTTGCTGATGGCAGGCGTGGGCCATCGTGGATTACTGAATCTTTTCCACCCGTCAAAGCAAAAAATTGACAGAGGTCTTTGGTTTGTTGGAGGCGTTTTTTAACTCCCCAGTTTATTACTTGCGCCATTACTCACATGAGTCCCTGCTTAACATCCTACCAACCTAACTTGGTGGCTCGACAGTTTGGGCTTTGACAGATTGTGCTTAAGTCATTTTACACATCTTATGAGTTACTTGTTGATGTCTTAGATGATCAAAATTGGGAACTGCTCTGGGAGTATGTCGACACTCTTTGGGCTCAACGAGCCAAACTCATGATTGTCCCATTTAAACCAGCGTTTCATTGTACCCACGAGTTTGACACTTGGTGGCAATCTTATTTCGTTACTTTTGTCAATGATGCTGCTAGCAAAATGAATGAACTGATTGTTGCTTTCAACACTTTTCAGGGAAAGACAACGAAATGCAAGGCAACCAACATCAGAGAAATTCAAGCTTTTCAGAAATTTTTCAGAGTGATGTATTTGCCAAACAATATTCGTCGAACCATCCATGACGCGGCCCAAGAGCTAAAGGAGAAGGTAACTGAGAGGATTCCTCAACTTAAGATCCCTAGTTACGCGAAAGACAAATATCTTTACGCACTTCACTTTGGAAAAATCAAATTCCCTCCTTTGCTGACTAGCATGTTGGCATTGGCTTTTCGACCGCCTATCCTGGATTGGTGGTATAGCTCTTGGTCGAATATTCAAAATTCTTACAAAAAGAAAGCCGACCGGGTGGTTTCGGTGAAGCATTGGTTGCATGACTACCCAGGCTTTCTACATATCGACCTTGAATATGTGAGAGAGCTTGTTGTGGTACCCAAGGGGGACCACTTCTCGAATGTTTCATTTCCTTTCACAATCGACTCACGGTTTTATTTGATTTAGCTTCTTTTTTAGTTGTACCTTTGCCACAGGTAGTTGTTCCCAGGCAAGAACCTGGTGTTGTTGAAAGTCAGGAAGGGTCGTCTGTTGCAACCCAAAATTTGCCCTCCTATCTCAATTTTATCTGGTTTAGGCTTCACATTCATCACCATACGCGGCCATTAAGTCATTGACATTAAACAGTCTTTCATCCATTACATATGCATCATTTCGTTGTATTTAAATTGACCAAAAGTCAGTTTAACTTGACGTTTGCATCGTTTTATAGTTATAAAATACCTGATATTTCACTTCATTCATTTTTATCTCCTTACCAGTTTACTGTGTCGTTTTAAATTGATTATATGTCGATGATATCAATATTTCGGTTTTATAAACAGACTGTTAAAGGCGATTCAACACTGTACGAAAATTAGTGGGAAAAATATTTCAAGTTTTCGCCTCCAACTCACTGCTTTATGAATCTACGTGTCGCGTAGATCATGAAAATGTGTTCTCTCTAATTTTTCGATACATTTTGAAGTTTTGTTTTTGACCGTAAGTGTTTTAAAATCAGATATTTTTTATTATCGTTTTTATTTAAATTTTAATTACTTCGATAATTTTCCTTTAATCTATTAAACCCGCAGTCTATTTTAATATGCTCATTTAATTTTTTTTTTTGGATATTTATTGTCCGAACTTTTACCATTTTTGACGATTTAGGTGTCCAATTTTTATCTCAAAAAATCAAAACAAAAATACTTTTGGGCTTATTATTTTTTAAGTGACCCAATTTTGTGACCCATTTAATCATGAAGGGCATTTTTGGCATTTTTGAAAAATAACCTAAACCTAATTTATTACTATATATATGTGTTAAGCTACTGTTCACAGGGGAACAAAGGATGGAAACAAACGTGAAAAGGCAACGGCGGATCTGAAGGAAAATAATTTTCCTCATTCATCTCTTATACTCTCCGCTCAAACCCATCTTCCAAACACACCCTTACTCATCTTCTTCAACCTCCATCTGAACCTTCTTCCCAATCCCTCTGTACATACCATTCAATACCCCTCCAACCTCATTATCTCTCTCTCAATCCGTTTCCTCACACGCCATTATCCCACTGTAACAGCATCACCCAGCCACTACTCCCAGATTTTCATCTTCTCTGTTCAATACTCCCTAGCCTCTCCGTCCCTGTTCCTCACTGTTTCCCCGCTCTCACTCTCTGTCTCGCCGTTACCCCCTCCGAATCTCCATTTCATAACCTTCTGTCACCCTTCATCAATACACCCACGCTCCCTGTTTCCTTCGTCTTCCTCTCTTCAACATACCTTCTTCACCGTAACTTCCCTTCATACTCCCAGCAGTGATTCCTCCATTCTCGCCGTTTCACCCTCATCCAACCCTCTCTCCTTCCCAGACTCAGCCACCGTCTCCTGCCATAACAGTCACGCTACCAAACCTCCCCCGTTTCCACTTCTCCTTCGCCGAATCAACCCTTCAACTTTCCTCTGTTCTCACATACTCAACCGTCTTCCCTCACAAACAACAGCCACTCCATCCGTTTCCGATATCCTCTGTTCCGACAACCTCAAGCTCATCGTCACCCTCACTCTCTTATCTCTGTCCAACACTACTACCAGACATCAAATCCCAGCCACCGTTCGACACCGATGCTTCTCCATTCAACAATCTCGGCGACTATTCGGTGAGCAACAACCTTCAACCTCCGTAGCTCCTTCCCACGCTACTTCCAGAACAACACAGTAGTCATCTCCACGCCGCGGCAGCGACTTTCTGTTGGATTCGATTTTGCCTTCGGTAAACTTCAACATCTTTGTCATACATTGCTATTTAATCTGAGTTTTGTTTGTGTTAAACCTTGGTAATTTCTATCGATTGAAATGCTTTGTTAATGTAATATGTTTTGAGCTGTAATAGTTATTTTATTGGAATATGCGGAAGCAAGAACCCTTTGATATGCTGTTAAAATGTTATGGTGAAATTCTGAACAGAATAATTCTATTATTGTAATTTGCTGCCTTGGTTCGACGGATGCGGGTTTTGTGTTGATAAAAGTGTTGATATCCTATTTTTTGGTTTCGATGATGGTTTAGTATCGATGATGTGTTTATCCGCGTCTAATACAACCGAGAAAACTAAGGATATATATTATGCTGCATTTCCTATTGTGTTGCGTTTCGAAACTCGAATCCAATTCTGTTTTGAAAAGCGTATGGACACATACATTTTGGAGTTTTCGGTTTGGTTAGTGACGAGTAATTGATCGAGGAGTCCATAATAGTTTCGATGACGGTTCAATGTCTATATCGCGTTTATTCGTGTAAGATGTAACCGAGAAACTGTAGGGGCAGCTGTTGGTTTTCTATAGTTGCAAATTATCTTTTTGTCCTAAAGAGGTGTGGAAACGATCCAAGTTCAAATGCAAAGTTTAATTGACAATAACATCATTTTTGGTTGATGTTGTAATAGTGTAGTTTCGATGAAGGTTTGATATTGTCACGTTTATTCGCGCAAGATATAACCGAGAAACTATGTGGGCAGCCATTTATGTTCCATCGTTTCGGTGTTTATTTTGTTCATTTTTATTCGAAAGAGATTTTCTTAATGTAATTCAAGTGTGAATTCAAATGTTAATTGATGATGGCATCATTTTATGGATTTTTACGGGTTGTGAACGATATTTGTATCCGATTCGATGATGGTTTGATTTCGTTGTATTTACTTGTGCATGATATGATCGAGAACCTATTGGTGATGCCTTTGAATTCTATTTGTGTCAAATGCTTGTTTGAAATGAGTTTATGGAGCATAATTGAATATATGTAGTGGCTGCCCGTTTCCGGTTCATGTGGTTTAAATGTGTTTAGAATTCAATTTTCATGTTTCGACCTTGTAGTGCATAATAGCATGAGTTTATGTGATTTTTATTTCGTTTATGAATAGCAATACTTGAATGTTCAACTGTTTGGTTCTTGAATCGTCCATACACATCATTACAATTTTGATTTATTTCGAGTTGAATCCTAATGATGAGTTTTCTATTATTGTGCTTCCCGTTTGCATCAAGTACTTGTTTGAGATGTTTGTATTGAGCATGACGTGAGAAGTTGCTGCCCGTTTTTTGGTTTCATCGATTATAACATGCTTCGTAGTCGCTTTTCTCGTTTTGAACTCGAAATGAAGTTTAGCTTGAACCTCTTGGGTTTTGGTTCGTTTGTAAATCGAAATGCTTGAATAATCAATTGCTTAGTTCTTTGTTTTGCTCATGTACATTCGTTTAATTTCATTCCAACTTCATACCTTGTTTACTAACCATTTTCCGATTTATTGCAATTTCATCTTATTTTATCACACTTATGCTACTAACCAATTTGTTTGTTGTGAAGGCATTCAAGAAAAGTCCTATCATCATTTCCTCTTAGCATATATACTTTTCTTCTTCCAATTACATTCTTATTATTGTTGTTCCATTATTAATATCTAGTAATATCATTTTTATTTTTGTAAATATAAAATACATAATATTTTTGTTATTATATTTAGTATGTAAATATACATATTATTTTTTATTCTTATAACTTTATTCATATCTATTTGTAAATAAATTCAATTACATTGTAATGATCTTTGTGTTGCAATTTCGAATTCGAAATTTAATTCAACCTTCGAATGAATTTGAATGCAAATATATCTATTCTTCGCATAGTTTTTGTTTGTATCTTGAGTGATGTAGGAATCTTCATTTGGTATTCATCCAATGCATCAAGCCTTATCCGATCTTGAAGACTACTTGGAGCTCAACTCTTGCACAACATAAAAGCTATTTATTTATTCAAATTAATTCGATTTGATTGTATATATCCTTGTTCATGAACATGTACCCTCATTCCTTGTGTGTTCTAATTACCGTCTAATTATGCATTTATCATATTAGAACACATAGCCTCCTCTTGGGCTCCTCATCAAGGAACAGGTAAACATACACAATGCACACTTGCACACATTCATAGTTTGGTCCTGGGCTTTTCTACAGCGACAATTATCCGATCGATTGTTCCAATCGGTCGTTTAGAATACTAGTGTCACGCTAGTCCCACTTTTAGGAGCATACACAAATCCACTTTGTATGGGCTCGTTTGTTTTTCCTAATTGAATTATTCTATCCACAACCAAACTCTTAAAACACTTTCAAATTAAAATAATTAATTGAATTTGTTTTCTTTAAATCAATTTTTTCTACAAAAAAGAAGATTTGGATAAGATTTGTTTTAATTGTTAGATGTTAGTCTAACAATTAAAACGAATCGAAGTTTCTAGTTGATTAGATGATAGCCTAAGAAACTTCAATCCATGTTCTAAACAAAAAAAATCTAGTGCTATGGTATTTAATTAAATTGTTGGATGATAGCCCGACGATTTAATTAAATTTAAAGTATTTGGGCCATTAGATGATAGCCTAATGACTTAAATACTTTTATTCCATACACTTAATAAATGTGAACTTGGTTTCACCTCACCTTTTCATAATAAAGATTTTGGATGAGAGATGATTGGTCGAGCTCACTCACCAATTTCGAGTATTCGAATCGTTAGATGATAGCCTAACATTTTGGTACTTGTCATCTACAATTAAAATCAATTCAACCCATTCAAATTCCTTTTCTGCTCATACGCGGTCATCAAAAACATTTCAATTAAAATCAACACAACCAATCCAAGACATTTTCAACAAGAACTACGGAGTTTTGACTTTCCCATTGCACAAGGGAATACGTAGGCACGCGATTTCGAAACCGTGTCAAACTCAAAATAATAATAAACAAACACCTTTTCTTTTTATTTATTCATGATTTAGAAATTAGCGATTACACACACAAACACATTTCGAACTAAATGGGTCCCATCGAGTACGATGGACGTAAGAGGTGCTAATACCTTCCTCTTGCGTAACCGACTCCCGAATCCATGCTTTTTGGTCTTGTAGACCGCCTTATCCGATTTTTGTGGGTTTTATCTATATTTCCCCGTTCTTTCTAGAACAAATAAAATTAGGTGGCGATTTCATTGTTTTTGAAAATTAATTAAATTATTTTTTGAAAAGCGAGTTGCTTCACCGTCGACTGAACTTGTTAAAACCAGCACTAAAGGAGGCCCTTCACAGTCAAAGGTATGTTTTACTCACCCGTGTTTGTTTCTTTTATTCGACACCTCTTTTATACTTGATGTCTTGCAGTTCCCACCCATTCACACTCTTTCTGACGATGAACCCATTTCCTCTTCTATCAAGAAAACTGATTCTTTTGTAAGTGTAAATGTCTGCATTTTGAGACCTCGTATTTTATAAACCACTAACCTTTCTATCATGTAACACAGTCGAAAACGCTCAGTGGATTCAGATGCTCCCTCTAACACATCCAAAAAGTCCAAGAGGGACACGAAATCTCACCATAGTGGGAAGGCTGAGGTACACATCCTTTAATTTAGAATGCTTTGAGAAAGGTTATGATTTCTCTTGATATATTCTTTATTTCTACAGCCATCACCTAATGATCAGTCTCCCCACTCCCGTAAATCCAAAGAGCATAAAAGGAAGCATGCGTCCTCTCCCGAAGAAAAGGCAGCAAAAAAGAAAAAGAAAGCCCCATGGTCGAAGACCTTGGAGCAAGGGTCGATGACAAGGAAGAGCCGACAATGGCCGACATTCAGCCACTCGTTACTAGGAGGCAAGGTAAAGTGCTCCTGGCTACTTGTTATGACGCTGCCTTTCTTTCGAATGCTGACAATATTATAATACATACAGCCATTGTCACCCCCGACCCTACTCCTGCGCCTGAAGACATCACGGAAATAAAAGGGGACGTTGTTGCCGCTTCAAGTGGGGGAAACGAAACAATAATTCACACTTCACCGCCACAGGTATTCGTCATATTCTCTAGTGTATTTTGACTGTTGAATCACACCTAGCTGATATTTGTACTTTCTTTTAGGTCGAAGCTTCTGAACCACAACGCAGTGTGCCAGATTATACTCCACTTTTAGAAGCTTCTTCACCCCATCATCGATAGGCTCTCAACGTGGCCGCTGGTGAGTTTGTTGACCTCACTATTTCGGCTACTCTTAGTGACTCTGATTCGGTCACTAGTCCTGCCAGGCATAAGGGTTATAGTTTGACTAGCTCTGACTCTAGTCTTTCAGATTCCCTGCAGGGTTCAAAGACTCCTGAAAATCTCACCGTTCCATCCCAAGTTCAGAGTCTTTCTATGAAGGATAATTTAGCTGGCCCTTCCGGGGCGAAGGATATTTTGGCCGACATGGATGTTGATGTTGCTTTGGCAAGACTGGACCATTTTGTAAGTCGGTACA
This sequence comes from Vicia sativa, assembly GCA_021764765.1. Taxonomy (NCBI): domain Eukaryota; kingdom Viridiplantae; phylum Streptophyta; class Magnoliopsida; order Fabales; family Fabaceae; genus Vicia; species Vicia sativa. The sequence goes on from CM038794.1 coordinate 18,393,419, forward strand.
TTTCGTCTTCAGACTCTTTCCGCTCCCAGGTCTACGGTGACAAGTTAGGGCCTAAAGCGGCTAAGGTCAAGAAACTGACAGACACCATCCGTACCTACTCTTTCAGTCCGAACTTGCCTCATCTGCTGCATGAGGATTCAGCTCTTGGACCAGAGCTTATGGATGTTATTACTCAATTAAAGGCTCTTGAGATCTCTGAATTCTCAAAGCTTATGATAGCAGCATTTGAAGACATTCTCTCCCCCTTGCTAACAAAAATTACTCAAATGCGGGAGGCTGAGCAGTTGGTCGAAGAAAAACAAGCGATGGTGAGGAGGAATGTGGAAATGGTGAAGAAAACCAAAATGGTGGTCAAAGGGATGAAAGCCCACATTAATCAAAAATGGCAAGAGAAAGATCCCAAAAGGAAAAGAGTTGCTGAAATACGCAGTCGAATCGCCGATTTGTCGAAGGAGCTGGAAACTTTGAATGCGGAATTGGAGCTTGTTGTTAAATAAGATGACGAGCTTGATAAGGCTATCACTCCTGCTCAAACTGAAATGCTCCAGTTAACCAAGGATGCCCTCATTGTTAGTACTGCCACAACCCGAGTCAAAGAGGAGTTGCTCACACTTAAGATAAGAGTTGATGGGCTAGGTAATATTGTTGTTCGCATCCAAGGTGATTTAGGAACCTTCCAAAGAAAATTCGACAACTTTTGATTACTGTAACCGTTTTGATGTACTTATTTTGTGATTCTTTGTACCTTTTGTAACAAGAATCTTAATCAATTTTATGTAATACCATCTTTTGGCATTCTCATTCCATAATTCTGTATGACTAATACGCTGGCTCCGTTATTACTATGTTCCAGCTCAGTTCGAAACACGTTTCACGTGGTTGTAATTGAGATTTCTTGAAGAATGGGTTTATATTTCTTCAAATACTTACCATTTACCCTCAGAATGCGTCGATCTGGGGCCAATTCTTCAAGTTCATATGCGTTGTTGGAAAGAACTTGGATTATTTTGAACGGCCCCTCCCAATTAGGGGACCATTTCCCTAGGGATATATCGTTTCTATCCATAGGAAATATCACTTTCCAAACTAAATCATCAACATGAAATACTTTATCTTTTACCCTTTTATTATAGGCTTTAGCTACCCTATCTTTTTGCCTCCTTAAGGCATCAAGGGCCAACATCCTTTCTTCATCTAAGTCGACCAACTCGTCAGTCATCATATTTCAATAGTCTTCAGATGGTATCTCATATTGTCGTTGAATCCTTACAGATTGAACGTGTATTTCTACTGGCAAAACAACATCATGTCCATATGCCAATCGAAATGGGGTTTCCCTCGTTGCTTCTTTAGGAGACGTTCTACATGCCCACAAAACTTGGTCTAGTGTTTGATGCCAATTTCTTGGCTTTTTGCCCACATGTTTTTTAATCAAGCTAATTATTACTTTATTGGCAGCTTCGACCTGGCCATTTGCTTGAGCATAATACGGGGTAGAAGTTAACAGTCTTATTCCAACCTCTTTTGTGAATTCCTGCATTTTTCGCCCCGTGAACACTGTTCCTTGGTCGGTTGTGATTGTTTCAGGAATTCCAAACCGACACATAATATGATTTTGTATAAAATCAATCACCGCTTCTTGGTCGACATTTTTTAAAGCTATGGCCTCGACCCACTTTCTGAAATAATCAATGCCGACTAAAATGTACCTCTGTTGTTTAGATGATGCTGGCTTTATTTCCCCAATCACATCTAAGGCCCATCCTCTAAATGGCCAAGGTTTTATTATAGCATGCAATTCGCTTGCTGGCACGTGCTGGACGCCCCCATGCATTTGGCATTCCTGGCATCTTGTAGAAAACTCGATACAATCTTTCAACATTGAGGGCCAATAAACACCTGATCGCACCAACAACCATTTCATCTTGTGTCCAACTTGGTGTGCAACACATGCTCCACTATGTACACTCGACACTGCTACGTATGCCTCACTTTCTCCTAGGCATTTAAGTAATACTCCTTCGACAGTTTTCTTAAATAATTCATTTTCAATTAAAATGAAATTTATGGCATGATATTTTATTTTACGATCTGTCGAACCCGTGGGAGAGCGTAAGTAGTCGACCAGGGGTTTATGCCAATCATTATCTTGCCCATTATCAATTGCTAAAATTTCAAAATTTTCGGTATCTATTGCACCTAATTTTATAATTTACAAATCTGAAGGAGATAATGATGTAGCTCGAACCTTTTTCTTTACTTGAATAAGCTCTTCGTCTTCATTCTTCTTGCGCTAGGTCGTTATCTTCTTGGTTTTCCTGTTGTGGTATGTGTCGAAGGCTCACTTGTTCGAACCATTTTAACAACCTTATGGAAATCACGAAGTACATGATTAAGTTCTCTTTAACGCATCTATACTCTTTTGATACTTGTTTGATTACCAATTCGGAGTCTCCCATAATTTCAACATTTCTTGCCCCCAATTTGAGCACCAGTTCAAGTCCAGTAATAAGAGATTCATATTCTGCCTCATTATTAGTACAGATGTCGTCGATGGTGTATTTGAACTCTACTGGAATTCCAATGGGAGAAATTATGATTCCTCCTATCCGCGCACCGTTTTTGTGACTAGAACCATCGAAATACAATTTCCAAGGCACTAGATCGACAAAATTTTTTGGCATAGCAACCATAGAATGATCGAATAATAAATCTTCCACTATTTGCCCATTCATTGCTTTAAAGGAAAGTATGTTAGGGAATATTCAGTTAACGCTAAAGCCCATTTACCAATTCGACTGTGCAAAATTGGTTTAGACAACATATGTTTAATACTGTCGAAATGAGAGGAAACATAAACATCAAATGGATTTATATATTTCTTCAGTTTGATACAAGAGAAATACAAACACAGGTATAGCTTTTCTATGTCACCATACCTAGTTTCAGGGCCATTTAACATACGACTAAGGTAATACACAGGTCGTTTGACATGATTGTCGTCCTCTTGAACTAACATACTACCTATAGTCGACTCTGAGGCAGCTATGTACAACCTCATAGGCCTATTTCTAAGTGGAGGTGCCAATATAGGAGGCTTCACCAAATACTCTTTGATTTTGTCAAAAGCCTCTTGATGCTCCTCTTGCCAGATGAACTCCTCGTTTTTCAGTCAAAGCAGTGGTGAAAATGCCTTAGTTTTTCCACTTAATTTAGAAATGAATATCCTTAAGAAATTTATTTTGCCCAACAAAGACTAAAGCTCTTTTTTGGTCGATGGTGGTTTGACGTCTAGGATAACTTTGGTCTTGTTTTGATTAACTTCAATGTCTTTCTTATGCATGACAAAATCAAGGAAATCTTCTGCCTGCACACAAAAACCACACTTTAATGGATTCATTTTCAATCCATATTCTTGCATTCTTTCTAAGGATCTCCGAAGGTGTTCTAAGTGTGTCGATTTACTACTCGACTTGATAACAATATCGTCGATGTAAACCTGCATGAAATTTTCAATGAAATCATGGAACATAGAATTCATTACCCTCTGGTATGTTGCTCCGACGTTCTTCAAGCCGAATGGCATGACTACCCATTCATAGGTGCCTAATTCCCATGGGCAACGAAACGCCGTCTTCGACACATCATCATCTACAATAAAAGGTTGGTTATAACCAGCATAACCATCAAGCATACTTAAATATTCAAAACCAGCAGCCGAATCGACTAGCATTTCAGCCACTGGCATGGCATATTAATCTTTAGGAGTGGCAACTTTTAATTCTCTAAAATCAATGCACACTCTTAGCTTTCCATTTTTCTTAATAACTGGCACAATATTAGCCAACCATTCGACATACCTTGCAGTTCTGATGAACTTGCTTTGGAGGAGTCTTTCTATTTCCTCCTTGATTTTCGACATAATTGCAGGTGCAAATCGTCGAGGTGCTTGTTTTACTAGCTTTTTCCCAGCTTTTATTGGTAACTTTAACTCGACCAATTCCCTGTTCAAACCTGGCATTTCGTTATAGTCCCAAGCAAAACAATCCTTAAACTCTTTTAGTAAAGATATTACCTCAAATATGAGTTTTTGGTCGATGTTGGCGCTAATGTAGGTTGGTCTTTTATCACCCTCTGTGCCAAGGTTGATTTCTTCCAACGGATCTTGTGGCTGCATCTTTTCTGGTGCCATAGGATCCTTTTCGAAACCTAGAGGTTCGTTGTCGTATATGCAATCTAAACGCTGCTCACCGACGCTTTCGTTGACTAGTTTGCTTTTATCTGGAGGTTTTGGCTCTATAGCCAAAATTACTTCCTTTGGAACGGGGAATTTACCATCTTCTATGGACATGTTTTCTTCTTCAGCTTCTAGAGCAAAATTTATCTTATTTTCGGCAATGTACGCCAAAATCCTTCTCAGAGATTCTACCTCAAACATCACTGTCATGATGGTTTCCCCAGCCTGTCGGCATGGGTTCCTCTGTGTAGGGATCCTCTAGAGGTTCAACATCCCACACAAATCCGTGGGTTTCGTGTAGTATCAAAGAAACGAATGCCTCATTCAGGTTGACATACATTTCCTCTGCTGGCTGACAAGGAGCATTATTCGCCAACTTCCTTTCAAACTGGTTTTGGCCGACATTATTGATGTCCGCCATGAAGTAACCTTGGTCGGCCTCGATGTTCTCCATGATTCCATCCTCTCGCCATATGATTAGGCATTGGTGCATGTAGAATGGCACATCGTCGACTCCATGTAACCATTCTCTGCCCACTAGCAGATTATAACTTGGTCTACCTTGAATGACCATGTATATTGTCGGCCTAGTGACTGAGCCGACGATGATGTCTACCTGGATTACCCCCATGGTAGTTTTAGTTATTCCCTCATAGTCCGATAGGACCACGTTGTGAGATCTTATATCGGTGTCGAACTTACCGATTTTCTTCAAAATATGATGTGGCATTATGTTAACAGTAGCGCCACAATCCACTAACACCTTGTTAATGGCAGTTTCTTCGACCTTCGCCCTAATCAACAAAGGCTTCAAATGGTTTCTCATAGCAATGTCGGGCCTCTCAAAAAAGGCATCCTGGCTCTCAATAGAGCCATTATTCATTACAAAGTAACAAGTTGACTTGTATAAAGCCATTTCAGCAACATCCACATCATTAATGTTCTCTACCTCTGTCGGGATATTGTACTCCTCTAGGAGTATAGATACAATGTTGACTAGGATGCTTAGGCTCTCTTATGAATCAGAGGCAAAGTCATCAGTTGCCTCATCAGAACCATTGTCGACTTGCTTGTAGACACATTCCTTAATCTGCTACGTGGCAGCAGAGTCGACCTTTTCCTTGTACTGTCGTGGATTCTTTCCTTTACCGACAGCAATCTGCTTAGCAGCAACAACGGCTTGTCTTTCATCCTGCTTCTTTCTCTAGAAACGCCTCCACTGTGTCCGAATTGTAGGATTTTTCCCCATGTAGTTTTCAGACACATGACTTTTCTTCTCAGAACGTACCTCTAGTCGATAGCTCATGGGTGCTTTTCCCATCGCCTCTCTCATAGCACCAGCAGTATTTGATGGCCCAGCGGCCATTTGGGGCTTAATCCATGTCCCCTTGGGTGCAACGGCCGATGGAACAAAAGTCTTTGGCCTAATCTGGAATGCTTGTCTTGGGTCCCTTCTATTCCATTGGGCCCTTCCCCAATCCAGGTGTAGTTTCTGGAAATTCTCACCAGTGACTCTGTCAGTTAGCGCGCTGCATCTGAGGCACAAACCGACTTGAGCACCCTTGCTTTTGCAACGATAAGGAAAACCCAGTAGGTCTTCATCGTCTCTTGGATATACGTGAACTAGCTTGACGTTTGAACTCACGTCAGTGCTTTCCTCCAACATGGTGTTGTCAGGCACCTCAGTGATATCGACCATGTTGATGTCGACAGGCTCAGCAAATAAGGCTTCTTCTTGCCTTAAAGGGTCAGTATCAATCTTTTGTTTCCTTGCAGAAAATTTCAAGCGACCCTCCTAGAGTGACTTCTGGACCAGATCCCTGAAAATAAAACATTGAGAGGTTATGTGACCAAGATAATTATCATATATTCAAAAACCTCTTTTTTGTCTTTGTTCTAATGGTGGTAATTTAGCATTTGGAGGTACTAGAATTTGACCATCTTTAACTAATAAATCAAAAATCTCCTCGCATTTGCTAACATCAAAGGTATAAGTTTTTGCAGGAGTTTTTGAACTAGTTTCGACAGCAGGGCTTTTTTATTTGGCAGGAAACAATGATTTACATTCGTATGCCGGCCCGGATTTTAATTCAGCCACATCCACATCTGCCTCAGCCAGCGACATGTAATCGGCCTCATATATGGGATTTGTATCATCGAAGTTGACATAAGCTACCTTCTCTTTCTAAGACTTAGCCTTAGTATGTCTAACTTTTTCTAGTCGAAGGCGCTCAAGGTGTTGAACCCTGTCAGCCAATTGTGACATGCTCTTGACGAAGGTTGGATCTATTTTCTTCCTAATGGAGTAGTCCAAACCTCCAGCAGCCATTTGAACAAGTTCATGTTCAAGCACTTGGGTAAAGCACCTTGCTTTTAACGATCTAAACTTATTTAGATAATTGTCTATTGTCTCAGCAAACTTTCTCTTAATGCTTGGCAACTCGACCATACTAATTTTTGAATGCCCCTCGTAAAACTGTTTGTGGAAAAGTTTCTCCAACTTCGACCATGAGTCGATAGAATTAGGGGGAAAGGTAGTAAACCATGTAAAGGCTGCTTTAGTGAGGGATGAAGGGAAATGTTTCAACCTGAAGCCTTCATTATTCGCCATGTCTCTCGACTCTGTTAGGTATCTAAGATGTGTTTGACCGTCGACTCACCCGTTTCTCTCCCGAACTTGGTGTACTTAGGAATTTTCCATCCTCTAGGGTTTTCGGTCTGTAAAATATACTCTGATAATAGGGAGGAATACGTTGGCCTTGGCATTGTATTCATACCATTTTGCGCCATAATTCTCTCAACAAAATTGGTTAAGTTATTCTCGACAACTAAATCCTCCTGTCGGACTTGATCAAGGACTTGGTCAGCCTCTTGTTGTCTATGCACCAAAACCCTAGGTGGGTCGACAACGACATTCTTTGAGACGTGCAGCTTGGCCGTGATACGTAGTTTCTTCTTCTATTGCCCCCATGTCACCATGAACAGGTATGGGTTATCGAACCTGGTGCCCCTGTCGGGCAGCCGCTTGGGGGGCTCCTAAGAAGTTACATAAACGTGTTAATTGTGCAATAACCTGTCGATTCGTTTTAGCGGACTGTCTATTAGTCTCGACCGATTCTTCCACTATGGGGTTAAGCACGTTTCCCATTTGGTTAGTTAACAAATTAACTAACTCATGGTTGCTATCATCCATTTGTTTCCTTAATACTACCACAGAGGTAGTATTTAGATGTTGCGCAGGCATTTCCCTATTTTCCCCTATTATAGATTCTTGCAAAGGAGCGTTTGTGTTTTGTGCGTTATCAGACATCGTTGCTACACTTGGGGTCGATTGGTATCCCTTCATTAAGGAATACGGCATTCCATAAGCGGGATTCGTAGCAGTACCAAATCGAGGTATGGAACCTGTGGCCAGCATAGGCCCTAGACTCACCGGTGTGGTCTGGGGAATGGGAATTGATACTGAAGCAGTCGGCCCTGAGACAGTTGTGTTGCTTAATGGAGGAAATGATGCAAGTTTCGAAACAATTGGGTCGACAATATTCAATGTTCATGATGGAACTTCATCCGCATTTGACGCGGGAGTATTGTTTTCCATCTTAGGTGTACATTTCCTAGTAGGTGGTGGTTTCTTATTTGCTGAATTTCCACTTCTAAGTTTTATGCACTTCTAACGCTACTGACAAACTCTAACACTTAGCACATTGTTCCACTGGGTGTGCCAATTTGTTTACTGTGGAAAATGGTAAACAATCACTGGTCCTCCCTAAGTCCTAAAACTAAGGGTTACTTGCAAGATCGACCAGTTGATCTTAAGACACGTGCTAAGATTTGGTATATTTTACTGATTCTGCAGAAAAAGGCCTTGGCCAAGAAACGATTTTTAGAGACCAAGGGAAACAACACAATGGCTTTCCACACAGACAGAAATTTGACTACCTGCTAACCGACTGCAGGCGCTGGATAAGCAAGACTCAACCGAACACTAATTGGTGACTCGTGACCAACAATTGACGTTGAAGTATTTAGTGAAGAAATTTTTCGAAATGAAACAGAAGTAAACAAACAGTAGAGATAAACTTAAACGTAAATTGATTGCATTGAAAGTAAATATGGTGATTCACATACATCAAAGGCTTGAATGACTCTTTCTTCCTTTAGCGCGAAATTGGGCAGAGTTTCAGCAAGCAATTTGAAGATACAAATGAACACACTAAAATCCTAATAATCTGACTTATTTATAGCATTTTACAAGGTAACCGCTAAGAGTAATCAACAGACGAGATTCAAACTAAAGAAAACTGCTACACACGATTTCACCATCCGTTTAGCGCTTCGAAATCACGACTTCCTGAAGTAACTGCCCATGATCTCTCCACTTTGACTCTTTCCCACTTTGAGACTTCAAAAAAGGACTAACTTGCCAACTTGTTTCGATATATTTTCTTTCAAGAAATGATAATATTCTCCAAGTCTTGACTTATACTTTTGACAGCGTTCATCCTTCAACCAGCTTCTTCATTTGACCTCATCAACGTGTTGAATTGACTAATAGTCTTTCTTCGTCCATCTTGTCGATATGGTTTTGCCTTCGACACAGTTTCTTCTGTTTTCTTGGTGATTTGGTTGGTTCTCTGGCTCAACTCCTCAGTCGACACATGTTTTCCGATATCTCTAGCTTGGCTTTATAAGATTTTCCTCGAAGAAGCCATATTTGTTTAAAAACGGCCCTTAACTTGTAAGGACACTTGCCTATAATAATGGCCCTCAAACTTATTTAGAAATTTCCAGTTAACACAAGGCTTGTGCATCGTCAGCAAGGTTTTACTCGAAAGCATACAAACCAAAGCTTAACATTTTAGTATCGTCATCGTCCCCTCAATATTTTCCTAAGCAGAAGAATTGGTGAAGTTGGCATCAATATGCAAGCAAGTCATTTTATGAGCAATAGCAAATGGATGAGTGATGACGAATGGATTACTTCAACACAAACATACTTAATGCATTAATATTTTCATTCAAAAATAAACAAACTTCTACATGATAGCAATCTTTAAACAAATAAACAAAAATGCAAATGAAAATGCAGTAAAGAAACTCAAGATTGCCATTGTTGAGGAGACTTGACTGCGTCTGGAGTTCTTGATTCTGATGATTTTCTACAGTCTTGATACTCCCTTGGACAAGAGATTCCCCTTGTGATCTTTCGTTTACGTGCTAGTCGTTGAATTGATCCAAACTCAAACTTTATCTCTAGACGACAAAACTTCTTCAATCAGATGGTCGAGTGCCCTAGGGCGACATTCACAGGGGATTTTCTTCAAAAGAAAAGACGAAGATCGTGCAAAGAAAAATCGCACCAACAGGATCACCAAGTGTCTTCTACCTCATGGAAGAGACATTCAAAAATTAAAACCAAAAGCATCTTCTACGAACAGGAGAAATAATCAGAGAACAGAACCAATAACTCGGAAAACATCAGAAGAAGAGAGAACCAAGTAACAATAATCAGCATCTATACTCGTCCCAATCCAAAATCAAGGGTAATTCTAGACACAATAGGGAACCTAATGATAAACAGAGTTGACAGCCCTTTATCGGGAACCTCGTATGAGTTTGGTACTTCATGCCTCCTCACACGCATCACGGAACAGGGGATTTGATATGAACATCTGTCTATCCTATATATCCCTGACCTTGGTAGTGGGCCTTTAACCTCTTTTAACTCCCACCCACCAAAAAAAAAACAACAGCACAACAACAAACAAAATAATATAGCCAGATCCAGTTGCAAATGCATGCAAAAAACATGTACAAGTATAAAACAAACAAAACACCCAAAAGAAAAGAAAACAAAAGCTATGATCGACTTCTGATCGGACCAGCAATAGGTCAACTAGGTCAACTGTCCCTAGTGAAGTCGGCACCTGAAACAACTGGCCTAAAATTAAAGAAATATAACTATATATCAATGAAGTCGCCATCAAAAGTTTTTTTATCCCACCGAAAGGGAAAGGTAAACATCGAGTAAACCTGAGACAGAGAAATCACGGTCTTGCGACCGAGAGATCGGGTAAGGAAGTCTGTTACGTGAGGGGAAGGTATTAGCACCCCACACGCCCGTAGTACTCTATGATATTCTCTTTTACTTTCTATCTAATGGGTGTAAAGGTCTAACTATATCTATATATGCGGTATAATGTATGCAAGAAAAAGAAATAAAATAAAGAAAACACGGGGAAAAGAAATAAGTTTTTTACAAAGATTGCTCGATCAAGCCCTGCAACAGGATGCCTACGTATTCCCTTGTGCAATAGGAAAGTCAGAGCTCCAGAGTTCGGCTAACTTATTTTGATTGGTTGGTGTTTTTTAGTTTAGAAGACGATACAACAAACAATGACGACGAAGCACCTCCATGACGATAAAACATCAGCTACAGACGGGATGGCGGAACATCAACGGACGGGGACGACGGAACGTCGGCACTAGAAGGAACGAGTGAACGTCAGCAACAGAAGGGACAATGGAATGTCAGCAATAGAGGGGACGACGGAACATCATCAACAGAGGGGACAACGAAACATCCTAAAACACTACATGATTTGGTTTGTATCTTTTACTATGGAAAAAGCTTCAATATTATTAGGATATTTTAATGCACTTGACAAAACAAGGTTTAATTTTAAGGATGCAAAAGGATAAAAGGTAAAATAGTTAGGGGAAGCTAACTTATTTCTAATCCTAATTATTTTTATACAAGGTTGTCCCTAAGTTATGGATATGAACAAGGGAGACTACTTAGATTATGTACCTAATGTTGGAAAGCATGGATAATTAACCTAATGTCTGAACTAAACAACTAACTTAATCGAGTGATCCTAAGGGAAATCTATAAGATCAATCATATTGATTAAAAAAAACCAAATGAGAAGAGGGGAAGAAGCAAAAAAAATGCTTTGGCAAAAGCACACAAACCAAACACTCACAAAAAACAAAGAAAGAAGAGAAGAAGATGAAGTAGAAACAAGTGAGTGAAGAATCATACAAGATATCATGTGAAGTGAGGGAAGTAAACACAAAATACATATACAAGGCTTATACAAACCATAAAAAAACATCAAACATCACTATGAAAACGTACATGCAAAGTTAGTACACAAACTAGGTCAAAACTAATCCTAAAAGCATACGGAAAACAAATTGTGTGAAATTTTAAGCATATATGAGATGAAGGAAGAATTATAAGGTAGAATGAAATAAAATTCAGTAGCTAACATGTTAATAAATCACTTACATCATGCAAACTAAGCCACAACAAATTCATGAACAAAAATTCTACAAGAGTGCGTAAACATGCAACAATTGTGTATGGTGAAGTGAATATAAGTGTGTGACATACATAACATGCAAAGAGAGTGTCAAGATGAAGTGATTATAGTAGAAACATCATATATAAGAATTCACAATCAAATTACAAAGAAAATATCATAAGGATGCAATCACAAAGCTAGTACATAAACTAGTTGAAACTTTGACCTAGAAAGTGTTTACAAGTCAAAAGAAGCCAAGAAAAGGAAAAGATGAAAATAAATGAACCATGTAAGGTTAATATACACAAAATACAGTAGAAAATGTACCAATGCATCAATCAAAGCATACAAACATGCAAAAGAAAAATCCACAAACAAATCACTTAAGGAAAATAAGTTCAATCCATACAAGTGCGGACAAAGGCGTGTGCGTGTATGTGCTAGAACATACTTGTGCTAAGTGTCACATAAGAGTGAGATCAGAAGCAATACATAATGAGGTAAGACTTGTATTAAAACAATCAAGTCACAAGAAACTCAAAAGAACATATACACAACACTAGTACAAAAACTAGTCAAAAGCTTGACCTAGAATGCATCTAAGAGTCAAATGAAGCATGGTAGTGCATAGATGAAGAGAAGTGAACTTTAGAAGATAACAAGACACGAAATTCAGTGGTTAACATGGAAATAATCCATTCATATCATATACAAAATCATCATGGAGATTTGCAAAAAAATTATCATAATAAAGCATGAGCATGCATCCCAAAAGTGTATGGTTGAGTGTGTGCAAAAGTGTATGCATGTGTGTGCTCAAACATACATGTGAAAAGTGTCACATAAGAGTGAGGTCAGTGATGAACACATAGAGATAGCATTCATACAAAGCACAAAATAAATTAGCATGAATCAATACCACAAATAACATAAAAGCTAGCAAAGGAAAAGGTCAATATTCAACCCTAAAGTTAACTTAAACAAGTCAACAAGACATGGTCAAGAAACAAAGTAAAGAGATGATAAAGCAAACAAGGTCAGTAGCTTAAACAACATAAAAAATACATGAAAAAAAACACATTCAAAGCTCATACACAAAACATTCAAACAAGTTAGATCAAAGCTAACACATGCAAGCACAAACAAGCCTCTATTGGCAAAGCAAACATAAACCAAACACCTATGAGTAGAGGTTAAGGTTAAAAGGGTTTGAACATGCAAGGTCAGTAGCTTAAAAGCTAATCAAAACACAACCAAAGGCATCTTAAACAAAGTAGAAAACTTCAAATGATGAATTTGGTGATGAAATATGAAAAGAGTATATTTGAATCGATGGTTGATCAAAAGTCCACTTGGTCAACTTCTGACTTTGACTAATTTTGACCAAAATGACCAATTTTTCCCTTGTGATCAATTGACTTGCTTCCAATCAAAATTTAATCTCAATCTTTCAACCATGGATGTTTAACAACATATAGAAACACATGAAATCAAGTTTGAGTGAAAAATATGAAAAATTCCTGATTATACCCAAAACCCTATATTTCACCTTGTGTTAGGAGATGGTCAATCGAGCTTCAACACTCAAATTCTCTGAATTCATTGAGAAATTTTTTAAACCATGATAGCACAAATGATAATCGGAAGATGATGCTTCAAATAATTGACTCAACCCTACTTCAAACTTCAAAATGAGCCCATACCCTAATTTCATCAAATGAAGGACACAGATGAGTTCCTCTTCAATTATTTGCAAAAATTAAACTCTTGGGAAATCAATGAGACAAATGAGGTGATTGTAACACCCCTTCAAAATTACCCCGCGAATTTAAAAATTAAATCAGAGTAACATACAATAAAAGGCATTACAATTCGTTAAAATATAAAAATGTCACAACAGTAATCATGCTTCATTGAAGAAGTTTATTCAAATAGTCAAAAATCAATAATTATGTTCTACACAGCGGAAAATACCAATAATCGAAATAAAATTCAATTCATGATTATTCTCAAAATAAATCAAAGAACAAATGAGTACAAAACAAAACTCTCAACCAAACGTTCCCCAGTGTTACAACTACCAGAGCATGACATTGAGACGCGGATAACAAAATAACACAGCTCTATAAGCCATCCTCACCAACTCCTGAGCTGCTAACCTTAATTTGAAATCATCAAAGTAAGGGTGAGATCTCATTGCAATATAAAATGCATTATACGTTTCTAAAAACAATAGAACAATTCAATATATTATTTTACCCTCATTAGCATAATCAGGTTTTTAGTTCACAATTGCAAATCACACAGTTCATTATGCACATAACAACAACAATGAAATTATAACACTGGAAACAATCCTAACATGTTATAATTCCATATGTTATGCAGACTCTATGCATGTGGTACCAAACGTGAACTCAATTCACACCCTGTTCTGTTTACACCCCGAAAACAACGTTAATCAACGATTTGCCCATACACCACTGGGACATGAATCTAGCCTCACCACCACTAAACCACTAGGTACGGGTATTGACTCCGCAGGTCCAATTCCATACAATGGGAATTAACCACCACCTGAATGCATATGCATGCACCACAAAAGCATGCAACATTCAGAGAACAGAAATATGATCACAACATCATTCCATTCATAGCCACGCCATCAACGGCATATAATAACAGCATAATCATTTCATAAACAATAGAACAACACATAAATATGTAGTCCTCAATTCAGATAGTCAGAAACAACTCTAACCGGCTAGTCCTCATTTCTAAAATTTGCTTTAGTTCACAAAATCAAAAATTGGCAATTTTAAAATAAATTCCATGAAATGTCATTTTCTTCATTTTACAAAGTAGTATTTTTAATTTAGAAACTAACGTCCAAAACGGCGTCTAAAAAGGACTTACGGTTTGGAACAATCTCTTACTTCAACACGTGTTTATAAGGATATTCTCTATTTTAGATCCAAATATAATATGTTTTTTATATGGTAAACAACTAACATTTGAGTCACTAAACATTAAAAAATTACTTGTCAAGATACAAAACTAAATTATCAACATCGTGTTATTGAAACAATATATTGTTGTTGCCTAAGATTGAACTAGAGACCTTCAGTGTGTTATTGAAACAATATATTGTGAGACTTATGTCAACATTTTTTGTCTTTTAATTGTCTTACAATTTTCTATTTACCAAACATACAAACTGAGGAAATGCATCTTTGTCTCAGAATACTTCGCTTCATGGAACAACTCAAATTTTTTTATAAAGAAGATTGTATTCCCAGGCTCATACTAACCGTGAACTCGAGAATAATATTCTAAATCATTATATGAATGAAGGTTTTATATCATGCATCAACCAAAACCCTCTATAATACATGAATGGAACAAATTGGTTAAGAACAATGTGTATAGATAGTATTGATGTCACTTTGAATTGTATTTTTTTTGGCATTCGAAATTTATTTATATTTTTTTTAAATACTCTTTGAAATGATATTACAATATGTTTGGTCGTTAATCATTACTATTACAGTATTCTCAAACTTCTCCAGGTTAAATCCAAATATAATATGTTATTTATATGGTAAAAAATTAACATTTGAGTCACAAAACATTACTTGTCAAGATAAACAAGTAAATTATTGAGATCGTGTTTATGAAAACAATATATTTTTGCTGCCCAAGATCGAACTGGAGACCTTCATTGTGTAAGACTGACTTGATTACCACTACACCACAACAACCACACATGCGTACATGTAGGTTTATTATATTTATTAATACTTGTATTATATTAATCCCTAATTTAGATCTTACTAGAATGCTGTTTTAAAATTGAAACCAGAGTGCATTATGAATTCGGTCAAATTCTACAACCACATCACATTTAATCAGATTAGTTAATTCCTTTCTTTTTTCTCTTACCATAATAATTTTTTATTCGGCTTCTTCATTATTTTTCTGAATAAGCTTTTTACTTATCTAATTCTATTGTTTTGTGAGACTTATGTCAGCATTTTTTTTCTTTTAATTGTCTTACAATTTTCTATTTACCAAACATACAAACTGAGGAAATGCATCTTTGTCTCAGAATACTTCGCTTCATGGAACGACTCAAATTTTTTTATAAAGAAGATTGTATTCCCAGACTCGTACTAACCGTGAACTCGAGAATAGTAATCTAAATCATTATATCAATGAAGGTTTTATATCATGCATCAACCAAAACCTTCTATAATACATGAATGGAACAAATGGGTTAAGAACAATGTGTATTGATAGTATCGATGTCACTTTGAATTGTATTTTTTTTGGCATTCGAAATTTATTTATATTTTATTTTAAATACTCATTGAAATGATATTACAATAAGTTTGGTCGTTAATCATTACTATTACAATATTCTCAAACTTCTCTAGGTTAAATCCAAATACAACAGTCTGGCTAAAATTTACGTCAATACAGTTGTAGTCTTACATTAGTTGTAATACTTATGTTATGACCTCCCTCAAATTTACAAAATTAATATTTGAGTCGCAAAACATTAATTGTCAAGATACATAACTACATTATGGAGATCGTGTTTATTGAAACAATATATTATTGTTGCCAAGATCGAACTGGGGACCTTCAGTGTGTAAGACTGACGTGATAACCACTACACCACAGCAACCACACATGCGTACATGTAGGTTTATTATATTTATTAATTCTTGTATTATCTTAATCTCTAATTTAGATCTTACTAGAATGCTGTTTTAAAATTGAAACCAGAGTGCATTATGATTTCGGTCAAATTCTACAACCACATCACATCTAATCAGATTAGTTAATTCCTTTCTTTTTTCTCTTACCATTATAATTTTTTATTCGACTTCTTCACGATTTTTCTGAATAAGCTTTTTACTTATCTAATTCTATTGTTTTGTGAGACTTATGTCAACATTTTTTGTCTTTTAATTGTCTTACAATTTTCTATTTACCAAACATACAAACTGAGGAAATGCATCTTTGTCTCATAATACTTCGCTTCATGGAACAACTCAATTTTTTTTTTAAAGAAGATTGTATTCCCAGACTCATACTAACCGTGAACTCGAGAATAATAATCTAAATCATTATATGAATGAAGGTTTTATATCATGCCTCAACCAAAACCCTCTATGATACATGAATGGAATAAATGGGTTAAGAACAATGTGTATAGATAGTATTGATGTCACTTTTAATTTTATTTTTTTTGGCATTCGAAATTTATTTATATTTTTTTTAAATACTCTTTGAAATGATATTACAATAAGTTTGGTCGTTAATCATTACTATTACAGTATTCTCAAACTTCTCCAGGTTAAATCCAAATATAATATGTTATTTATATGGTAAAAAATTAACATTTGAGTCACAAAACATTACTTGTCAAGATACACAAGTAAATTATTGAGATCGTGTTTATGAAAACAATATATTTTTGCTGCCCAAGATCGAACTGGAGACCTTCATTGTGTAAGACTGACTTGATTACCACTACACCACAACAACCACACATGCGTACATGTAGGTTTATTATATTTATTAATACTTGTATTATATTAATCCCTAATTTAGATCTTACTAGAATGCTGTTTTAAAATTGAAACCAGAGTGCATTATGAATTCGGTCAAATTCTACAACCACATCACATCTAATCAGATTAGTTAATTCCTTTCTTTTTTCTCTTACCATAATAATTTTTTATTCGGCTTCTTCATTATTTTTCTGATTAAGCTTTTTACTTATCTAATTCTATTGTTTTGTGAGACTTATGTCAGCATTTTTTTTCTTTTAATTGTCTTACAATTTTCTATTTACCAAACATACAAACTGAGGAAATGCATCTTTGTCTCAGAATACTTCGCTTCATGGAACGACTCAAATTTTTTTATAAAGAAGATTGTATTCCCAGACTCGTACTAACCGTGAACTCGAGAATAATAATCTAAATCATTATATCAATGAAGGTTTTATATCTTGCATCAACCAAAACCCTCTATAATACATGAATGGAACAAATGTGTTAAGAACAATGTGTATTGATAGTATCGATGTCACTTTGAATTGTATTTTTTTTGGCATTCGAAATTTATTTATATTTTATTTTAAATACTCATTGAAATGATATTACAATAAGTTTGGTCGTTAATCATTACTATTACAATATTCTCAAACTTCTCTAGGTTAAATCCAAATACAACAGTCTGGCTAAAATTTACGTCAATACAGTTGTAGTCTTACATTAGTTGTAATACTTATGTTATGAAACTTGAAATGTTCGCATCGACACATTATGCCTCCCTCAAATTTACCAATGGGTTTATTCAAAGCCCTTTTCACAAATATTTTAACCAAACGAAAAATCTCTTATTTCAACACGTGTTTATACGGATATTCTCTATTTTACATCCAAATATAATATGTTATTTATATGGAAAAAAATTAATATTTGAGTCGCAAAATATTAATTGTCAAGATACATAACTACATTATGGAGATCGTGTTTATTGAAACAATATATTGTTGCTGCCCAGGATCGAACTGGAGACCTTCAGTGTGTAAGACTGACGTGATAACCACTACACCACAGCAACCACACATGCGTACATGTAGGTTTATTATATTTATTAATTCTTGTATTATCTTAATCTCTAATTTAGATCTTACTAGAATGCTGTTTTAAAATTGAAACCAGAGTGCATTATGATTTCGGTCAAATTCTACAACCACATCACATCTAATCAGATTAGTTAATTCCTTTCTTTTTTCTCTTACCATTATAATTTTTTATTCGACTTCTTCACGATTTTTCTGAATAAGCTTTTTACTTATCTAATTCTATTGTTTTGTGAGACTTATGTCAACATTTTTTGTCTTTTAATTGTCTTACAATTTTCTATTTACCAAACATACAAACTGAGGAAATGCATCTTTGTCTCAGAATACTTCGCTTCATGGAACAACTCAAATGTTTTTATAAAGAAGATGTATTCCCAGACTCATACTAACCGTGAACTCGAGAATAATAATCTAAATCATTATATCAATGAAGGTTTTATATCATGCATCAACCAAAACCCTCTATGATACATGAATGGAACAAATGGGTTAAGAACAATGTGTATAGATAGTATTGATGTCACTTTGAATTTTATTTTTTTTGGCATTCGAAATTTATTTATATTTTTTTTAAATACTCTTTGAAATGATATAACAATAAGTTTGGTCGTTAATCATTACAATTACAGTATTCTCAAACTTCTCCAGGTTAAATCGAAATACAACAGTCTGGCTAAAATTTACGTCAATACAGTTGTAGTCTTACATTAGTTGTTATACTTATGTTGTGAAACTTGAAATGTTTGCATGGACACATTATGCCTCCTTTAAATTTACAATTTGGTTTATTCAAAGCTCTTTTCAAAAATATTTTAACCTAACGAAAAATCTCTTACTTCAACACGTGTTTATAAGGATATTCTCTATTTTACATCCAAATATAATATTTTGTCAAGATACATAACAAAATTATCGACATCGTGTTATTGAAACAATATATTGTTGCTGCCCAGGATCGAACTGGAGACCTTCAGTGTGTAAGACTGACGTGATAACCACTACACCACAGCAACCACACATACGTACATGTAGGTTTATTATATTTATTAATTCTAGTATTATCTTAATCCCTAATTTTGATCTTACTAGAATGCTGTTTTAAAATTGAAAGCAGAGTGCATTATGAATTCGGTCAAATTCTACAACCACATCACATCTAATCAGATTAGTTAATTCCTTTCTTTTTTCTCTTACCATAATAATTTTTTATTCGGCTTCTTCACTATTTTTCTGAATAAGCTTTTTACTTATCTAATTCTATTGTTTTGTGAGACTTATGTCAACATTTTTTGTCTTTTAATTGTCTTACAATTTTCTATTTACCAAACATACAAACTGAGGAAATGCATCTTTGTCTCAGAATACTTCGCTTCATGGAACAACTCAAATTTTTTTATAAAGAAGATTGTATTCCCAGACTCATACTAACCGTGAACTCGAGAATAATAATCTAAATCATTATATCAATGAAGGTTTTATATCATGCATCAACCAAAACCCTCTATGATACATGAATGGAACAAATGGGTTAAGAACAATGTGTATAGATAGTATTGATGTCACTTTGAATTTTAGTTTTTTTGGCATTCGAAATTTATTTATATTTTTTTTAAATACTCTTTGAAATGATATTACAATAAGTTTGGTCGTTAATCATTACTATTACAATATTCTCAAACTTCTCTAGGTTAAATCCAAATACAACAGTCTGGCTAAAATTTACGTCAATACAGTTGTAGTCTTACATTAGTTGTTATACTTATGTTGTGAAACTTGAAATGTTTGCATGGACACATTATGCCTCCTTTAAATTTACAATTTGGTTTATTCAAAGCTCTTTTCAAAAATATTTTAACCTAACGAAAAATCTCTTACTTCAACACGTGTTTATAAGGATATTCTCTATTTTACATCCAAATATAATATTTTGTCAAGATACATAACAAAATTATCGGCATCGTGTGATTGAAACAATATATTGTTGCTGCCCAGGATCGAACTGGAGACCTTCAGTGTGTAAGACTGACGTGATAACCACTACACCACAGCAACCACACATACGTACATGTAGGTTTATTATATTTATTAATTCTAGTATTATCTTAATCCCTAATTTTGATCTTACTAGAATGCTGTTTTAAAATTGAAAGCAGAGTGCATTATGAATTCGGTCAAATTCTACAACCACATCACATCTAATCAGATTAGTTAATTCCTTTCTTTTTTCTCTTACCATAATAATTTTTTATTCGGCTTCTTCATTATTTTTCTGAATAAGCTTTTTACTTATCTAATTCTATTGTTTTGTGAGACTTATGTCAGCATTTTTTTTCTTTTAATTGTCTTACAATTTTCTATTTACCAAACATACAAACTGAGGAAATGCATCTTTGTCTCAGAATACTTCGCTTCATGGAACAACTCAAATTTTTTTATAAAGAAGATTGTATTCCCAGACTCATACTAACCGTGAACTCGAGAATAAAAATCTAAATCATTATATCAATGAAGGTTTTATATCATGCATCAACCAAAACCCTCTATGATACATGAATGGAACAAATGGGTTAAGAACAATGTGTATAGATAGTATTGATGTCACTTTGAATTTTATTTTTTTTGGCATTCGAAATTTATTTGTATTTTTTTTAAATACTCTTTGAAATGATATTACAATAAGTTTGGTCGTTAATCATTACAATTACAGTATTCTCAAACTTCTCCAGGTTAAATCGAAATACAACAGTCTGGCTAAAATTTACGTCAATACAGTTGTAGTCTTACATTAGTTGTTATACTTATGTTGTGAAACTTGAAATGTTTGCATGGACACATTATGCCTCCTTTAAATTTACAATTTGGTTTATTCAAAGCTCTTTTCAAAAATATTTTAACCTAACGAAAAATCTCTTACTTCAACACGTGTTTATAAGGATATTCTCTATTTTACATCCAAATATAATATTTTGTCAAGATACATAACAAAATTATCGACATCGTGTTATTGAACTGGAGACCTTCAGTGTGTAAGACTGACGTGATAACCACTACACCACAGCAACCACACATTCGTACATGTAGGTTTATTATATTTATTAATTCTTGTATTATCTTAATCCCTAATTTTGATCTTACTAGAATGCTGTTTTAAAATTGAAAGCAGAGTGCATTATGAATTCGGTCAAATTCTACAACCACATCACATCTAATCAGATTAGTTAATTCCTTTCTTTTTTCTCTTACCATAATAATTTTTTATTCGGCTTCTTCATTATTTTTCTGAATAAGCTTTTTACTTATCTAATTCTATTGTTTTGTGAGACTTATGTCAGCATTTTTTTTCTTTTAATTGTCTTACAATTTTCTATTTACCAAACATACAAACTGAGGAAATGCATCTTTGTCTCAGAATACTTCGCTTCATGGAACAACTCAAATTTTTTTATAAAGAAGATTGTATTCCCAGACTCATACTAACCGTGAACTCGAGAATAATAATCTAAATCATTATATCAATGAAGGTTTTATATCATGCATCAACCAAAACCCTCTATAATACATGAATGGAACAAATGGGTTAAGAACAATGTGTATTGATAGTATCGATGTCACTTTGAATTGTATTTTTTTTGGCATTCGAAATTTATTTATATTTTATTTTAAATACTCATTGAAATGATATTACAATAAGTTTGGTCGTTAATCATTACTATTACAATATTCTCAAACTTCTCTAGGTTAAATCCAAATACAACAGTCTGGCTTAAATTTACGTCAATATAGTTGTAGTCTTACATTAGTTGTAATACTTATGTTATGAAACTTGAAATGTTCGCATCGACACATTATGCCTCCCTCAAATTTACAAATGGGTTTATTCAAAGCCCTTTTCACAAATATTTTAACCAAACGAAAAATCTCTTACTTCAACACGTGTTTATACGGATATTCTCTATTTTACATCCAAATATAATATGTTATTTATATGGTAAAAAATTAATATTTGAGTCGCAAAACATTAATTGTCAAGATACATAACTACATTATTGAGATCGTGTTTATTGAAACAATATATTGTTGCTGCCCAGGATCGAACTAGAGACCTTCTGTGTGTAAGACTGACGTGATAACCACTACACCACAGCAACCACACATGCATACATGTAGGTTTATTATATTTATTAATTCTTGTATTATCTTAATCTCTAATTTAGATCTTACTAGAATGCTGTTTTAAAATTGAAACCAGAGTGCATTATGAATTCGGTCAAATTCTACAACCACATCACATCTAATCAGATTAGTTAATTCCTTTCTTTTTTCTCTTACCATAATAATTTTTTATTCGGCTTCTTCACTATTTTTCTGAATAAGCTTTTTACTTATCTAATTCTATTGTTTTGTGAGACTTATGTCAACATTTTTTGTCTTTTAATTGTCTTACAATTTTCTATTTACCAAACATACAAACTGAGGAAATGCATCTTTGTCTCAGAATACTTCACTTCATGGAACAACTCAAATTTTTTTATAAAGAAGATTGTATTCCCAGACTCATACTAACCGTGAACTCGAGAATAATAATCTTAATCATTATATCAATGAAGGTTTTATATCATGCATCAACCAAAACCCTCTATGATACATGAATGGAACAAATGGGTTAAGAACAATGTGTATAGATAGTATTGATGTCACTTTGAATTTTAGTTTTTTTGGCATTCGAAATTTATTTATATTTTTTTTAAATACTCTTTGAAATGATATTACAATAAGTTTGGTCGTTAATCATTACTTTTACAGTATTCTCAAACTTCTCCATGTTAAATCGAAATACAACAGTCTGGCTAAAATTTACGTCAATACAGTTGTAGTCTTACATTAGTTGTTATACTTATGTTGTGAAACTTGAAATGTTTGCATGGACACATTATGCCTCCTTTAAACTTACAATTTGGTTTATTCAAAGCTCTTTTCAAAAATATTTTAACCTAACGAAAAATCTCTTACTTCAACACGTGTTTATAAGGATATTCTCTATTTTACATCCAAATATAATATGTTATTTATATGGTAAAAAATTAATATTTGAGTCGCAAAACATTAATTGTCAAGATACATAACTACATTATTGAGATCGTGTTTATTGAAACAATATATTGTTGCTGCCCAGGATCAAACTGGAGACCTTCAGTGTGTAAGACTGACGTGATAACCACTACACCACAGCAACCACACATGCATACATGTAGGTTTATTATATTTATTAATTCTTGTATTATCTTAATCTTAAATTTAGATCTTACTAGAATGCTGTTTTAAAATTGAAACCAGAGTGCATTATGAATTCGGTCAAATTCTACAACCACATCACATCTAATCAGATTAGTTAATTCCTTTCTTTTTTCTCTTACCATAATAATTTTTTATTCGGCTTCTTCACTATTTTTCTGAATAAGCTTTTTACTTATCTAATTCTATTGTTTTGTGAGACTTATGTCAACATTTTTTGTCTTTTAATTGTCTTACAATTTTCTATTTACCAAACATACAAACTGAGGAAATGCATCTTTGTCTCAGAATACTTCGCTTCATGGAACAACTCAAATTTTTTTATAAAGAAGATTGTATTCCCAGACTCATACTAACCGTGAACTCGAGAATAATAATCTAAATCATTATATCAATGAAGGTTTTATATCATGCATCAACCAAAACCCTCTATGATACATGAATGGAACAAATGGGTTAAGAACAATGTGTATAGATAGTATTGATGTCACTTTGAATTTTAGTTTTTTTGGCATTCGAAATTTATTTATATTTTTTTTAAATACTCTTTGAAATGATATTACAATAAGTTTGGTCGTTAATCATTACTATTACAGTATTCTCAAACTTCTCCATGTTAAATCAAAATACAACAGTCTGGCTAAAATTTACGTCAATACAGTTGTAGTCTTACATTAGTTGTTATACTTATGTTGTGAAACTTGAAATGTTTGCATGGACACATTATGCCTCCTTTAAATTTACAATTTGGTTTATTCAAAGCTCTTTTCAAAAATATTTTAACCTAACGAAAAATCTCTTACTTCAACACGTGTTTATAAGGATATTCTCTATTTTACATCCAAATATAATATTTTGTCAAGATACATAACAAAATTATCGGCATCGTGTGATTGAAACAATATATTGTTGCTGCCAGATCGAATCGAGACCTTCATGTAAGACCGACGTGATAACCACTACACCACAAAGAACCACACATACGTACATGTAGGTTTATTATATTTATTAATTCTAGTATTATCTTAATCCCTAATTTTGATCTTACTAGAATCTTGTTTTAAAATTGAAAGCAGTGCATTATGAATTGGTCAAATTCTACAACCACATCACATCTAATCGATTAGTTAATTCCTTTCTTTTTCTCTTACCATAATAATTTTTATTCGGCTTCTTCATTATTTTTGAATAAGCTTTTTACTTATCTAATTCTATTGTTTTGTGAGACTTATGTCAGCATTTTTTTTCTTTTAATTGTCTTACAATTTTCTATTTACCAAACATACAAACTGAGGAAATGCATCTTTGTCTCAGAATACTTCGCTTCATGGAACAACTCAAATTTTTTTATAAAGAAGATTGTATTCCCAGACTCATACTAACCGTGAACTCGAGAATAAAAATCTAAATCATTATATCAATGAAGGTTTTATATCATGCATCAACCAAAACCCTTTATGATACATGAATGGAACAAATGGGTTAAGAACAATGTGTATAGATAGTATTGATGTCACTTTGAATTTTATTTTTTTTGGCATTCGAAATTTATTTATATTTTTTTTAAATACTCTTTGAAATGATATTACAATAAGTTTGGTCGTTAATCATTACAATTACAGTATTCTCAAACTTCTCCAGGTTAAATCGAAATACAACAGTCTGGCTAAAATTTACGTCAATACAGTTGTAGTCTTACATTAGTTGTTATACTTATGTTGTGAAACTTGAAATGTTTGCATGGACACATTAATGCTCCTTTAAATTTACAATTTGGTTTATTCAAAGCTCTTTTCAAAAATATTTTAACCTAACGAAAAATCTCTTACTTCAACACGTGTTTATAAGGATATTCTCTATTTTACATCCAAATATAATATTTTGTCAAGATACATAACAAAATTATCGGCATCGTGTGATTGAAACAATATATTGTTGCCCAGGATCGAACTGGAGACCTTCAGTGTGTAAGACTGACGTGATAACCACTACACCACAAAGAACCACACATACGTACATGTAGGTTTATTATATTTATTAATTCTAGTATTATCTTAATCCCTAATTTTGATCTTACTAGAATGCTGTTTTAAAATTGAAACCAGAGTGCATTATGAATTCGGTCAAATTCTACAACCACATCACATCTAATCAGATTAGTTAATTCCTTTCTTTTTTCTCTTACCATAATAATTTTTTATTCGGCTTCTTCATTATTTTTCTGAATAAGCTTTTTACTTATCTAATTCTATTGTTTTGTGAGACTTATGTCAGCATTTTTTTTCTTTTAATTGTCTTACAATTTTCTATTTACCAAACATACAAACTGAGGAAATGCATCTTTGTCTCAGAATACTTCGCTTCATGGAACAACTCAAATTTTTTTATAAAGAAGATTGTATTCCCAGACTCATACTAACCGTGAACTCGAGAATAAAAATCTAAATCATTATATCAATGAAGGTTTTATATCATGCATCAACCAAAACCCTCTATGATACATGAATGGAACAAATGGGTTAAGAACAATGTGTATAGATAGTATTGATGTCACTTTGAATTTTATTTTTTTTGGCATTCGAAATTTATTTATATTTTTTTTAAATACTCTTTGAAATGATATTACAATAAGTTTGGTCGTTAATCATTACAATTACAGTATTCTCAAACTTCTCCAGGTTAAATCGAAATACAACAGTCTGGCTAAAATTTACGTCAATACAGTTGTAGTCTTACATTAGTTGTTATACTTATGTTGTGAAACTTGAAATGTTTGCATGGACACATTATGCCTCCTTTAAATTTACAATTTGGTTTATTCAAAGCTCTTTTCAAAAATATTTTAACCTAACGAAAAATCTCTTACTTCAACACGTGTTTATAAGGATATTCTCTATTTTACATCCAAATATAATATTTTGTCAAGATACATAACAAAATTATCGGCATCGTGTGATTGAAACAATATATTGTTGCTGCCCAAGATCGAACTGGAGACCTTCAGGGTGTAAGACTGACGTGATAACCACTACACCACAGCAACCACACATACGTACATGTAGGTTTATTATATTTATTAATTCTAGTATTATCTTAATCCCTAATTTTGATCTTACTAGAATGCTGTTTTAAAATTGAAAGCAGAGTGCATTATGAATTCGGTCAAATTCTACAACCACATCACATCTAATCAGATTAGTTAATTCCTTTCTTTTTTCTCTTACCATAATAATTTTTTATTCGGCTTCTTCATTATTTTTCTGATTAAGCTTTTTACTTATCTAATTCTATTGTTTTGTGAGACTTATGTCAGCATTTTTTTTCTTTTAATTGTCTTACAATTTTCTATTTACCAAACATACAAACTGAGGAAATGCATCTTTGTCTCAGAATACTTCGCTTCATGGAACAACTCAAATTTTTTTATAAAGAAGATTGTATTCCCAGACTCATACTAACCGTGAACTCGAGAATAATAATCTAAATCATTATATCAATGAAGGTTTTATATCATGCATCAACCAAAACCCTCTATGATACATGAATGGAACAAATGGGTTAAGAACAATGTGTATAGATAGTATTGATGTCACTTTGAATTTTATTTTTTTTGGCATTCGAAATTTATTTATATTTTTTTTAAATACTCTTTGAAATGATATTACAATAAGTTTGGTCGTTAATCATTACTATTACAATATTCTCAAACTTCTCTAGGTTAAATCCAAATACAACAGTCTGGCTAAAATTTACGTCAATACAGTTGTAGTCTTACATTAGTTGTTATACTTATGTTGTGAAACTTGAAATGTTTGCATGGACACATTAATGCTCCTTTAAATTTACAATTTGGTTTATTCAAAGCTCTTTTCAAAAATATTTTAACCTAACGAAAAATCTCTTACTTCAACACGTGTTTATAAGGATATTCTCTATTTTACATCCAAATATAATATTTTGTCAAGATACATAACAAAATTATCGGCATCGTGTGATTGAAACAATATATTGTTGCTGCCCAGGATCGAACTGGAGACCTTCAGTGTGTAAGACTGACGTGATAACCACTACACCACAGCAACCACACATACGTACATGTAGGTTTATTATATTTATTAATTCTAGTATTATCTTAATCCCTAATTTTGATCTTACTAGAATGCTGTTTTAAAATTGAAACCAGAGTGCATTATGAATTCGGTCAAATTCTACAACCACATCACATCTAATCAGATTAGTTAATTCCTTTCTTTTTTCTCTTACCATAATAATTTTTTATTCGGCTTCTTCATTATTTTTGAATAAGCTTTTACTTATCTAATTCTATTGTTTTGTGAGACTTATGTCAACATTTTTTCTTTTAATTGTCTTACAATTTTCTATTTACCAAACATACAAACCGAGGAAATGCATCTTTGTCTCGTACTTCATGGAACAACTCAAATTTTTTTATAAAGAAGATTGTATTCCCAGACTCATACTAACCGTGAACTCGAGAATAAAAATCTAAATCATTATATCAATGAAGGTTTTATATCATGCATCAACCAAAACCCTCTATGATACATGAATGGAACAAATGGGTTAAGAACAATGTGTATAGATAGTATTGATGTCACTTTGAATTTTAGTTTTTTTGGCATTCGAAATTTATTTATATTTTTTTTAAATACTCTTTGAAATGATATTACAATAAGTTTGGTCGTTAATCATTACTATTACAGTATTCTCAAACTTCTCCAGGTTAAATCCAAATATAATATGTTATTTATATGGTAAAAAATTAACATTTGAGTCACAAAACATTACTTGTCAAGATACACAAGTAAATTATTGAGATCGTGTTTATGAAAACAATATATTTTTGCTGCCCAAGATCGAACTGGAGACCTTCATTGTGTAAGACTGACTTGATTACCACTACACCACAACAACCACACATGCGTACATGTAGGTTTATTATATTTATTAATACTTGTATTATATTAATCCCTAATTTAGATCTTACTAGAATGCTGTTTTAAAATTGAAACCAGAGTGCATTATGAATTCGGTCAAATTCTACAACCACATCACATCTAATCAGATTAGTTAATTCCTTTCTTTTTTCTCTTACCATAATAATTTTTTATTCGACTTCTTCACTATTTTTCTGAATAAGATTTTTTACTTATCTAATTCTATTGTTTTGTGAGACTTATGTCAACATTTTTTGTCTTTTAATTGTCTTACAATTTTTTATTTACCAAACATACAAACTGAGGAAATGCATCTTTGTCTCAGAATACTTCGCTTCATGGAACAACTCAAATTTTTTTATAAAGAAGATTGTATTCCCAGACTCATACAAACCGTAAACTCGAGAATAATAATCTAAATCATTATATCAATGAAGGTTTTATATCATGCATCAACCAAAACCCTCTATGATACATGAATGGAACAAATGGGTTAAGAACAATGTGTATAGATAGTATTGATGTCACTTTGAATTTTATTTTTTTTGGCATTCGAAATTTATTTATATTTTTTTAAATACTCTTTGAAATGATATTACAATAAGTTTGGTCGTTAATCATTACTATTAGAACATTCTCAAACTTCTCCAGGTTAAATCCAAATACAGCAGTCTGGCTAAAATTTACGTCAATACAGTTGCAGTCTTACATTAGTTGTTATACTTATGTTATGAAACTTGAAATGTTCGCATGGACACCTTATGCCTCCCTCAAATTTACAAATTGGTTTATTCAAAGCTCTTTTCAAAAATATTTTAACCTAACGAAAAATCTCTTACTTCAACACGTGTTTATAAGGATATTCTCTATTTTAGATCCAAATATAATATTTTGTCAAGATACATAACAAAATTATCGACATCGTTTTATTGAAACAATATATTGTTGCTGCCCAGGATGGAACTGGAGACCTTCAATGTGTAAGACTGACGTGATAACCACTACACCACAGCAACCACACATGTGTACATGTAGGTTTATTATATTTATTAATTCTTGTATTATCTTAATCCCTAATTTAGATCTTACTAGAATTCTGTTTTAAAATTGAAACCAGAGTGCATTATGAATTCGGTCGAACTGGAGACCTTCAGTGTGTAAGACTGACGTGATTACCACTACACCACAACAACCACACATGCGTACATGTAGGTTTATTATATTTATTAATACTTGTATTATATTATTCCCTAATTTAGATCTTACTAGATGCTGTTTTAAAAATGAAACCAGAGTGCATTATGAATTCGGTCAAATTCTACAACCACATCACATTTAATCAGATTAGTTAATTCCTTTCTTTTTTCTCTTACCATCAAATTTTTTTATTCGGCTTCTTCATTATTTTTCTGAATAAGCTTTTTACTTATCTAATTCTATTGTTTTGTGAGACTTATGTCGGCATTTTTTTCTTTTAATTGTCTTACAATTTTCTATTTACCAAACATACAAACTGAGGAAATGCATCTTTATCTCAGAATACTTCGCTTCATGGAACAACTCAAATTTTTTATAAAGAAGATTGTATTCCCAGACTCATACTAACCGTGAACTCGAGAATAATAATCTAAATCATTATATCAATGAAGGTTTTATATCATGCATCAACCAAAACCCTCTATGATACATGAATGGAACAAATGGGTTAAGAACAATGTGTATAGATAGTATTGATGTCACTTTGAATTTTAGTTTTTTTGGCATTCGAAATTTATTTATATTTTTTTTAAATACTCTTTGAAATGATATTACAATAAGTTTGGTCGTTAATCATTACTATTACAGTATTCTCAAACTTCTCCATGTTAAATCAAAATACAACAGTCTGGCTAAAATTTACGTCAATACAGTTGTAGTCTTACATTAGTTGTTATACTTATGTTGTGAAACTTGAAATGTTTGCATGGACACATTATGCCTCCTTTAAATTTACAATTTGGTTTATTCAAAGCTCTTTTCAAAAATATTTTAACCTAACGAAAAATCTCTTACTTCAACACGTGTTTATAAGGATATTCTCTATTTTACATCCAAATATAATATTTTGTCAAGATACATAACAAAATTATCGGCATCGTGTGATTGAAACAATATATTGTTGCTGCCCAGGATCGAACTGGAGACCTTCAGTGTGTAAGACTGACGTGATAACCACTACACCACAGCAACCACACATACGTACATGTAGGTTTATTATATTTATTAATTCTAGTATTATCTTAATCCCTAATTTTGATCTTACTAGAATGCTGTTTTAAAATTGAAAGCAGAGTGCATTATGAATTCGGTCAAATTCTACAACCACATCACATCTAATCAGATTAGTTAATTCCTTTCTTTTTTCTCTTACCATAATAATTTTTTATTCGGCTTCTTCAATATTTTTATGAATAATCTTTTTACTTATCTAATTCTATTGTTTTGTGAGACTTACGTCAACATTTTTTGTCTTTTAATTGTCTTACAATTTTCTATTTACCAAACATACAAACTGAGGAAATGCATCTTTGTCTCAGAATACTTCGCTTCATGGAACAACTCAAATTTTTTTATATAGAAGATTGTATTCCCAGACTTATACTAACCGTGAACTCGAGAATAATAATCTAAATCATTATATCAATGAAGGATTTATATCATGCATCAACCAAAACCCTCTATAATACATGAATGGAACAAATGGGTTAAGAACAATCTGTATAGGTAGTATTGATGTCACTTTGAGTTGTATTTTTTTTGGCATTCGAAATTTATTTATATTTTATTTTAAATACTCATTGAAATGATATTACAATAAGTTTGGTCGTTAATCATTACTATTAGAACATTCTCAAACTTCTCCAGGTTAAATCCAAATACAACAGTCTGGCTAAAATTTACGTCAATACAGTTGTAGTCTTACACTAGTTGTAATACTTATGTTATGAAACTTGAAATGTTCGCATCGAAACATTATGCCTCCCTCAAATTTAGAAATTGGTTTATTCAAAGCCCTTTTCACAAATATTTTAACCAAAAGAAAAATCTCTTACTTCAACACCTTCAGTGTGTAAGACTGACGTGATAACCACTACACCACAAACCACATGCATACGTAGGTTTATTATATTTTTTAATTCTTGTATTATCTTAATCCCTAATTTAGATCTTACTAGAATGCTGTTTTAAAATTGAAACCAGAGTGCATTATGAATTAGGTCAAATTCTACAACCACATCACATCTAATCAGATTAGTTAATTCCTTTCTTTTTTCTCTTACCATAATAATTTTTTATTCGGCTTCTTCAATATTTTTATGAATAATCTTTTTACTTATCTAATTCTATTGTTTTGTGAGACTTATGTCAACATTTTTTGTCTTTTAATTGTCTTACAATTTTCTATTTACCAAACATACAAACTGAGGAAATGCATCTTTGTCTCAGAATACTTCGCTTCATGGAACAACTCAAATTTTTTTATATAGAAGATTGTATTCCCAGACTTATACTAACCGTGAACTCGAGAATAATAATCTAAATCATTATATCAATGAAGGATTTATATCATGCATCAACCAAAACCCTCTATAATACATGAATGGAACAAATGGGTTAAGAACAATCTGTATAGGTAGTATTGATGTCACTTTGAATTGTATTTTTTTTGGCATTCAAAATTTATTTATATTTTATTTTAAATACTCTTTGAAATGATATTATAATAAGTTTGGTCGTTAATCATTACTATTAGAACATTCTCAAACTTCTCCAGGTTAAATCCAAATACAACAGTCTGGCTAGAATTTACGTCAGTACAGTTGCAGTCTTACATTAGTTGTTATACTTATGTTATGAAACTTAAAATATTCACATCGACACATTATGCCTCCCTGAAATTTACAAATTGGTTTATTCAAAGCCCTTTTCACAAATATTTTAACCTAATGAAAAATCTCTTACTTTAACACGTGTTTATTGTTAGGGCCAGGATAGAAGATAGTAATAATAACAGGAGAGAGAGAGAGTAAAAACAAGGACTTAATTGTATTTATTGAATTGAATTAAAAACAATGGAATACTAGTGCCTATTTATAAGACAAAATAGTAACAAACTAAAAATAAACCCTAACCCTATTCTTAAGCAAATAAAGATATATGATAATAACAATAAAATAACAAATATTAAATTATCCTAATAATTTAGAACATGAATTATTCTCAACACCATCCCTTAATTCATGTTCATCAGAAACTGATTGTATTAGAACTTCACTTTCTGGATAGCTCAAGAACCCCCTTCTGGACAGCTCTAGAACCTCAGAACTTCTGACTCCTCTCAAAAGTTCTGGAATGACTTCATCAGAACATATGCAGCTTGCTTCTGGTTGCAACTCTCATAAGTAATATGCATCATCATAGAGACACACTAGAGTCATATTGTTTCCAGAATGTTGTGACACGTATAACTCCTCTTGCAATGGACCATTCAAAAATGCTGACTTCTCATCCAAATGCATCAACGGCCAACTTTTGATTGTTTCATGCCTCTCTATAGGAGAAAACACCTCAAAATAGTCTCTTCCAGGTTTTTGAATAAAAAATCTGGCCACTACACTTGCTTTGTTCTTGCCAACTGATCCTTCTGGCTTAAATCTCACTTTAAAAGCCCATCTGACGCTGATGGCTTTCTTCTCCCTTGGAATCTCAGAAAACTTCCAAGTCTTATTTCGTTTTGAAGCCTCAAGTTCTTCTTTCATGGCATTCAACCTCATTTTCTTCTTGAGAGCTTCTTCTTTACCCAATGGCTCAGAATCTACTAGCATGGCACAATGAATAACTTCTCACTCTGAGTTAACTTCATTGTCTTGCAACATGTCACAATCTGCAAGCCTTTTGGGTAGGGTTCTGACTCGTCGCGACCATTGAACTTGTTCTCCAGAACCTGGGACAGAATTAACTTCTGGACCTTGTCCAGAAGCTCTATCGTCATAAGTGTTACCAAAAGCTGGAACAGTATTAACTTCTGGACGTTGTCCAGAAGTTCTATCTTCAGAAGTGTCAACAGTATTAACTTTTGGACCTTGTCCAGAAGTTCTTTCTTCAGAAGTTTTATTTCCACTAGAAGTTCCACATTTGTTAACTTCTACACCTTGTCCAAAATCATCACCTTCAGAAGTTCCACTTTTGTTAACTTCTGGACCTTGTCCAGAATTATCATCTTTAGAACTCCCACCATAAGTTCCACTTTAATTAACTTCTAGACCTTGTCCAGAACCATCACCTTCATAACTACTATCAGAAGTTCCGTCTTTGTTAATTTCTGGACCTTGTCCAGAGCCATCACTTTTAGATGTTAGATCGCTTTCAGAAGCTCTTGCTTCAGAAGTTCCACCTTCAGAATCTTGATCACCGTCAGAGGCTGGATTAGAAGTTCCACCTTCATAATCATGACCAACGTTAGAGGCTGGACTAGAAGTTCCACCTTCAGAGTTATGATTACCACCAAAATTTTGATCACCTCCAGAATCTTGTCCTCCAAAACCTACGTCTTCAGAGTTTTCCCTTCCAGGAGCATGATCACTTTCTTGATCACCTCCAGAACCTTGTCCTCCTACGTCTTTAGATTTTTCCCTTCCAGAAGCATGATCACTTTCTTGATCACCTCTAGAAGCTTGTCCTCCTACGTCTTCAAAGTTTTCCCTTCCAAAAGCATGATCACCACCAGCTTCTAGATCATCATCAGAATCTGGATCAGAATCAGATTCACTATCTGACTCATCCTTAGAGTCTCCATAAGCTTCATTATCTTCTAACTCTAATTTTTCTTCAGAACCTTCTGCTTCTGAGTTATCTTCAGAGCCTTCTGCTTCTAATTCATCTTCAGAACCTTCATGTTCTGACACATCTTCAGAACCTTCTGCTTTTGACTCATCTTCAGAACCTTCATGTTCTGACTCATCTTCAGAGGCAGCATGTTCTGACTCATCTTCAGAACCTTCTACTTCTGATTCATCTTCAGAACCTTCATGTTCTGACTCATCTTCATTTTCTAACTCTGACTCATAAAGAGACACTCCTTCAGAATCTTCACCCTCTTCAGATTCAGAAAATGATAACCTCACAGGTTCCTCGTCAGATTCATAAGTCATCAATAGCACAGGTTCATCATCAGAGTCTCCTCTGACCATATTCGCTTCTTCTGATTCTTTTTCTTTATTTGACCAACAATCTCTTGCAAAGTGGCCAAATTGCTTACAACAATAGCATTGAAATTTCCTTTTGTCCTTTCCCTTATGATACTTCTCATCAGAATCAGAAGCTTCCGCATCACCACGTCTATTCTGCTTCTGGTCCTTCTTGACAAAAGAAGCTTTCAGAGCCTGCTCTACTTCCCTCTTAGATGTTCTGTCAGCCAAGCGCAATTCATGTGCTTCTAGACTACTTTGCAGCTCTTCAATTTTCATAGTCTCCATATCTTGGTTATGTTCAATAGCAACCACAATATAATCAAACAGAGGGATAAGTGACCTCAGAACCTTCTCTATAATCACTTGTTCAGAAAGAGTTTTTCCACAAGCCTTCATCTCATTAGTGATCAGAATCACTCTTGAGATATACTCAGAAACCTTTTCACTATTCTTCATGTTGAGATTTTTGTATTGCTTTCTCATGGACTGAAGCTTCACCTTCTTCACTGATGCGTTACCACCGTAACACCTGACCAGTGTGTCCCACGCCCCCTTTGACGTCATAGAATCTACAATCTTCTCAAACACAGTCGCATCCACACACTGATGGATGTAGAACAGCGCCTTCTGATCCCTCCTCCTTTTATCTCTCTATACCTCTTTCTCTTTTTCTGTTGCAGCTTCTAGAATTGGAATGTAGCAATCAGTAACCAGTTCCATAACGTCTTGACCTCCAAACATCACACACAATTGGATCATCCATTGATTCCAGTTTTTGCCATCAAAGATTGGAAGTTTGGTGCTTAGATTGTTGTTTCCATTCATCTTTCTTCCTTGCGCAAATTCACACAGCGGACACGATTTTTGTTTTCCTGGATTCTTAACCAGAGGCTCTAGATACTAATTTGTAAGGGCAAGGATAGAAGATTGTAATAATAAAAGGAGAGAGGGAGAGTAAAAACAAGGACTTAATTGTATTGATTGAATTGAATTAAAAACAATGGAATACTAATGCCTATTTATAAGACAAAATAGTAACAAATTAAAAATAAACCCTAACCCCATTCTCAAGCAAATAAAGTTATATGATAATAACAATAAAATAATAAATATTAAATTATACTAATAATTTAGAACATGAATTATTCTCAACATTTATTAGGATGTTCTCTATTTTACATCCAAATATAATAAGTTTTTTATATGGTAAAAAATAAACATTTGAGTCACTAAACATTAAAACATTACTTGTCAAGATACACAACTAAATTATCGACATCGTGTTATTGAAACAATATATTGTTGTTGCCCAGGAACTAAATTATCGACATCGTGTTACTTAAACAATATATTGTTGCTGCCCAGGATCAAACTGGAGACCTTCAGTGTGTAAGACTGGCTATTTATTTTAAATACTCTTTGAAATTATATTACAATAAGTTTGGTCGTTAATCATTACTTTTAGAACATTCTCAAACTTCTCCAAGTTAAATCCAAATCCAATAGTCTTGCTAAATTCTATCCGTTTTCACAAATGTTTGAACCTAACGAACAATCCTTACATATTGTTGGTGCCCAGGATCGAACTGGAGACCTTCAGTGTGTAAGACTGACGTGATAACCACTACACCACAGCAACCACACATGCTTACATGTAGGTTTATAATATTTATTAATTCTTGTATTATCTTAATCCATAATTTAGATCTTACTAGAATGTTGTTTTAAAATTGAAACCAGAGTGCATTATGAATTCGGTCAAATTCTACAACCACATCACATCCAATCAAATCAATTAATTCCTTTCTTTTTTCTCTTACCATAATAAATTTTTATTCGGCATCGTCATTATTTTTCTGAATAAGCTTTTTTGCTTATCTAATTCTATTGTTTTGTGAAACTTATGTCATCATTTTTTGTCTTTTAATTGACTTACAATTTTCTATTTACCAAACATACAATCTGAGGAAATGCATCTTTGTCTCAGAATACTTCGCTTCGTGGAACAACTCCAATTCTTTTATAAAGAAGATTGTATTCCCAGACTCATACTAACCGTGAACTCGAGAATAATACTCTAAATCATTATATCAATGAAGGTTTTATATCATGCTTCAACCAAAACCCTCTTAATACATGAATGGAACAAATGGGTTAAGAACAATGTGTATAGATAGTTTTGATTTTACTTTGAATTGTAGTTTTTTTGGCATTCGAAATTTATTTATATTTTATTTTAAATACTCTTTGAAATGATATTACAATAAGTTTGGTCGTTAATCATTACTATTAGAACATTCTCAAACTTCTCCAGGTTAAATCTAAATACAACAGTCTGGCTAAATTTTACGTCAATACAGTTGCAGTCTTACATTAGTTGTTATACTTATGTTATGAAACTTGAAATGTTCGCATGGACACCTTATGCCTCCCTCAAATTTACAAATTGGTTTATTCAAAGCCCTTTTCACAAATATTTTAACCTAACGAAAAATCTCTTACTTCAACACGTGTTTATAAGGATATTCTCAATTTTACATCCAAATATAATATGTTTTTTATATGGTAAAAAATTATCGTTTGAGTCACTAAACATTAAAACATTACTTTTCAAGATACATAACTAAATTATTGACATCGTGTTATCGAAATAATATATTGTTGTTGCCTAGGATTGAACTTGAGACCTTCTGTGTGTAAGACTAACGTGATAACCACTACGCCACAGCAACCACACATGCGTACATGTAGGTTTATTATATTTATTAATTCTGGTATCATCTTAATCCAAAATTTAGATCTTACCAGAATGCTATTTTAAAATTGAAACCAGAGTGCATTATGAATTCGGTCAAATTCTACAACCACATCACATCCAATCAGATGAGTTAAGTCCTTTCTCTTTTCTCTTACCATAATAATTTTTTATTCGGCTTCTTCATAATTTTTCTGAATAAGCATTTTTTACTTATCTGATTCTATTGTTTTGTGAGACGTATGTCAACATTTTTAGTCTTTTAATTGTCTTACAATTTTCTATTTACCAAACATACAAACTGAGGAAATGCATATTTGTCTCAGAATACTTCGCTTCTTGGAACAACTCAAATTTTTTTATAAAGAAGATTATATTCCCAGCCTCATACTAACCGCGAACCCGAGAATAATACTCTAAATCATTATATTAATAAAGGTCTTATATCATGCATCAACCAAAACCCAGTATAATACATTAATGGAACAAATGGGTCAAGAACAATGTGTATTGATAGTATCGATGTCACTTTGAATTGTATTTTTTTTTGCATTCGAAATTTATTTATATTTTATTTTAAATACTCTTTGAAATGATATTACAATAAGCTTGGTCGTTAATCATTACTATTAGAACATTCTCAAACTTCTCCAAGTTAAATCCAAATACAGCAGTCTGGCTAAAATTACGTCAATACAGTTGCAGTCTTACATTAGTTGTTATACTTATGTTATGAAACTTGAAATGTTCGCATGGACACCTTATGCCTCCCTCAAATTTAAAAATTGGTTTATTCAAAGCCCTTTTCAAAAATATTTTAACCTAACGAAAAATCTCTTACGTCAACACGTGTTTATAATATGTTTTTTATATGGTAAAAAATTATCATTTGAGTCACTAAACATTCAAACATTACTTTTCAAATTACATAACTAAATTATTGACGTCGTGTTATTGAACTAATATAATGTTGCTGCCCAGGATTGAACTGGACACCTTTAGTGTGTAAGACTAACGTGATAACCACTACACCACAGCAACCACACATGCGTACATGTAGGTTTATTATATTTATTAAATCTGATATTATCTTAATCAAAATTTTAGATCTTACCAGAATACTATTTTAAAATTGAAACCAGAGTTCTTCATTATTTTTCTGAGATTATATTCCCATTCTCTATTTTATATCCAAATATAATATGTTTTTTATATGGTAAACAATTAACATTTAAGTCACTAAACATTAAAAAATTACTTGTCAAGATAGATAACTAAATAATCAACATCATGTTATTAACACAATATATTGTTGCTACCCAGGATCGAACAGGAGACCTTCAGTGTGTAAGATTGACGTGATAACCACTACACCACAGCAACCACACATGCTTACATGTAGGTTTATTATATTTATTAATTCTTTTATTATCTTAATCCATAATTTAGATCTTACTAGAATGTTGTTTTAAAATTGAAACCAGAATGCATTATGAATTCGGTCAGATTTTACAACCACATCACATCCAATCAGATCAGTTAATTCCTTTCTTTTTGCTTTAGCATAATAATTTTTTATTCGGCATATTCATTATTTTTCTGAATAAGATTTTTTACTTATCTAATTCTATTGTTTTGTGAGACTTATGTCAACATTTGTGTCTTTTAATTGTCTTACAATTTTCTATTTACCAAACATACAATCTGAGGAAATGCATCTTTGTCTCAGAATACTTCGCTTCATGGAACAACTCAAATTTTTTTATAAAGAAGATTGTATTCCCAGACTCATACTAACCGTGAACTCGAGAATAATACTCTAAATGATTATATCAATGAAGGTTTTATATCATGGATCAACCAAAACCCTCTATAATACATGAAGGGAACAAATGGGTTAAGAATAATGTGTATAGATAGTATCTATGTCACTTTGAATTGTATTTCTTTTGGCATTCGAAATTTATTTATATTTTATTTTAAATACTCTTTGAAATTATATTACAATAAGTTTGGTCATTATCCATTACTATTAGAACATTCTCAAACTTGTCCAGGTTAAATCCTAATACAACAGTATGGCTAAAATTTACATCAATACAACTGCAGTCTTACATTAGTTGTTATACTTATGCTATGAAAATTGAAATGTTCGCATGGACACCGTATGCCTCCCTCAAATTTACAAAGTGGTTTATTCAAAGCACTTTTCACAAATATTTTAACCTAACGAAAAATCTCTTACTTCAACACGTGTTTATTGTTAGGGCAAGGATAGGAGATAGTAATAATAAAAGGAGAGAGAGAGAGAGTAAAAACAAGGACTTAATTGTATTTATTGAATTGAATTAAAAACAATGGAATACTAGTGCATATTTATAAGACAAAATAGTAACAAACTAAAAATAAACCCTAACCCTATTCTTAAGCAAATAAAGATATTTGATAATAACAATAAAATAACAAATATTAAATTATCCTAATAATTTAGAACATGAATTATTCTCAACACCATCCCTTAATTCATGTTCATCAGAAACTGATTGTATTAGAACTTCACTTTCTAGACAGCTCCAGAACCCCCTTCTGGACAGCTCCAGAACCTCAGAACTTCTGCCTCCTCTCAGAAGTTCTGGATATGACTTCATCAGAACATATGCAGCTTGCAACTCCCCGTAAGTAATATGCATCTTCATAGAGACACACTAGAGTCATATTGTTTCCAGAATGTTTCACATACACACCACACTTCATCTCATGCTTCTGAAACCCTTGCTTCTTAACAAAAGAATCAATCTTCTGTGTATAAGCTCTGGGTGCTTTCTTCAATCCATATAGAGCTTTGTGTAACTTATATGCCATCCCTTCCTGATTCTTTTTCACGAAGCCAGAATGTTGTGACACAT
This sequence comes from Vicia sativa, assembly GCA_021764765.1. Taxonomy (NCBI): domain Eukaryota; kingdom Viridiplantae; phylum Streptophyta; class Magnoliopsida; order Fabales; family Fabaceae; genus Vicia; species Vicia sativa. The sequence continues at coordinate 18,433,774 of CM038794.1, forward strand.
ATAACTCCTCTTGCAATGGACCATTCAGAGATGCTGACTTCTAATCCAAATGCATCAACGGCCAACTTCTGATTGTTTCATGCCTCGCTACAGGAAAAAACACCTCAAAATAGCCTCTTCCAGGTTTTTGAATAAAAACTCTGGCCACTACACTTGCTTTGTTCTTGCCAACTGATCCTTCTGGCTTAAATCTCACTTTAAAAGCCCATCTGACGCTGATGGCTTTCTTCTCCCTTGGAATCTCAGAAAACTTCCAAGTCTTATTTTGTTATGAAGCCTCAAGTTCTTCTTTCATGGCACTCAACCTCATTTTCTTCTTGAGAGCTTCTTCTTTACCCAATGGCTCAGAATTTACTAGCATGGCACAATGAATAACTTCTCCCTATGAGTTAACTTCAGTGTCTTGCAATATTTCACAATCTGCAAGCCTTTTAGGTATGGTTCTGACTCATCGCGACCTTTGAACTTGTCTCCAGAATTAGGGACAGAATTAACTTCTGGACCTTGTCCAGAAGCTCTATCATCATAAGTGTCACCAGAAGCTTGAACAGTATTAACTTCTGGACCTTGTCCAGAAGTTCTATCTTCAGAAGTGTCAACAGTATTAACTTCTAGACCTTGTCCAGAAGTTCTTTCTTCAGAAGTTTTATTTCCACCATAAGTTCTACATTTGTTAACTTCTGGACCTTGTCCAAAATCATCACCTTCAGAAGTTCCACTAGAAGGTCCACTTTTGTTAACTTCTGGACCTTGTCCAGAATTATCATCTTCAGAACTCCCAACATAAGTTCCACTTTAATTAACTTCTAGACCTTGTCCAGAACCATCACCTTCAGAACTACTATCAGAAGTTCCGTCTTTGTTAACTTCTGGACCTTGTCTAGAGCCATCACTTTTAGATGTTAGATCGCTTTCAGAAGCTCTTGCTTCAGATGTTCCACCTTCAGAATCTTGATCACAGTCAGAGGTTGGACTAGAAGTTCCACCTTCAGAATCATGACCAACGTTAGAGGCTGGACTAGAAGTTCCACCTTCAGAGTCATGATTACCACCAAAATTTTGATCTCCTCCAGAACCTACGTCTTCAGAGTTTTCCCTTCCAAGAGCATGATCACTTTCTTGATCACCTCTAGAAGCTTGTCCTCCTACGTCTTCAGATTTTTCCCTTCCAGAAGCATGATCACTTTCTTGATCACCTCTAGAAGCTTGTCCTCCTACGTCTTCAAAGTTTTCCCTTCAAAAATCATGATCACCACCAGCTTCTAGATCATCATCAGAATCTGGATCAGAATCAGATTCACTATCTGACTCATCCTTGGAGTCTCCATAAGCTTCTTTATCTTCTGACTCTAATTTTTGTTCAGAACCTTCTGCTTCTGACTTATCTTCAGAACCTTCTGCTTCTGATTCATCTTCAGAACCTTCATGTTCTGACTCATCTTCAGAACCTTCGCTTCATCTTGAACACGAATGTTCGACTCATCTTCGAGGCGCACGCCTCATCTTCAGAACCTTCTACTTCTGATTCATCTTCAGAACCTTCATGTTCTGACTCATCTTCATTTTCTTACTCTGACTCATAAAGAGACACTCCTTCAGAATCTTCACCCTCTTCAGATTCAGAAAATGATAACCTCACAGGATCCTCGTCAGATTCATAAGTCATCAATAGCACATGTTCATCATCAGAGTCTCCTCTGAACATATTTGCTTCCTCTGATTCTCTTTCTTTATTTGACCAACAATCTCTTGCAAAGTGGCCAAATTTCTTACAGCAATAGCATTGAAAGTTCCTTTTGTCCTTTCCCTTATGATATTGTTCGCGTTAAAAAGTGACGCGCGAGGAAATCGAATCTGAATTCGAATTCTCTGGCTCGAAACGATTTACTCTTTTGATTTGTTTATAAAGATGCCGCGAGCATCAAGCTTTATTATTTCCAACACAAGAAAAATGATTATGAAAAAGGGGAAAGCTGCAATACCCTCAATTGATATGATATGCATTACGACTAGCGCGAACTAGACGCAACGCATTGGGGAGATTCCGGGCAAGAGGGTTTGTTATATAAAGGGAATAGATGGAGCACCCTAAATATATATAGTTATCTATAGCTTTATATATGAATATGTTTGATATGTTTGTGTGTTTTAAATTGCTATTTCTATGATTGGGAAAGTTTCTCCTTTGGATTTTAAGAAGGATAGATTATGTGGGATCCTAGGTTTTGTTATTATTGTGCTCGCAAAGATCATTGGGATCTTCTGCATACATATCCCTTAATGGTTATCAGAGCATTTGTAGCTTGGATCTAAAGGGATCTATGGTTTGTTTGGTTTGAGGGAGAAGTTTTGCTCGCCAAGGATGAGACCTTGTGCCTACGTATTCTCAAAGGGATGTTGAGAAAGTCAGAGCAATCGTAGTTCCCACTTATGCTAGTGAAAGCAACGGGATGTTATAAAGAGACAAAGACGAATGTCATCTTAATGAAAAATGTATCTAATATATTTCATCACATACATTTTTGAAAGGATTGATTGATTAAATCTTTCATTGTAAGTTATAGGTGTTTTGCTTGAGTGTACAAGCGTTACCACTTACGAGTTTAAGAAAGATATTTGAAAAATGATTGAATCTTTTAATTGTAAGCATTGGGTGTTTTGCTTGAGTGTACAAGCGTTACCACTTACGATTAAGAGATGTTTTTGATTGAAAAAGAGTTTGAAAATTTTTGATTGTATGTGATGTGATAGATGAGATACTTCTTCCATAGAGATGATAAATGTCTAAATCTCGAGGAGAAATTGATTGGATTAGGGGGATGCTTTTAAGAAGCCCGTGGGTCCTTGTATTGTAAGCCCAAGAGGAGGCATTCCGAGGGTCATCGAGGGTCATCGAGGGTCCTTGTATGAAGCTCAAGAGGAAGCTATAGGGTAAGGCTGGCTTTGGCTTTAAGAGTGATTTCACCGGGAAACCATCCTCTTAGGATTTCAAGAGCAATTTCACCGGGAAATCATACTCTCAGGGTTCTATCCTAGCGCGGGTGATTCTTTGTATTGGAAGTCCAATAGGAGGCTTTTAAGAGATTTCCTGGTCTCTTTCTTGTTTAATGCCCAAGAGAAGGCTAAACTCAATGAGGAGTTCTTTTGAACGAAGCCCAAGAGGAGGCTGACTCAGCAGGGGAGTGTTGTCTTATATGAAGCCTAAGCGGAGGCTAAACTCAGTAAATGAGTTTTCTTAAATGAAGCCTAAGAGGAAGCTAACTCAGATGAATGAGTTATCTTGTACAAAGCCCAAGTGGAGGCTAACTCTGCGGGGAACTTAATTGTTAGACTAGTTGTTATGTTATAAATAGACAGTTATATAAACAAGTGTATGAAGTTTATTCACAGGAGTTTATGAAGGAAATATAAATAATGTGTATAAAACATGGATTTTAAAATAAGTGTAATTTGATTATTTACAAGTTTTGAATGTGTACAAGGAAATGAATATGTACACGAATGGGTATTTATGTACAAGGAAATGTATATGTACATAGGAGGGTTGGGACTTACACCGTAAGGGAGGCCCATTGGTTTAAAAGCAGTTTCACCGGGAATAATGCTCCTCTTAATACCAATGGAAATGGTGTATAAACAAGCGAATAGACGAACGAAAGTTTTCTATACTTGAATATTTACAAAGATGTTCGTATTATGTACAAGTAAAATTGATATGTACATAAAAGAATTGGGTATGTACAAGGAAAATAACTATGTACATAAAAAGAATTTGGGACTTACACCGTAAGGGAGGCCCATGATCGATTAAGAAATTCGAGGAAAAACGAGTTCGGTTTTATCTTCAAATCGGGTTGATCATGGAAAAAGAGTGTAAGTTTGTTGAAAAGTTTTGAAAAGATCTTGAAAGTGTTTTGAAAGATGAAATATACTTACAAGAAGTTTGAAAAAGTTTCGGGATTCGAAAGTTTGAAAAGAACATCTTTGAAAGTGCTTTGAAAGTACTTAAAATGTCTCGTTTTCGGCTCGATGAAAATATAATCAAAAGATAATATTTTTGGATTTTTTTGACATTATCATAAAATAGATATGTTAAATGACAAGTGTACAAAAAATCACCGCAAAATGAGGAGTTTTGATTGGGTTTAGAAAGCATTGAAGTTTGAAAAAAATGTGAAGAGAAAATAAAAAAGTTTGGCAAAAATGGTCCCAAGGCTACTCGAACCCGGGACCATTGGTCAAGGCAAGGCAAGTGACTAAGAGTGAGCTGGCAACCGCTGGGGCGGCAATACATCCGTTTATTTATGTTACTTCATGTTATTATATTATAAACGAATATTTGAATTTGAAAAAAACAACAAGAACACGGGCGAACTCATCTTCTTCTTCCTCGATCCTTCATTCAGCCATGGATTCTTTGTTTCTCAATGAAAATGGATGATGTAAACATCAAACTTGATCGAAAGTTTGAAAAGCAATTCTGATTTCCAGTTGTTTTTAAGTTGATTTTAAGCTTCAAACAAGTTGTATTTGATGTTTATGACATGTTAGACACCAAGTTTCTCATAGTGTTTCACAAGATTTGAAAAATGCAAGAATTCTCACTTTTGAACCATAAAACTTGAAATTCAAGAAAGAAGAGAGAAAGCTTGTTTTTGCATAGCTTTGGTGTAGTTTCAATTTGAAAACATGACCTCTATTTATAGGTCAAAATATCAGAATGGCGAGTGAAGAAGATTGGCTTGGATTTGAACAACTTGCCTTAGAGGGCAAGAAAGTCATTTTTGCCATAAATGCAAATGGAATCTTTTTTAACCATGGTTAAAACTTAACTTGATCTTATCTCCATCATAATTACCTCTCATCTGATTTTTATCAGCTCTAGCCTATCTACAATTGGTGACAAGGCTTCTAGAAGGAGATTTTGCAAAAAATGACTTATAACTTTGAAGTGTAAACTTGAAATCCATGGCTTTTGGAGCTTTATGTTTCAAAATCAAAAGTGTAGCTAGACAAAATGGTTTTGCTAGTTCTTGGACATTTTGGAAATCTTGTAACAAGGGCTACAACTTTCATGTTTTGAGTTTTTTCTAATTCCAAATGGAACTATGTGAAAAATTGCCATGAAAGTAGGAAAAAATCACATTTTTTAACACTTGAAAATTTTTCTAAGTGTTGAAAATTTTGACTATTTGTTGACTTTTCCAAATTTCTTGATTTTTTATGATCATGATGGATCATTTGAAGTATTTTGATGATTGAAAAAGTTTTATCTTGAAAAAGTTGACCAAAAGTCAAAGTTTGACTTTTTCAGTGCAGATGAAATTTCCTTAGATGATCCAGAAATTGACTGATGAAAAATGTGAACTTCTGTGATGTTTTGAATCAAAAAAATTAGGTCAAGATGTTGTATTGAAGATATAAAGATCAATCTCCAATCAAAAAAGTCATTCATTGATCATAAAGTCAGTGATTCCCTATCCTCGATAAAAGCCCTAATTGGTCGATCCTTGATAGATCATGAGAAAAAGTTGGATATCTGAAGATCAATTGTTGATGGTTGATTAAGATATATCAATTTAGGTGAGTAAGAACTCAAACCCTAATTGATTACCTCTTGAATCAGATGAAAATTGATGAAACCCTGATTTTGCACTGTAGAAGCTACACACGATCCATTCTGTTATGAGCTGTTAGTGATGCTGTGATGCATATGTAAGGTGGTATATTAGGTCAAAAATTGGGGTATGACAGATGCCCCTATTTAAGTTTCTTTAACCTGAGATATGAAGATGAAGATCTTCGTCTCGATAGGTGTGAAGAGACTTAAATATCAGAATACGCAAATTTTGGACCTAAGATACCAAAAAATGCGAATGATGCAAAATGATTGCAAAAAGTTCACCCAGGAAATACCACAGAATGATATGATGGGGGAAGATTATGAGGATGACTCGATCTGTTCGAAGAAAGGAGAAACCTGTTTGTTGGGAAACAAGCAATATGTTTCACTGGGAAAATAGATTCACAATGCATGTGAATATCTGTTTCGTTTTGGGAAACGAAGAGATTACCTTCTGTCAGCCTTGTGACAATGTTTAAGGTAAATGAAAATGATATTACCAATTATCAGCCTTGTGATAGTTTATGGTAATGAATTCTGAAGATATTACCAATTATCAGCAAAGTGATAACTATAACAAGGTAATTCTTGAGAAAAATACTGAGTATTCAGCCTTGTGAATAACAGACAATGATGGAAACAGATCTCAAATGAGTTTCTATTTTCACTGCTACAATCTTGCCGGGGATCTCTCTTTCTTGAGAAGACGCAGGCATTTCGATTGAAAAGACATAGGTTTTCTTTAGACAGAAAGACAACTGCGGAGATTTATTGAACTATCATGATTGGACTTGCTGAGAAGAACAATCGTTTTATGATAAGTTGCAAGATACAAAGGAAATAAGCGGCTCGGATGACGAGGCTATTGCTTATTGTTTGCAGGTAGATTTTTTTGTGAAATCTAGACCTGACTTGATTAGAGACGAAATTCTATCCAGGAATGAACTGGAAAGAAATAGTCGATCAAGACTTTGTTCCCAATGAGGAATGATCTCAGCTGGGGAATAGGAGAAAAATATGAATTTTTCTTGGGGATAATCTACTGGAGAGATGACACACCCACACTTGTTTTTGGGAATGAACGCATCCTAAACAAGTGACATTTGAAGCAAACATTTGAGAAACGCAGGAATGCATTAATGATGCTATTATGTATGATGATGAATGTCATGAATGTCGTATGCATGCTGACGATACTCGACAAGATAACAAAAAAGGTATTTGGAAAAGGACGATGTCACAGTTCAAACAAATACTCAGCAAAATCCGCAGCAATGGTGTAGACGTTACTGGTGATGAATCTGAGTTGCATGCTTTAAACTTTTCTGAAAAAGGCATTTCATTGGCAACTTTGTTGGGAATTCTTTTTGGATAAGAATACCGTCCTTTGATGATCTCTTTTTGAGGAGAGGAAGACTTCTTCAGCAGCTGTTCTATCCTTCAGAGGTCGAAACACTCATGGAGAAAACTGTTGAAGTTCTTTCTGTGTTCGTAGTTAAAAGGAAAATTTCGCTCTTACTTCAAGATTTTTGAAGTAAAAATTCATTTAAAACTTTTCTTTCCAAAATGATTTTCACAATAAAAAGCGTTATTTTGCAAAACAGAAATAAAGCAAGAATTGCAAACAAATGGGCACAAGGCTCAAATTTATTGATAGAATGGTAATCAGCCAAAGGCGTGATTCCATGAACTATTTACAAGAGTTGGAAATGATAATTTACTGGGAAAAGGCTACATTGAAAGCAAATAACCACTATTATCCCTAACAACTTTGAATTCCAACTGTGCTTGTTGCTTTTAGAAGATTTGATTGAAGATCCGTTGACGGAAGATTCTTCAGATTGACGAAGTACAGACTAATGCAGTTACTTTGTCATTTTTTTTGTATCCTTAATTTTTGCATAGATTGCCCTTTTCAGGTTTTCAATCTATCAGGATATTTTTTGTTTATTGTCTCTAATTTTTGCTTGGACCGCCTTTTCAGGTTTTCAGTCCACCGAGACGCTCATTTTTGCCTAAGCCGCCCTTTTCGGGTTTTCGACTTACCGAGCTGTTCTTTTGTTTTTTAGACAAAGTATTTCTTGACTGCATCAGCATTCACAGGATACGGGAGTTCATCACCGTCCATGGTTGTGAGAGTCATAGCACTGCCAGAAAAGCTTCTTTTGACGATGTATGGGCCTTCGTAATTAGGAGTCCACTTTCCCCTAGAATCTGGTTGAAAAGACAAAATCTTTTTAAGCACGAGGTCACCTTCTCGGAATTCACGAGGTCGGACCTTTTTGTCGAAGGCTCTCTTCATCCTTCCTTGATATAATTGTCCATGACACAGAGCAGTCAGACGCTTTTCTTCGATTAAGTTCAACTGGTCGTATCTACTTTGACACCATTCGGCCTCAGATAACTTAGTTTCCATGAGAACTCTCATTGATGGAATCTCAACTTCTACGGGGAGCACTGCTTCCATGCCGTACACTAGAGAAAAAGGAGTTGCCCCTATTGAAGTGCGTACTGAAGTACGATACCCGTGCAGAGCGAAAGGCAACATTTCGTGCCAGTATTTGTAGGTGATAACCATCTTCTGGACGATCTTTTTGATGTTCTTGTTGGCAGCTTCAACGGCGTCGTTCATCTTTGGTCGGTAAGGAGATGAGTTGTGATGCTCGATCTTGAATTCCTCACACAGTTCTTTCATCATTTTGTTATTCAAGTTTGATCCATTGTCTGTAATGATCTTACTTGGAACTCCATATCGATAAATGAGGTTATTCTTGATGAATCTCATAGCCACTTGTCTTGTAACGTTGGCGTAGGATGCTGCTTCGACCCATTTGGTGAAGTAATCAATAGCCACTAAAATGAAGCGATGTCCGTTGGACGCTTTTGGTTCAATCATCCCAATCATGTCGATGCCCCACATGGAGAAAGGCCAAGGAGAAGAGAGAACGTTGAGTAGAGTTGGTGGCACATGGATCTTATCTGCGTAGATCTGGCACATGTGACATTTCTTGACATGTTTATAGCAATCAGATTCCATTGTTATCCAATAGTATCCTGCTCTCAAGATTTTTCTAGACATTGCATGCCCATTTGAATGGGTTCCAAAGGACCCTTCATGTACTTCGTGAATTATCGTGTCTGCTTCATGTCCATCCACGCATCTGAGCAGGACCATGTCGAAGTTTCTTTTGTATAGCACATCTTCATTCAGGAAGAAATTTCTAGAAAGCCTCCTTAGAGTTTTCCTATCTTTGTACGATGCCCCGAGTGGGTACTCCTGGGTTTGAAGGAAGCGTTTGATGTCGTGGAACCACGGTTTATCATCGAAGACTGCTTCAGTTGCAAACACATACGCGGGTCTTTCAAGGCGTCTGATACGGATCTTAGGGATATCATTCCAATTGTTGACTTTGAACATGGAAGATAGAGTAGCCAAGGCGTCTGCCATTCGATTCTGATCTCGAGGGATATGATGCAGTTCAACTTTGTTGAAGAAAGTCAACAAACGTCTTGCATAATCTCTGTAGGGAATCAAACCAAGATGATAAGTTTCATACTTGTCCTTGATTTGATTGATCACAAGGGCTGAATCTCCATATATGTCAAGGATCTTGATCCTCAAGTCAATGGCTTCTTCGATACCCATGATACAAGCTTCATATTCTGCGATGTTGTTGGTGCAATCAAATAGCAATCTGGCGGAAAACGGGATATGAGAACCCTCGGGAGTAATGATGACTGCCCCAATTCCGTTGCCAAAGACATTAACTGCTCCATCAAAAATTAAGCCCCATCTAGATTCTGGATCAGGACCTTCTTCGGGTAACGGTTCGTCACAATCTTTCATCTTTAAGTACATAACATCCTCGTCAGGGAAGTCGAACTTGAGAGATTGGTATTCGTTGATCGTTTGATAAACCAAGTGATCGGCGAGAATGCTTCCTTTGACCGCTTTTTGAGCATGGTACTGGATGTCATATTCAGATAATAGCATTTGCCATCGAGCAATTCTTCCTGTTAAGGCAGGCTTTTCAAAGACGTACTTGATTGGATCCATTTTGGAGATTAACCAAGTCGTGTGATTGATCATGTACTGGCGGAGACGTTTTGAAGCCCACACCAAAGCACAACATGTTTTCTCGAGCATGGAGTAACGAGTCTCACAGTCTGTGAACTTTTTACTCAAATAGTAAATGACACGCTCTTTCTTACCGGTTTCATCTTGCTGTCCAAGTACGCAACCCATGGAATCTTCTAGCACGGTAAGGTACAAGATTAATGGTCTTCCTTCGATTGGAGGAATCAATATTGGCGGTTCTGACAGATATTCCTTGATACTGTCAAACACTTTTTGGCAATCTTCTATCCACACAACCTCTTGATTTTTGCGGAGAAGTTTGAATATCGGCCCACAAGTAGCAGTCATTTAAGAGATAAATCTGGAGATGTAATTCAACCGTCCAAGAAATCCTCTTACTTGCTTCTCTGTACGTGGCGTAGGCATTTCTTGAATAGCCTTGACTTTGTCAGGATCAACTTCAATACCTCTTTGACTGACCATGAAACCTAGGAGTTTTCCAGATCTTACCCCAAAGGTGCATTTGTTAGGATTCAGGCGGAGCTGAAATTTCCTTAGTCGCTGAAACAACTTCAAGAGATATTCTATATGCCCTTCTTCCGTGTCAGACTTTGCTATCATGTCGTCTGCGTAGACTTCAATCTCTTTGTGCATCATGTCATGCAAGAGAGTAGTCATCGCCCTTTGGTAAGTTGCGCCTGCATTCTTTAATCCAAACGGCATTACTTTATAGCAAAAGGTGCCCCATGGCGTGATGAAAGATGTCTTCTCCATGTCTTCAGGAGCCATTCTGATCTGATTGTAGCCAGAGAAACCGTCCATGAAGGAAAAGACGTTGAACTTTGCAGTACTATCCACTAGCATGTCGATATGTGGTAGTGGGAAATCGTCTTTTGGACTTGCTTTGTTCAAGTCCCGGTAGTCAACACACATTCTGACGTTTCTGTCTTTCTTGGAGACAGGCACTATGTTGGCTAGCCATTGAGGATATTCAGAGGTGACGAGGAAACCTGCGTTGAGCTACTTTTGAACCTCCCTTTTGATTTTGTCGGCCATGTCTGGGTGAACTCTTCTCAGTCTTTGTTTAACTGGTGGACACTCCGGTCTTAATGGCAAGTGATGCTCCACGATGCTGGTATCTAAACCTGGCATGTCTTGGTAGGACCAAGCAAACACATCAATATATTCTTTGAGAAGATCTATCAGTTTGCCCTTGACGTTGCTGTCGAGTAGAGCTCCGATGTTCACTTCTTTTTTGTCTTCTTTAGAACCCAAGTTGATTGCTTCCAAAGGCTCTTTGTGAGGCTGAATGATTCTTTCCTCGTGCTTAAGTAATCGAGAAATCTCATCCGGGATCTCTTCTTCAACTTCTTCCTTGGCGACTTCGTTGGGGATTTCAAAGTTGGGAGAGAGCATAGAGTTATTGCGTTCAATGGATTTGTCCATCCGTTAATTTGCATATTTGATTAATTAACTCTTCATTTTTTCATTTTTTTTTAGAAAAATTTAATGTGAAAGTGTATGCAGATTATTATTATTTTTTGAAGATTATTTGTTTTTATTTGGGTTTTTTAGGATTACCATTTCCAAGAAAAGGGTAAAAACGAAAAAACAAACACAGAATGTGGAATCAAAACAACGCTTTTATTTATGATTCACAATATGAGACAGGGCCCTGAAATACAAACTCATTTATCTTGGGCAAGACAAAGAGAAATTATTTAAAAGCTAAAACCCTATAAAATATCTCTTCGCCCTGGGTGAGGCGAGAGTTCAAAACAAAAGCAAAATAAACTACTTAGAACTATGAACATTAGTCCGAACTTCAACAGGCTTCCAATAGTGGCGAACTCCTTGGATGTCAAGATACTCTAGTAGCTTTCCATTTGGCTTAGTTCTTGAATAGACTTTGGTCATTGGTCGAATAGGCTTTGAAGATTCTGGATGGTTGACCTTGCCTTTTGTGCTGTTGAAGCGATCTTCTTCTGCTTGATTGACAGATCGAGGAGCATGGAATACAACATATGTACTTTCCATTAGTATTCGCGATGAATTCTTGGGATGTACATTCCAATCTTCTGAGTGAAGAGACTCATTGTCGGCGACGCTTTCTAATTCGTTTCCAGAATCGTATTCCTGATCTTCAGTAATTACGTTGATGTAGCGATAGTTAAAATCTGGCTTAACAAACTTGACAGGCGCGTTAAAGCAGAGATCTTCATTTGGAACCTCAATTTGTTGATGAGATCGAGAAGTCGTGTATAACTCTTCTGATTGACTAGGATACTCAAAAGGATCGTCCCATCCAGTAGGTTGGATGTCTTCAATTCTGATTTTTGAGCTTTCAGGTGCAGTGTATTTCACCATATAGTCAAACTTTCCACTTGGTTCTCCCAAGGTATCCCAAACTTCGGAAAGGATAGGTGGATTTTCATTCTTTCGTAGGGACATGCCTTTGAATTGGTCAGTCGGAGGATAGAATGGAGCGTACGATTCTTCCTAGGACACATATTCAGAGCTGGTAAGATAAGTGCTCCACTCTTCAGATCCGGAGAGATTGTCTTCACCCTCTTCATTGGTAAGAGCATTAACCTCTTGAAGAACAGGGTTTAAGAAACCTCCACTGTGGAATACTTCTTTGATAGGACGACGTGGTCCATCTCTTTTATTATCTTTATGAAATACCGGAGCAAATCCGAGCCCGGTTTTTGTCTCGTTGTTGACATGTTTTATTACTTGTCCCCAACCTGCAGCATTACCGTCTTTCACTATCTGCGTTGCTTCTTTGTAAGAGGAGATAGACGATCTGTTTTTCCTTGTAGATTCACCTTCTAACGAAAGTCCCTGGAACTGTGTCCCTTCAACATCGTCGACAGTGATGAAAGAAAAGGTGGATAAATGGCTGATTAGTAAAGCTTGTTCGCCGATGATGGTTACTAGCTTCCCAATTACCGTAAACTTTAGTTTTTGATGGAGAGTGGATGTCACAGCTCCTACTTCGTGTATCCATGGTCTTCCTAGCAAACAACTGTAGGCAGCTGGCACGTCCATGACCTGGAAGGTGATTTGGAAGGTATGCGGACCGATCGTCATTGGAAGGTCGACTCCCCCAATAACAGATTTCCTGGACCCATCAAAGGCTCTTACCACTATATCATTGGATTTCATCGGTATTCCTTTGTACGATAAACGAGCGAGAGTCGTCTTTTGCATTACATTCAAGGATGAACCGGTATCCACTAGCACGTTGGACAGAGAGTCTGATTGACAAATCATCGAGATATGCAGAGCTAAATTGTGATCTTTTCCTTCCTCAGGAAGTTCTTCATCACTAAAGCTTAAATTGTTGCAAGCTGTTATGTTGCCTACAATTCCACCAAACTGATCTGTAGTTACGTCGTGATCTACGCAAGCTTGATCTAGCACCTTCATTAAAGCTTCTCGGTGAGCCTCAGAATTCAGAAGTAGAGACAGTATTGAATTTTTGGAAGGAGTCTACATTAGATGATCCACAACTATGTACTCGCTTTTCTTGATTAGTTTCAAAATCTCATCAAAATCTGAGTTGACGTTGGTTCCATCAGGCGGACCAACATTTACGTTTGGATTATCAACGGGAATCCTCGTGGGATTCTCGGGAGGTGTACTAACTGGATTTTGCCTAACAACAGAAAAAACAGGTTTCTTTGGGGGCAACGGAGTATGTACACGTCCACTTCGCGTTACTCGTCCGATCTCAGTTATGTTAACATCAGCTGAAAGAGTTGGCATGGGTTTCTCCTTCCCATCTTCTATCATAGTTGCACTGTATTGATAGGGAATTGCTTTATTAGAACTGTATGGAACAGGACCGGGTAGACAAATCACCAAGGGAGACTCTGGAACTTTTGGACCATTGTACCTGACTTCTACACACTTGGGCACATTGAAACAAGGGATAATGACGTTTAGTTCGGGAATTTCCGAGTTGATATCTGAGACTAAAAGCTCATGCGGAAAATGCCCTACCATATTCACGTCATGGTCGTTTCTGTTTCTAAAGATCTGTATATCACCAATGTCTATTAACCGTTGAATGTCTGCTTTCACAGTTGGGCATCCTCGAAAATCCCTGAAGCAGATTCTGCAGGCTATGTAGTTGTGTTTAGCGAAGGCGCCCATAGTACTGTATGTATCATGGAGCTGTACTAAGATACCGATCTGTATTTCTTAGTATCAAATTCACGGTATGTCCACTATGATTGGGAAGTGGATTTGCTTGCACATTTGGATTTGTATTTCTGAAGGAGAGAAAATTAGACCTTACTAACTTTTGTACTTCAGCTTTTAGGGCTATGCAATGTTCGAGATCATGATCCGGTGCCCCTTGATGAAAAGGGCAAGATACGTCTGCTTTGTACCACCATGGTAATTTTTCTGGTACCGGAGGTGGTAATCTTGTTTGCACAAGATTCCTTTCTATTAATGCTGGATATAGTTCTGTGTACGTCATCGGAATCGGATCAAACTGCGAGACCCGGGGCGCACCTTTCTGATTGTTGAATTGCTGAGCCTGTTGTCGAGGCTGTTGAGTTTGCTGGAACTGCGGAGCAATTCCTGTATTTGAACTTGTATTAACGATTGGTGCTATGGTAGCTACCTGTTGTTGTTGACTGACATTCTTCCTTGGTTTCCCTCGAGATACCATTCCTATGTCATGTTCCTTTTTCTTTGGAAAGCTGGTTCCAACCCTCTTGGTTCCACTGGAAGTCCCTATTTCTCTGGTTAGGCGTCCTGTTCGGACTCCTTCTTCTAGTCGCATTCCCATGCTTACCATCTCGGTGAAATCTCCGGGAGCGCTGGCGATCATGCGTTCGTAGTAAAATGGGCCAAGAGTGTTTAAGAAAACCTTGGTCATTTCTTTCTCCTCTAACGGTGGGTTGACTTGGGCAGCAATTTCCCTCCAATGTTGGGCGTATTCTTTGAACGTCTCTTTTTCCTTCTGAGACATGGAGCGGAGTTCATCTCGATCTGGAGCCATATCCAAGTTGAATTTGTACTGTTGGACAAAGGCTTCGCCTAGGTCATTGAATGTCTGGATATTTGCACTACCTAGCCCCATGTACCACTTCAGTGCGGCACCGGTAAGACTGTCTTGGAAATAGTGAATGAGTAATTGGTGATTGTCATTATATGTAGACATCTTCCTAGCGTACATCGTAAGATGACTCTGCGGGCAGGAATTTCCTTTATACTTTTCAAAGTTAGGGACTTTGAATTTAACGGGTATCCTTACGCGAGGAACTAAACACAGATCGTGGGCATTCTTCCCAAACAATTCCTTTCCACGGATTGTTTAAATCTCAAACTGCATCTTATGGAGCTGTTCCTAGAGATTCTCCATCTGGCCACGAGGATTCGTGTTATCGCCTGGACTATGGGGGACTTCTTCGTCTGCAGTAGTGTGAACTACAGAAGCTGAGTTTGTCATGATCGGTTGAGAAACCGTCATAGTCACTTGCGGAAAGGTTACTCCATGCTGCGGAGTAAGCGTTGAGTTCTGTAAAGTAGGAACCTCAAATGTGGTTGCCTGTACCTGAGAAGTGGGTTGACAAAACCCGATGCCGAAATTGAAAGGCATGCCCCATGGATAACCTTCTGGCATACTGAAGAGAGGATTACTGACTGCAACAGCTGAAACTGGAGTAGTAGTGATCTCTGAAATCGTCGCTTGATTTTGACTGCTTAATGTTGCTTGCTGACTTTGTGTAGTTGCCAATGAACTTACCAAAGAAGTGAGTCTCTCCACCTCTTCTTGAAGTGTTGTCACGGTGCTACGAAGCTCAACATTTTCTTGCTCAAAACCCTCCATTATTTTCCTTCTTTTTGAACGAGTATTGTATGTACGAGTTGGCTGTGGACGTGGTCGAGAAACTCTAAGACGCGACAGCTTGACGATCTTTCTTTCTGGAAAAAATTCCAAAAGATAAGACTCTAAACAACAAACTCGATATGCAAAGTATGATGCATGATTATGAATGCAAAGAGAAAGAATTTCCAAAGAATTTACGCTAAAAGAGAAATTTCTGGCAAATATTTGGATGGAAAACGCTTATTTTATTAATTATTGAAAGAAGATTACAACAATTTTATTATTACAATGATAAAATAAATGATAAAGCTAAAATTATACTAATTAAACGTCTTCGTCTGATGAAGAACCAAAGGCTTGATGTAGCTTCAACTTCAGGATTTCTTTTCCGTAATGAGCTTTCAGTTCAGCTTTCTCGGCTTTGAGCTTGCTGATGACTTTCTTCCACTCGTCAGGAGCAGGATCGCTGGTTGTCATTTCCTCAAGCTTTCTTTTTCTTTCATTGATGTATCTTTTGATCGCGTTATCCTTCTGACGAATCTTCTCATCTTTCTCCATGAGCCATTCATCTTGAAAGTAGAGCGTCTTTTCATGATCTTTGACTTGCTTCTTAAGCTTCTCATTTTCGAGATCAGTCTTAAAGAACTTGTCTTCCAAAGCCTCTTTTTCTAGTCTCATCTTGGCCAAAGCTTCTTGGTATTCTCCCATAGTCTCGACGGGAAAAATTGTTGATTTGGAAGCTGTTGAGAACATGGGTTCCTCATAAGCATAAGGCATTCGGAATTCCTTTGCTCTTTTCTTCACCCAAGAAGTGTAGATTTCCATGGCTACAGAATTCCTTGCTTTTCCTTTTTCTTTCCTTCAGATGTGGTGCCAAGCTCTTATCATTCTAGCTTTCAAACCTTGGGAATCTTCTCCCTCATGATAAAAGTAGCTCTCTACTGTAAAACCAAGAGGTTTACTAGAGTTTGCATACCCGAGTTGACGTCTTGCCAAGAATGGGTTGTAGTTGATTCCTCCTTTCGTACTAATGAGAGGTACGTTGGCAAATTCTCCACAGCTTTCAATGATTTCCATCTCATTGTCTGCCAAGGTATACCAATGGGTATCGTCGTTTGTGAGAGACATGAGTGTTCGCGTTCAAAAGTGTCGCGCTAGGGAATCGAATCTGAATTCGAATCCTCTGGCTCGAAACAATTTACTCTTTTGATTTGTTTATAAAGATGCCGCGAGCATCAAGCTTTATTATTTTCAACACAAGAAAGATGATTTAATGATTATGAAAAAGGGGAAAGCTGCAATACCCTCAATTGATATGATATGCATCACGACTAGCGCAAACTAGACGCAGCGCATTGGGGAGATTCTGAGTAAGGGGGTTTGTTATATAAAGGGAATAGATGGAGCACCCTAAATATATATAGTTATCTATAGCTTTATATATGAATATGTTTGATATGTTTGTGTGTTTTAATTGCTATTTCTATGATTGGGAAAGTTTCTCCTTTGGGATTTTAAGAATGATAGATCATGTGGGATCCTAGGTTTATTATTATTGTGCTCGCAAAGATCTTTGGATCTTCTGCATACATATCCCCTAGTGGGAATCAGAGCATTTGTAGCTCGGATCTAAAGGGATATATGGTTTGTTTGGTCTGAGGGAGAAAGAAATTTGCTCGGCAAGGACGAGACCTTGTGCCTACGTATTCTCAAAAGGATGTTGAGAAAGTCAGAGCAATCGTAGTTCCCACTTATGCTAG
This sequence comes from Vicia sativa, assembly GCA_021764765.1. Lineage (NCBI taxonomy): Eukaryota > Viridiplantae > Streptophyta > Magnoliopsida > Fabales > Fabaceae > Vicia > Vicia sativa. The sequence continues at coordinate 18,451,086 of CM038794.1, forward strand.
TGAAAGCAACGGGATGTTATAAAGAGACAAAGACGAATGTCATCTTAATGAAAAATGTATCTAATATATTTCATCACATACATTTTTGAAAGGATTGATTGATTAAATCTTTCATTGTAAGTTATAGGTGTTTTGCTTGAGTGTACAAGCGTTACCACTTACGAGTTTAAGAAAGATATTTGAAAAATGATTGAATCTTTTAATTGTAAGCATTGGGTGTTTTGCTTGAGTGTACAAGCGTTACCACTTACGATTAAGAGATGTTTTTGATTGAAAAAGAGTTTGAAAATTTTTGATTGTATGTGATGTGATAGATGAGATACTTCTTCCATAGAGATGATAAATGTCTAAATCTCGAGGAGAAATTGATTGGATTAGGGGGATGCTTTTAAGAAGCCCGTGGGTCCTTGTATTGTAAGCCCAAGAGGAGGCATTCCGAGGGTCATCGAGGGTCCTTATATGAAGCTCAAGAGGAAGCTATAGGGCTTGGCTGGCTTTGGCTTTAAAAGGGATTTCATCGAGAAACCATCCTTTTGGAAATAAGAGCAATTTCACCGGGAAATTATACTCTCAGGGTTCTATCCTAACGCGGGTGTTTCTTTGTATTGTAAGCCCAATAGGAGGCTGTTAAGAGATTTCCTTATCTCTTTCTTTGTATGATGCCCAAGAGAAGGCTAAACTCAATGAGGAGTTCTTTTGAACAAAGCCCAAGAGGAGGCTGACTCAGCAGGGGAGTGTTGCCTTATATGAAGCCTAAGCGGAGGCTAAACTCAGATGAATGATTTTTCTTATATGAAGCCTAAGAGGAGGCTGAACTCAGATGAATGAGTTATCTTGTACGAAGCCCAAGCGGAGGCTAAACTCTGTGGGGAGCCTATTGATTAGACTAGTTGTTATGTTATAACTAAACAGTTGTATAAACAAGTATATGAAGTTATTCACAAGAGTTTATGAAGGAAATATAAACAATGCATGATGTTTATTTACTAGAGTTTATGAAGTAAATGTAAACAAGTGTCTGTGAAACGAACGTTAAAAACGAGCGTAACTTGATTATTTATAAGTTTGATTTGTGTACAAGGATGTAAATATGCACACGAACGAGTATTTATGTACAGGAGGATGTGAATGTACATAGGATGGTTGGGACTTACACCATAAGGGTGGCCCATTGGCTTAAAAGCAGTTTCACCGGGAATAATGCTCCTTTTAATACCAATGGTATTCAGTTATATACAGACGAAACGGAAAACGAACGATCGAAGTTTATCTGTGTTTAAGTATTTAAAAAGTATCTGTATTATGTACAGGTAAAAATTTGTATGTATATGAAAAGAATTTGATATGTACAAGGAAAATATGTATGTACATAAAGAATGTTGGTTTGCGACTTACACCGTAAGGGAGGCCCATTGGTTTCAGAGAAGTTTCATCGGGAATAATGCTCCTTTTAATACCAATGGATTCGGTGTATAAACAAACGAATGAAAACAAACGAAAGAATTTTGTTTATGTTTGAATATTAACAAAGATGTTTTGAAGATGTACAAGGAAAATTGAATATGTACATAAAAGAATTTTTGGGACTTACATCGTAAGGGAGGCCCATGATCGGTTAAGAGAAACGAGAGAAAACGAATTCGGTTTTATCGTTTAAATCGGATCGATCATAGTAAAAGATGCAAGTTTTGATGAAAAAAGTTTTGAAGAAATGATTTTGAAAGTGTTTTTGAAATGTGAAGTTCATTTATAAGAGGTTTTTGAAAAGAATCGGGATTCGAAAGTTTGAAAAATTCACCTTTTAAAGTGGTTTTGAAAAGTGCTCAAAGTGTCGTTTTCGGCTCGATTAAAACATAATCGGATGGAAGTTTTTTCTGAAAATTTTTGCACTATCATAAAATAGATACATTTATTGACAAGTGTACAAAAAATCACCTCAAAATGAGGAGTTTTGATTGGTTTAAAAAATTTTCAAAGTTTGTAAAAAATTCAAGAGTTTTGGAAAAAAATGGTCCCATGGAGGCTTGAACCCGGGACCCGTTTATAAAATAGATACGTGGCATAGTGACTTAAGAGTGAGCTGGCAACCGCTGGGGCGGCAATACATCCGTGTATTGAAATCAATTAATGTTATAATATTATAAACGGATATTTGAATTTTCAAAAAAACGCGCGCAGTTCATCTTCTTCCTCCAATCCTTCAATCAATCCTTAAATCTTCGTTTCTTGATGAAATCAAAAGATGTAAACATGAAAATTGATCGTTTTGAGCCCAGGAACATGATGATGTTCATTAATTTTATTTATTTTAGCCCAGAATGATTAAATTTCTGGAAAACATGAAGAACCCTAGAACTGAAAATCTTAATTGAAATCGTGTATGGTTGATGTTTTTATCAATTGATTGAGGGTTAATGATCGTGGAGGGTGCAGAAACAAAACGGCCAAGAGTTTTTTTCAAATGAATCAAAGAATCATGGAGTTTGAGTTTCGTGTTCTTACCTGTTGAAGCTGGAATCGAATTCTGGGTTTAAGTGTTTCCAGTTGTGTTTTTGTGATTGTTTGTGCTCCAACGGCTGTTTGGGAAGGTGTATGAATGGTCTGCTCACTTCGAATCACCCTGGATCAATCCAACCAAGTCAACCTGCATAAGCTAAAAATGGAAACTGGAAATCGATGTTAGAGCTGTTACAGATGGTTGCTGATGATCTGCATCATCTCTATGATGTATGTGGATGATGTTTGAGTGATTAGATCACAAGTTTCTCAAGCCAAACCATGAATTCGAAAGATAAGGCAGTTTTGCAACCTTATGTGAACATGGCATGTAATTCTGATTTCTAGCTTTGCCTATGTTGTTTTTAAGTTTCAAACAAGTTTCAAATGGATATTAAAACATATTAGACACCAAATTAATCAGAGTTTTTCATTAGTTTTAAAAAATGCAAGTTTTCACAAATTGACATAAGTTTCTTGAATTGTCAAAGATGAAGAGTGAAAGCATGTACTTGCATGGCTTTGTTGTAGTTTCAACTTGAAATGATACCTCTATTTATAGGTCAAGATTCCTGAAATATTAGGCACAAAGAATTGGCTTTTGGTAAATCAAACTTGCCTTAGAGGGCAAGAAAGTCTTTTTGCCTTAAAAGGAAACTTCCTTTTTTAACCATGTGTGAAAATCCAATCTTGATCCTATCCTTCAATAATTACCTTCAACTGATATTTATCAGTTCTAATCCTCAATTGGCAAGGTGGCATTGCTTCTAGAAGAAGAAATTCAAAAATGACCTATAATTTTGAAGTTTTGAACTTGAAATCCATGGTTATGGAGCCTTATGTTTCAATTTTAAAAGTATAGCTAGACTCCATGGATTTGAGAGTTCTTGGACATTTTGGAAAGCTTGTTTCAAGATCTACAACTTTCATGTTTTGAGTTTTTTCCAAATCAAAGTGGAACTATGTGAAAAAATGCCATGAAGTTTGGAAAAAGTACAAAATTTTAACACTTGAAAATTTTTCTAAGTGTTGAAAATTTTGACTTTTTGTTGACTTTTTCAAATTCTTTGATTTTTTATGATCATGATGGATCATTTGAAGTATTTTGATGATTGAAAAAGTTTTATCTTGAAAAAGTTGACCAAAAGTCAAAGTTTGACTTTTTCAGTGTAGATGAAATTTCATCAGATGATCCAGAAATTGACTGATGAAAAATGTGAACTTCTGTGATGTTTTGAATCAAAAAAATTAGGTCAAGATGTTGTATTGAAGATATAAAGATCAATCTCCAATCAAAAAAGTCATTCATTGATCATAAAGTCAGTGATTCCCTATCCTCGATAAAAGCCCTAATTGGTCGATCCTTGATAGATCATGAGAAAAAGTTGGATATCTGAAGATCAATTGTTGATGGTTGATTAAGATATATCAATTTAGGTGAGTAAGAACTCAAACCCTAATTGATTACCTCTTGAATCAGATGAAAATTGATGAAACCCTGATTTTGCACTGTAGAAGCTACACACGATCCATTCTGTTCTGAGCTGTTAGTGATGTAGTGATGCATATGTAAGGTGGTATATTAGGTCAAAAATTGGGGTATGACAGATGCCCCTATTTAAGTTTCTTTAACCTGAGATATGAAGATGAAGATCTTCGTCTCGATAGGTGTGAAGAGACTTAAATATCAGAATACGCAAATTTTGGACCTAAGATACCAAAAAATGCGAATGATGCAAAATGATTGCAAAAAGTTCACCCAGGAAATACCACAGAATGATATGATGGGGGAAGATTATGAGGATGACTCGATCTGTTCGAAGAAAGGAGAAACCTGTTTGTTGGGAAACAAGCAATATGTTTCACTGGGAAAATAGATTCACAATGCATGTGAATATCTGTTTCGTTTTGGGAAACGAAGAGATTACCTTCTGTCAGCCTTGTGACAATGTTTAAGGTAAATGAAAATGATATTACCAATTATCAGCCTTGTGATAGTTTATGGTAATGAATTCTGAAGATATTACCAATTATCAGCAAAGTGATAACTATAACAAGGTAATTCTTGAGAAAAATACTGAGTATTCAGCCTTGTGAATAACAGACAATGATGGAAACAGATCTCAAATGAGTTTCTATTTTCACTGCTACAATCTTGCCGGGGATCTCTCTTTCTTGAGAAGACGCAGGCATTTCGATTGAAAAGACATAGGTTTTCTTTAGACAGAAAGACAACTGCGGAGATTTATTGAACTATCATGATTGGACTTGCTGAGAAGAACAATCGTTTTATGATAAGTTGCAAGATACAAAGGAAATAAGCGGCTCGGATGACGAGGCTATTGCTTATTGTTTGCAGGTAGATTTTTTTGTGAAATCTAGACCTGACTTGATTAGAGACGAAATTCTATCCAGGAATGAACTGGAAAGAAATAGTCGATCAAGACTTTGTTCCCAATGAGGAATGATCTCAGCTGGGGAATAGGAGAAAAATATGAATTTTTCTTGGGGATAATCTACTGGAGAGATGACACACCCACACTTGTTTTTGGGAATGAACGCATCCTAAACAAGTGACATTTGAAGCAAACATTTGAGAAACGCAGGAATGCATTAATGATGCTATTATGTATGATGATGAATGTCATGAATGTCGTATGCATGCTGACGATACTCGACAAGATAACAAAAAAGGTATTTGGAAAAGGACGATGTCACAGTTCAAACAAATACTCAGCAAAATCCGCAGCAATGGTGTAGACGTTACTGGTGATGAATCTGAGTTGCATGCTTTAAACTTTTCTGAAAAAGGCATTTCATTGGCAACTTTGTTGGGAATTCTTTTTGGATAAGAATACCGTCCTTTGATGATCTCTTTTTGAGGAGAGGAAGACTTCTTCAGCAGCTGTTCTATCCTTCAGAGGTCGAAACACTCATGGAGAAAACTGTTGAAGTTCTTTCTGTGTTCGTAGTTAAAAGGAAAATTTCGCTCTTACTTCAAGATTTTTGAAGTAAAAATTCATTTAAAACTTTTCTTTCCAAAATGATTTTCACAATAAAAAGCGTTATTTTGCAAAACAGAAATAAAGCAAGAATTGCAAACAAATGGGCACAAGGCTCAAATTTATTGATAGAATGGTAATCAGCCAAAGGCGTGATTCCATGAACTATTTACAAGAGTTGGAAATGATAATTTACTGGGAAAAGGCTACATTGAAAGCAAATAACCACTATTATCCCTAACAACTTTGAATTCCAACTGTGCTTGTTGCTTTTAGAAGATTTGATTGAAGATCCGTTGACGGAAGATTCTTCAGATTGACGAAGTACAGACTAATGCAGTTACTTTGTCATTTTTTTTGTATCCTTAATTTTTGCATAGATTGCCCTTTTCAGGTTTTCAATCTATCAGGATATTTTTTGTTTATTGTCTCTAATTTTTGCTTGGACCGCCTTTTCAGGTTTTCAGTCCACCGAGACGCTCATTTTTGCCTAAGCCGCCCTTTTCGGGTTTTCGACTTACCGAGCTGTTCTTTTGTTTTTTAGACAAAGTATTTCTTGACTGCATCAGCATTCACAGGATACGGGAGTTCATCACCGTCCATGGTTGTGAGAGTCATAGCACTGCCAGAAAAGCTTCTTTTGACGATGTATGGGCCTTCGTAATTAGGAGTCCACTTTCCCCTAGAATCTGGTTGAAAAGACAAAATCTTTTTAAGCACGAGGTCACCTTCTCGGAATTCACGAGGTCGGACCTTTTTGTCGAAGGCTCTCTTCATCCTTCCTTGATATAATTGTCCATGACACAGAGCAGTCAGACGCTTTTCTTCGATTAAGTTCAACTGGTCGTATCTACTTTGACACCATTCGGCCTCAGATAACTTAGTTTCCATGAGAACTCTCATTGATGGAATCTCAACTTCTACGGGGAGCACTGCTTCCATGCCGTACACTAGAGAAAAAGGAGTTGCCCCTATTGAAGTGCGTACTGAAGTACGATACCCGTGCAGAGCGAAAGGCAACATTTCGTGCCAGTATTTGTAGGTGATAACCATCTTCTGGACGATCTTTTTGATGTTCTTGTTGGCAGCTTCAACGGCGTCGTTCATCTTTGGTCGGTAAGGAGATGAGTTGTGATGCTCGATCTTGAATTCCTCACACAGTTCTTTCATCATTTTGTTATTCAAGTTTGATCCATTGTCTGTAATGATCTTACTTGGAACTCCATATCGATAAATGAGGTTATTCTTGATGAATCTCATAGCCACTTGTCTTGTAACGTTGGCGTAGGATGCTGCGCTTCGACCCATTTGGTGAAGTAATCAATAGCCACTAAAATGAAGCGATGTCCGTTGGACGCTTTTGGTTCAATCATCCCAATCATGTCGATGCCCCACATGGAGAAAGGCCAAGGAGAAGAGAGAACGTTGAGTAGAGTTGGTGGCACATGGATCTTATCTGCGTAGATCTGGCACATGTGACATTTCTTGACATGTTTATAGCAATCAGATTCCATTGTTATCCAATAGTATCCTGCTCTCAAGATTTTTCTAGACATTGCATGCCCATTTGAATGGGTTCCAAAGGACCCTTCATGTACTTCGTGAATTATCGTGTCTGCTTCATGTCCATCCACGCATCTGAGCAGGACCATGTCGAAGTTTCTTTTGTATAGCACATCTTCATTCAGGAAGAAATTTCTAGAAAGCCTCCTTAGAGTTTTCCTATCTTTGTACGATGCCCCGAGTGGGTACTCCTGGGTTTGAAGGAAGCGTTTGATGTCGTGGAACCACGGTTTATCATCGAAGACTGCTTCAGTTGCAAACACATACGCGGGTCTTTCAAGGCGTCTGATACGGATCTTAGGGATATCATTCCAATTGTTGACTTTGAACATGGAAGATAGAGTAGCCAAGGCGTCTGCCATTCGATTCTGATCTCGAGGGATATGATGCAGTTCAACTTTGTTGAAGAAAGTCAACAAACGTCTTGCATAATCTCTGTAGGGAATCAAACCAAGATGATAAGTTTCATACTTGTCCTTGATTTGATTGATCACAAGGGCTGAATCTCCATATATGTCAAGGATCTTGATCCTCAAGTCAATGGCTTCTTCGATACCCATGATACAAGCTTCATATTCTGCGATGTTGTTGGTGCAATCAAATAGCAATCTGGCGGAAAACGGGATATGAGAACCCTCGGGAGTAATGATGACTGCCCCAATTCCGTTGCCAAAGACATTAACTGCTCCATCAAAAATTAAGCCCCATCTAGATTCTGGATCAGGACCTTCTTCGGGTAACGGTTCGTCACAATCTTTCATCTTTAAGTACATAACATCCTCGTCAGGGAAGTCGAACTTGAGAGATTGGTATTCGTTGATCGTTTGATAAACCAAGTGATCGGCGAGAATGCTTCCTTTGACCGCTTTTTGAGCATGGTACTGGATGTCATATTCAGATAATAGCATTTGCCATCGAGCAATTCTTCCTGTTAAGGCAGGCTTTTCAAAGACGTACTTGATTGGATCCATTTTGGAGATTAACCAAGTCGTGTGATTGATCATGTACTGGCGGAGACGTTTTGAAGCCCACACCAAAGCACAACATGTTTTCTCGAGCATGGAGTAACGAGTCTCACAGTCTGTGAACTTTTTACTCAAATAGTAAATGACACGCTCTTTCTTACCGGTTTCATCTTGCTGTCCAAGTACGCAACCCATGGAATCTTCTAGCACGGTAAGGTACAAGATTAATGGTCTTCCTTCGATTGGAGGAATCAATATTGGCGGTTCTGACAGATATTCCTTGATACTGTCAAACACTTTTTGGCAATCTTCTATCCACACAACCTCTTGATTTTTGCGGAGAAGTTTGAATATCGGCCCACAAGTAGCAGTCATTTAAGAGATAAATCTGGAGATGTAATTCAACCGTCCAAGAAATCCTCTTACTTGCTTCTCTGTACGTGGCGTAGGCATTTCTTGAATAGCCTTGACTTTGTCAGGATCAACTTCAATACCTCTTTGACTGACCATGAAACCTAGGAGTTTTCCAGATCTTACCCCAAAGGTGCATTTGTTAGGATTCAGGCGGAGCTGAAATTTCCTTAGTCGCTGAAACAACTTCAAGAGATATTCTATATGCCCTTCTTCCGTGTCAGACTTTGCTATCATGTCGTCTGCGTAGACTTCAATCTCTTTGTGCATCATGTCATGCAAGAGAGTAGTCATCGCCCTTTGGTAAGTTGCGCCTGCATTCTTTAATCCAAACGGCATTACTTTATAGCAAAAGGTGCCCCATGGCGTGATGAAAGATGTCTTCTCCATGTCTTCAGGAGCCATTCTGATCTGATTGTAGCCAGAGAAACCGTCCATGAAGGAAAAGACGTTGAACTTTGCAGTACTATCCACTAGCATGTCGATATGTGGTAGTGGGAAATCGTCTTTTGGACTTGCTTTGTTCAAGTCCCGGTAGTCAACACACATTCTGACGTTTCTGTCTTTCTTGGAGACAGGCACTATGTTGGCTAGCCATTGAGGATATTCAGAGGTGACGAGGAAACCTGCGTTGAGCTACTTTTGAACCTCCCTTTTGATTTTGTCGGCCATGTCTGGGTGAACTCTTCTCAGTCTTTGTTTAACTGGTGGACACTCCGGTCTTAATGGCAAGTGATGCTCCACGATGCTGGTATCTAAACCTGGCATGTCTTGGTAGGACCAAGCAAACACATCAATATATTCTTTGAGAAGATCTATCAGTTTGCCCTTGACGTTGCTGTCGAGTAGAGCTCCGATGTTCACTTCTTTTTTGTCTTCTTTAGAACCCAAGTTGATTGCTTCCAAAGGCTCTTTGTGAGGCTGAATGATTCTTTCCTCGTGCTTAAGTAATCGAGAAATCTCATCCGGGATCTCTTCTTCAACTTCTTCCTTGGCGACTTCGTTGGGGATTTCAAAGTTGGGAGAGAGCATAGAGTTATTGCGTTCAATGGATTTGTCCATCCGTTAATTTGCATATTTGATTAATTAACTCTTCATTTTTTCATTTTTTTTTAGAAAAATTTAATGTGAAAGTGTATGCAGATTATTATTATTTTTTGAAGATTATTTGTTTTTATTTGGGTTTTTTAGGATTACCATTTCCAAGAAAAGGGTAAAAACGAAAAAACAAACACAGAATGTGGAATCAAAACAACGCTTTTATTTATGATTCACAATATGAGACAGGGCCCTGAAATACAAACTCATTTATCTTGGGCAAGACAAAGAGAAATTATTTAAAAGCTAAAACCCTATAAAATATCTCTTCGCCCTGGGTGAGGCGAGAGTTCAAAACAAAAGCAAAATAAACTACTTAGAACTATGAACATTAGTCCGAACTTCAACAGGCTTCCAATAGTGGCGAACTCCTTGGATGTCAAGATACTCTAGTAGCTTTCCATTTGGCTTAGTTCTTGAATAGACTTTGGTCATTGGTCGAATAGGCTTTGAAGATTCTGGATGGTTGACCTTGCCTTTTGTGCTGTTGAAGCGATCTTCTTCTGCTTGATTGACAGATCGAGGAGCATGGAATACAACATATGTACTTTCCATTAGTATTCGCGATGAATTCTTGGGATGTACATTCCAATCTTCTGAGTGAAGAGACTCATTGTCGGCGACGCTTTCTAATTCGTTTCCAGAATCGTATTCCTGATCTTCAGTAATTACGTTGATGTAGCGATAGTTAAAATCTGGCTTAACAAACTTGACAGGCGCGTTAAAGCAGAGATCTTCATTTGGAACCTCAATTTGTTGATGAGATCGAGAAGTCGTGTATAACTCTTCTGATTGACTAGGATACTCAAAAGGATCGTCCCATCCAGTAGGTTGGATGTCTTCAATTCTGATTTTTGAGCTTTCAGGTGCAGTGTATTTCACCATATAGTCAAACTTTCCACTTGGTTCTCCCAAGGTATCCCAAACTTCGGAAAGGATAGGTGGATTTTCATTCTTTCGTAGGGACATGCCTTTGAATTGGTCAGTCGGAGGATAGAATGGAGCGTACGATTCTTCCTAGGACACATATTCAGAGCTGGTAAGATAAGTGCTCCACTCTTCAGATCCGGAGAGATTGTCTTCACCCTCTTCATTGGTAAGAGCATTAACCTCTTGAAGAACAGGGTTTAAGAAACCTCCACTGTGGAATACTTCTTTGATAGGACGACGTGGTCCATCTCTTTTATTATCTTTATGAAATACCGGAGCAAATCCGAGCCCGGTTTTTGTCTCGTTGTTGACATGTTTTATTACTTGTCCCCAACCTGCAGCATTACCGTCTTTCACTATCTGCGTTGCTTCTTTGTAAGAGGAGATAGACGATCTGTTTTTCCTTGTAGATTCACCTTCTAACGAAAGTCCCTGGAACTGTGTCCCTTCAACATCGTCGACAGTGATGAAAGAAAAGGTGGATAAATGGCTGATTAGTAAAGCTTGTTCGCCGATGATGGTTACTAGCTTCCCAATTACCGTAAACTTTAGTTTTTGATGGAGAGTGGATGTCACAGCTCCTACTTCGTGTATCCATGGTCTTCCTAGCAAACAACTGTAGGCAGCTGGCACGTCCATGACCTGGAAGGTGATTTGGAAGGTATGCGGACCGATCGTCATTGGAAGGTCGACTCCCCCAATAACAGATTTCCTGGACCCATCAAAGGCTCTTACCACTATATCATTGGATTTCATCGGTATTCCTTTGTACGATAAACGAGCGAGAGTCGTCTTTTGCATTACATTCAAGGATGAACCGGTATCCACTAGCACGTTGGACAGAGAGTCTGATTGACAAATCATCGAGATATGCAGAGCTAAATTGTGATCTTTTCCTTCCTCAGGAAGTTCTTCATCACTAAAGCTTAAATTGTTGCAAGCTGTTATGTTGCCTACAATTCCACCAAACTGATCTGTAGTTACGTCGTGATCTACGCAAGCTTGATCTAGCACCTTCATTAAAGCTTCTCGGTGAGCCTCAGAATTCAGAAGTAGAGACAGTATTGAATTTTTGGAAGGAGTCTACATTAGATGATCCACAACTATGTACTCGCTTTTCTTGATTAGTTTCAAAATCTCATCAAAATCTGAGTTGACGTTGGTTCCATCAGGCGGACCAACATTTACGTTTGGATTATCAACGGGAATCCTCGTGGGATTCTCGGGAGGTGTACTAACTGGATTTTGCCTAACAACAGAAAAAACAGGTTTCTTTGGGGGCAACGGAGTATGTACACGTCCACTTCGCGTTACTCGTCCGATCTCAGTTATGTTAACATCAGCTGAAAGAGTTGGCATGGGTTTCTCCTTCCCATCTTCTATCATAGTTGCACTGTATTGATAGGGAATTGCTTTATTAGAACTGTATGGAACAGGACCGGGTAGACAAATCACCAAGGGAGACTCTGGAACTTTTGGACCATTGTACCTGACTTCTACACACTTGGGCACATTGAAACAAGGGATAATGACGTTTAGTTCGGGAATTTCCGAGTTGATATCTGAGACTAAAAGCTCATGCGGAAAATGCCCTACCATATTCACGTCATGGTCGTTTCTGTTTCTAAAGATCTGTATATCACCAATGTCTATTAACCGTTGAATGTCTGCTTTCACAGTTGGGCATCCTCGAAAATCCCTGAAGCAGATTCTGCAGGCTATGTAGTTGTGTTTAGCGAAGGCGCCCATAGTACTGTATGTATCATGGAGCTGTACTAAGATACCGATCTGTATTTCTTAGTATCAAATTCACGGTATGTCCACTATGATTGGGAAGTGGATTTGCTTGCACATTTGGATTTGTATTTCTGAAGGAGAGAAAATTAGACCTTACTAACTTTTGTACTTCAGCTTTTAGGGCTATGCAATGTTCGAGATCATGATCCGGTGCCCCTTGATGAAAAGGGCAAGATACGTCTGCTTTGTACCACCATGGTAATTTTTCTGGTACCGGAGGTGGTAATCTTGTTTGCACAAGATTCCTTTCTATTAATGCTGGATATAGTTCTGTGTACGTCATCGGAATCGGATCAAACTGCGAGACCCGGGGCGCACCTTTCTGATTGTTGAATTGCTGAGCCTGTTGTCGAGGCTGTTGAGTTTGCTGGAACTGCGGAGCAATTCCTGTATTTGAACTTGTATTAACGATTGGTGCTATGGTAGCTACCTGTTGTTGTTGACTGACATTCTTCCTTGGTTTCCCTCGAGATACCATTCCTATGTCATGTTCCTTTTTCTTTGGAAAGCTGGTTCCAACCCTCTTGGTTCCACTGGAAGTCCCTATTTCTCTGGTTAGGCGTCCTGTTCGGACTCCTTCTTCTAGTCGCATTCCCATGCTTACCATCTCGGTGAAATCTCCGGGAGCGCTGGCGATCATGCGTTCGTAGTAAAATGGGCCAAGAGTGTTTAAGAAAACCTTGGTCATTTCTTTCTCCTCTAACGGTGGGTTGACTTGGGCAGCAATTTCCCTCCAATGTTGGGCGTATTCTTTGAACGTCTCTTTTTCCTTCTGAGACATGGAGCGGAGTTCATCTCGATCTGGAGCCATATCCAAGTTGAATTTGTACTGTTGGACAAAGGCTTCGCCTAGGTCATTGAATGTCTGGATATTTGCACTACCTAGCCCCATGTACCACTTCAGTGCGGCACCGGTAAGACTGTCTTGGAAATAGTGAATGAGTAATTGGTGATTGTCATTATATGTAGACATCTTCCTAGCGTACATCGTAAGATGACTCTGCGGGCAGGAATTTCCTTTATACTTTTCAAAGTTAGGGACTTTGAATTTAACGGGTATCCTTACGCGAGGAACTAAACACAGATCGTGGGCATTCTTCCCAAACAATTCCTTTCCACGGATTGTTTAAATCTCAAACTGCATCTTATGGAGCTGTTCCTAGAGATTCTCCATCTGGCCACGAGGATTCGTGTTATCGCCTGGACTATGGGGGACTTCTTCGTCTGCAGTAGTGTGAACTACAGAAGCTGAGTTTGTCATGATCGGTTGAGAAACCGTCATAGTCACTTGCGGAAAGGTTACTCCATGCTGCGGAGTAAGCGTTGAGTTCTGTAAAGTAGGAACCTCAAATGTGGTTGCCTGTACCTGAGAAGTGGGTTGACAAAACCCGATGCCGAAATTGAAAGGCATGCCCCATGGATAACCTTCTGGCATACTGAAGAGAGGATTACTGACTGCAACAGCTGAAACTGGAGTAGTAGTGATCTCTGAAATCGTCGCTTGATTTTGACTGCTTAATGTTGCTTGCTGACTTTGTGTAGTTGCCAATGAACTTACCAAAGAAGTGAGTCTCTCCACCTCTTCTTGAAGTGTTGTCACGGTGCTACGAAGCTCAACATTTTCTTGCTCAAAACCCTCCATTATTTTCCTTCTTTTTGAACGAGTATTGTATGTACGAGTTGGCTGTGGACGTGGTCGAGAAACTCTAAGACGCGACAGCTTGACGATCTTTCTTTCTGGAAAAAATTCCAAAAGATAAGACTCTAAACAACAAACTCGATATGCAAAGTATGATGCATGATTATGAATGCAAAGAGAAAGAATTTCCAAAGAATTTACGCTAAAAGAGAAATTTCTGGCAAATATTTGGATGGAAAACGCTTATTTTATTAATTATTGAAAGAAGATTACAACAATTTTATTATTACAATGATAAAATAAATGATAAAGCTAAAATTATACTAATTAAACGTCTTCGTCTGATGAAGAACCAAAGGCTTGATGTAGCTTCAACTTCAGGATTTCTTTTCCGTAATGAGCTTTCAGTTCAGCTTTCTCGGCTTTGAGCTTGCTGATGACTTTCTTCCACTCGTCAGGAGCAGGATCGCTGGTTGTCATTTCCTCAAGCTTTCTTTTTCTTTCATTGATGTATCTTTTGATCGCGTTATCCTTCTGACGAATCTTCTCATCTTTCTCCATGAGCCATTCATCTTGAAAGTAGAGCGTCTTTTCATGATCTTTGACTTGCTTCTTAAGCTTCTCATTTTCGAGATCAGTCTTAAAGAACTTGTCTTCCAAAGCCTCTTTTTCTAGTCTCATCTTGGCCAAAGCTTCTTGGTATTCTCCCATAGTCTCGACGGGAAAAATTGTTGATTTGGAAGCTGTTGAGAACATGGGTTCCTCATAAGCATAAGGCATTCGGAATTCCTTTGCTCTTTTCTTCACCCAAGAAGTGTAGATTTCCATGGCTACAGAATTCCTTGCTTTTCCTTTTTCTTTCCTTCAGATGTGGTGCCAAGCTCTTATCATTCTAGCTTTCAAACCTTGGGAATCTTCTCCCTCATGATAAAAGTAGCTCTCTACTGTAAAACCAAGAGGTTTACTAGAGTTTGCATACCCGAGTTGACGTCTTGCCAAGAATGGGTTGTAGTTGATTCCTCCTTTCGTACTAATGAGAGGTACGTTGGCAAATTCTCCACAGCTTTCAATGATTTCCATCTCATTGTCTGCCAAGGTATACCAATGGGTATCGTCGTTTGTGAGAGACATGAGTGTTCGCGTTCAAAAGTGTCGCGCTAGGGAATCGAATCTGAATTCGAATCCTCTGGCTCGAAACAATTTACTCTTTTGATTTGTTTATAAAGATGCCGCGAGCATCAAGCTTTATTATTTTCAACACAAGAAAGATGATTTAATGATTATGAAAAAGGGGAAAGCTGCAATACCCTCAATTGATATGATATGCATCACGACTAGCGCAAACTAGACGCAGCGCATTGGGGAGATTCTGAGTAAGGGGGTTTGTTATATAAAGGGAATAGATGGAGCACCCTAAATATATATAGTTATCTATAGCTTTATATATGAATATGTTTGATATGTTTGTGTGTTTTAATTGCTATTTCTATGATTGGGAAAGTTTCTCCTTTGGGATTTTAAGAATGATAGATCATGTGGGATCCTAGGTTTATTATTATTGTGCTCGCAAAGATCTTTGGATCTTCTGCATACATATCCCCTAGTGGGAATCAGAGCATTTGTAGCTCGGATCTAAAGGGATATATGGTTTGTTTGGTCTGAGGGAG
Organism: Vicia sativa; assembly: GCA_021764765.1. Lineage (NCBI taxonomy): Eukaryota > Viridiplantae > Streptophyta > Magnoliopsida > Fabales > Fabaceae > Vicia > Vicia sativa. Next base: position 18,466,654 of record CM038794.1, read on the forward strand.
AAAGAAATTTGCTCGGCAAGGACGAGACCTTGTGCCTACGTATTCTCAAAAGGATGTTGAGAAAGTCAGAGCAATCGTAGTTCCCACTTATGCTAGTGAAAGCAACGGGATGTTATAAAGAGACAAAGACGAATGTCATCTTAATGAAAAATGTATCTAATATATTTCATCACATACATTTTTGAAAGGATTGATTGATTAAATCTTTCATTGTAAGTTATAGGTGTTTTGCTTGAGTGTACAAGCGTTACCACTTACGAGTTTAAGAAAGATATTTGAAAAATGATTGAATCTTTTAATTGTAAGCATTGGGTGTTTTGCTTGAGTGTACAAGCGTTACCACTTACGATTAAGAGATGTTTTTGATTGAAAAAGAGTTTGAAAATTTTTGATTGTATGTGATGTGATAGATGAGATACTTCTTCCATAGAGATGATAAATGTCTAAATCTCGAGGAGAAATTGATTGGATTAGGGGGATGCTTTTAAGAAGCCCGTGGGTCCTTGTATTGTAAGCCCAAGAGGAGGCATTCCGAGGGTCATCGAGGGTCCTTATATGAAGCTCAAGAGGAAGCTATAGGGCTTGGCTGGCTTTGGCTTTAAAAGGGATTTCATCGAGAAACCATCCTTTTGGAAATAAGAGCAATTTCACCGGGAAATTATACTCTCAGGGTTCTATCCTAACGCGGGTGTTTCTTTGTATTGTAAGCCCAATAGGAGGCTGTTAAGAGATTTCCTTATCTCTTTCTTTGTATGATGCCCAAGAGAAGGCTAAACTCAATGAGGAGTTCTTTTGAACAAAGCCCAAGAGGAGGCTGACTCAGCAGGGGAGTGTTGCCTTATATGAAGCCTAAGCGGAGGCTAAACTCAGATGAATGATTTTTCTTATATGAAGCCTAAGAGGAGGCTGAACTCAGATGAATGAGTTATCTTGTACGAAGCCCAAGCGGAGGCTAAACTCTGTGGGGAGCCTATTGATTAGACTAGTTGTTATGTTATAACTAAACAGTTGTATAAACAAGTATATGAAGTTATTCACAAGAGTTTATGAAGGAAATATAAACAATGCATGATGTTTATTTACTAGAGTTTATGAAGTAAATGTAAACAAGTGTCTGTGAAACGAACGTTAAAAACGAGCGTAACTTGATTATTTATAAGTTTGATTTGTGTACAAGGATGTAAATATGCACACGAACGAGTATTTATGTACAGGAGGATGTGAATGTACATAGGATGGTTGGGACTTACACCATAAGGGTGGCCCATTGGCTTAAAAGCAGTTTCACCGGGAATAATGCTCCTTTTAATACCAATGGTATTCAGTTATATACAGACGAAACGGAAAACGAACGATCGAAGTTTATCTGTGTTTAAGTATTTAAAAAGTATCTGTATTATGTACAGGTAAAAATTTGTATGTATATGAAAAGAATTTGATATGTACAAGGAAAATATGTATGTACATAAAGAATGTTGGTTTGCGACTTACACCGTAAGGGAGGCCCATTGGTTTCAGAGAAGTTTCATCGGGAATAATGCTCCTTTTAATACCAATGGATTCGGTGTATAAACAAACGAATGAAAACAAACGAAAGAATTTTGTTTATGTTTGAATATTAACAAAGATGTTTTGAAGATGTACAAGGAAAATTGAATATGTACATAAAAGAATTTTTGGGACTTACATCGTAAGGGAGGCCCATGATCGGTTAAGAGAAACGAGAGAAAACGAATTCGGTTTTATCGTTTAAATCGGATCGATCATAGTAAAAGATGCAAGTTTTGATGAAAAAAGTTTTGAAGAAATGATTTTGAAAGTGTTTTTGAAATGTGAAGTTCATTTATAAGAGGTTTTTGAAAAGAATCGGGATTCGAAAGTTTGAAAAATTCACCTTTTAAAGTGGTTTTGAAAAGTGCTCAAAGTGTCGTTTTCGGCTCGATTAAAACATAATCGGATGGAAGTTTTTTCTGAAAATTTTTGCACTATCATAAAATAGATACATTTATTGACAAGTGTACAAAAAATCACCTCAAAATGAGGAGTTTTGATTGGTTTAAAAAATTTTCAAAGTTTGTAAAAAATTCAAGAGTTTTGGAAAAAAATGGTCCCATGGAGGCTTGAACCCGGGACCCGTTTATAAAATAGATACGTGGCATAGTGACTTAAGAGTGAGCTGGCAACCGCTGGGGCGGCAATACATCCGTGTATTGAAATCAATTAATGTTATAATATTATAAACGGATATTTGAATTTTCAAAAAAACGCGCGCAGTTCATCTTCTTCCTCCAATCCTTCAATCAATCCTTAAATCTTCGTTTCTTGATGAAATCAAAAGATGTAAACATGAAAATTGATCGTTTTGAGCCCAGGAACATGATGATGTTCATTAATTTTATTTATTTTAGCCCAGAATGATTAAATTTCTGGAAAACATGAAGAACCCTAGAACTGAAAATCTTAATTGAAATCGTGTATGGTTGATGTTTTTATCAATTGATTGAGGGTTAATGATCGTGGAGGGTGCAGAAACAAAACGGCCAAGAGTTTTTTTCAAATGAATCAAAGAATCATGGAGTTTGAGTTTCGTGTTCTTACCTGTTGAAGCTGGAATCGAATTCTGGGTTTAAGTGTTTCCAGTTGTGTTTTTGTGATTGTTTGTGCTCCAACGGCTGTTTGGGAAGGTGTATGAATGGTCTGCTCACTTCGAATCACCCTGGATCAATCCAACCAAGTCAACCTGCATAAGCTAAAAATGGAAACTGGAAATCGATGTTAGAGCTGTTACAGATGGTTGCTGATGATCTGCATCATCTCTATGATGTATGTGGATGATGTTTGAGTGATTAGATCACAAGTTTCTCAAGCCAAACCATGAATTCGAAAGATAAGGCAGTTTTGCAACCTTATGTGAACATGGCATGTAATTCTGATTTCTAGCTTTGCCTATGTTGTTTTTAAGTTTCAAACAAGTTTCAAATGGATATTAAAACATATTAGACACCAAATTAATCAGAGTTTTTCATTAGTTTTAAAAAATGCAAGTTTTCACAAATTGACATAAGTTTCTTGAATTGTCAAAGATGAAGAGTGAAAGCATGTACTTGCATGGCTTTGTTGTAGTTTCAACTTGAAATGATACCTCTATTTATAGGTCAAGATTCCTGAAATATTAGGCACAAAGAATTGGCTTTTGGTAAATCAAACTTGCCTTAGAGGGCAAGAAAGTCTTTTTGCCTTAAAAGGAAACTTCCTTTTTTAACCATGTGTGAAAATCCAATCTTGATCCTATCCTTCAATAATTACCTTCAACTGATATTTATCAGTTCTAATCCTCAATTGGCAAGGTGGCATTGCTTCTAGAAGAAGAAATTCAAAAATGACCTATAATTTTGAAGTTTTGAACTTGAAATCCATGGTTATGGAGCCTTATGTTTCAATTTTAAAAGTATAGCTAGACTCCATGGATTTGAGAGTTCTTGGACATTTTGGAAAGCTTGTTTCAAGATCTACAACTTTCATGTTTTGAGTTTTTTCCAAATCAAAGTGGAACTATGTGAAAAAATGCCATGAAGTTTGGAAAAAGTACAAAATTTTAACACTTGAAAATTTTTCTAAGTGTTGAAAATTTTGACTTTTTGTTGACTTTTTCAAATTCTTTGATTTTTTATGATCATGATGGATCATTTGAAGTATTTTGATGATTGAAAAAGTTTTATCTTGAAAAAGTTGACCAAAAGTCAAAGTTTGACTTTTTCAGTGCAGATGAAATTTCCTTAGATGATCCAGAAATTGACTGATGAAAAATGTGAACTTCTGTGATGTTTTGAATCAAAAAAATTAGGTCAAGATGTTGTATTGAAGATATAAAGATCAATCTCCAATCAAAAAAGTCATTCATTGATCATAAAGTCAGTGATTCCCTATCCTCGATAAAAGCCCTAATTGGTCGATCCTTGATAGATCATGAGAAAAAGTTGGATATCTGAAGATCAATTGTTGATGGTTGATTAAGATATATCAATTTAGGTGAGTAAGAACTCAAACCCTAATTGATTACCTCTTGAATCAGATGAAAATTGATGAAACCCTGATTTTGCACTGTAGAAGCTACACACGATCCATTCTGTTATGAGCTGTTAGTGATGCTGTGATGCATATGTAAGGTGGTATATTAGGTCAAAAATTGGGGTATGACAGATGCCCCTATTTAAGTTTCTTTAACCTGAGATATGAAGATGAAGATCTTCGTCTCGATAGGTGTGAAGAGACTTAAATATCAGAATACGCAAATTTTGGACCTAAGATACCAAAAAATGCGAATGATGCAAAATGATTGCAAAAAGTTCACCCAGGAAATACCACAGAATGATATGATGGGGGAAGATTATGAGGATGACTCGATCTGTTCGAAGAAAGGAGAAACCTGTTTGTTGGGAAACAAGCAATATGTTTCACTGGGAAAATAGATTCACAATGCATGTGAATATCTGTTTCGTTTTGGGAAACGAAGAGATTACCTTCTGTCAGCCTTGTGACAATGTTTAAGGTAAATGAAAATGATATTACCAATTATCAGCCTTGTGATAGTTTATGGTAATGAATTCTGAAGATATTACCAATTATCAGCAAAGTGATAACTATAACAAGGTAATTCTTGAGAAAAATACTGAGTATTCAGCCTTGTGAATAACAGACAATGATGGAAACAGATCTCAAATGAGTTTCTATTTTCACTGCTACAATCTTGCCGGGGATCTCTCTTTCTTGAGAAGACGCAGGCATTTCGATTGAAAAGACATAGGTTTTCTTTAGACAGAAAGACAACTGCGGAGATTTATTGAACTATCATGATTGGACTTGCTGAGAAGAACAATCGTTTTATGATAAGTTGCAAGATACAAAGGAAATAAGCGGCTCGGATGACGAGGCTATTGCTTATTGTTTGCAGGTAGATTTTTTTGTGAAATCTAGACCTGACTTGATTAGAGACGAAATTCTATCCAGGAATGAACTGGAAAGAAATAGTCGATCAAGACTTTGTTCCCAATGAGGAATGATCTCAGCTGGGGAATAGGAGAAAAATATGAATTTTTCTTGGGGATAATCTACTGGAGAGATGACACACCCACACTTGTTTTTGGGAATGAACGCATCCTAAACAAGTGACATTTGAAGCAAACATTTGAGAAACGCAGGAATGCATTAATGATGCTATTATGTATGATGATGAATGTCATGAATGTCGTATGCATGCTGACGATACTCGACAAGATAACAAAAAAGGTATTTGGAAAAGGACGATGTCACAGTTCAAACAAATACTCAGCAAAATCCGCAGCAATGGTGTAGACGTTACTGGTGATGAATCTGAGTTGCATGCTTTAAACTTTTCTGAAAAAGGCATTTCATTGGCAACTTTGTTGGGAATTCTTTTTGGATAAGAATACCGTCCTTTGATGATCTCTTTTTGAGGAGAGGAAGACTTCTTCAGCAGCTGTTCTATCCTTCAGAGGTCGAAACACTCATGGAGAAAACTGTTGAAGTTCTTTCTGTGTTCGTAGTTAAAAGGAAAATTTCGCTCTTACTTCAAGATTTTTGAAGTAAAAATTCATTTAAAACTTTTCTTTCCAAAATGATTTTCACAATAAAAAGCGTTATTTTGCAAAACAGAAATAAAGCAAGAATTGCAAACAAATGGGCACAAGGCTCAAATTTATTGATAGAATGGTAATCAGCCAAAGGCGTGATTCCATGAACTATTTACAAGAGTTGGAAATGATAATTTACTGGGAAAAGGCTACATTGAAAGCAAATAACCACTATTATCCCTAACAACTTTGAATTCCAACTGTGCTTGTTGCTTTTAGAAGATTTGATTGAAGATCCGTTGACGGAAGATTCTTCAGATTGACGAAGTACAGACTAATGCAGTTACTTTGTCATTTTTTTTGTATCCTTAATTTTTGCATAGATTGCCCTTTTCAGGTTTTCAATCTATCAGGATATTTTTTGTTTATTGTCTCTAATTTTTGCTTGGACCGCCTTTTCAGGTTTTCAGTCCACCGAGACGCTCATTTTTGCCTAAGCCGCCCTTTTCGGGTTTTCGACTTACCGAGCTGTTCTTTTGTTTTTTAGACAAAGTATTTCTTGACTGCATCAGCATTCACAGGATACGGGAGTTCATCACCGTCCATGGTTGTGAGAGTCATAGCACTGCCAGAAAAGCTTCTTTTGACGATGTATGGGCCTTCGTAATTAGGAGTCCACTTTCCCCTAGAATCTGGTTGAAAAGACAAAATCTTTTTAAGCACGAGGTCACCTTCTCGGAATTCACGAGGTCGGACCTTTTTGTCGAAGGCTCTCTTCATCCTTCCTTGATATAATTGTCCATGACACAGAGCAGTCAGACGCTTTTCTTCGATTAAGTTCAACTGGTCGTATCTACTTTGACACCATTCGGCCTCAGATAACTTAGTTTCCATGAGAACTCTCATTGATGGAATCTCAACTTCTACGGGGAGCACTGCTTCCATGCCGTACACTAGAGAAAAAGGAGTTGCCCCTATTGAAGTGCGTACTGAAGTACGATACCCGTGCAGAGCGAAAGGCAACATTTCGTGCCAGTATTTGTAGGTGATAACCATCTTCTGGACGATCTTTTTGATGTTCTTGTTGGCAGCTTCAACGGCGTCGTTCATCTTTGGTCGGTAAGGAGATGAGTTGTGATGCTCGATCTTGAATTCCTCACACAGTTCTTTCATCATTTTGTTATTCAAGTTTGATCCATTGTCTGTAATGATCTTACTTGGAACTCCATATCGATAAATGAGGTTATTCTTGATGAATCTCATAGCCACTTGTCTTGTAACGTTGGCGTAGGATGCTGCTTCGACCCATTTGGTGAAGTAATCAATAGCCACTAAAATGAAGCGATGTCCGTTGGACGCTTTTGGTTCAATCATCCCAATCATGTCGATGCCCCACATGGAGAAAGGCCAAGGAGAAGAGAGAACGTTGAGTAGAGTTGGTGGCACATGGATCTTATCTGCGTAGATCTGGCACATGTGACATTTCTTGACATGTTTATAGCAATCAGATTCCATTGTTATCCAATAGTATCCTGCTCTCAAGATTTTTCTAGACATTGCATGCCCATTTGAATGGGTTCCAAAGGACCCTTCATGTACTTCGTGAATTATCGTGTCTGCTTCATGTCCATCCACGCATCTGAGCAGGACCATGTCGAAGTTTCTTTTGTATAGCACATCTTCATTCAGGAAGAAATTTCTAGAAAGCCTCCTTAGAGTTTTCCTATCTTTGTACGATGCCCCGAGTGGGTACTCCTGGGTTTGAAGGAAGCGTTTGATGTCGTGGAACCACGGTTTATCATCGAAGACTGCTTCAGTTGCAAACACATACGCGGGTCTTTCAAGGCGTCTGATACGGATCTTAGGGATATCATTCCAATTGTTGACTTTGAACATGGAAGATAGAGTAGCCAAGGCGTCTGCCATTCGATTCTGATCTCGAGGGATATGATGCAGTTCAACTTTGTTGAAGAAAGTCAACAAACGTCTTGCATAATCTCTGTAGGGAATCAAACCAAGATGATAAGTTTCATACTTGTCCTTGATTTGATTGATCACAAGGGGCTGAATCTCCATATATGTCAAGGATCTTGATCCTCAAGTCAATGGCTTCTTCGATACCCATGATACAAGCTTCATATTCTGCGATGTTGTTGGTGCAATCAAATAGCAATCTGGCGGAAAACGGGGATATGAGAACCCTCGGGAGTAATGATGACTGCCCCAATTCCGTTGCCAAAGACATTAACTGCTCCATCAAAAATTAAGCCCCATCTAGATTCTGGATCAGGACCTTCTTCGGGTAACGGTTCGTCACAATCTTTCATCTTTAAGTACATAACATCCTCGTCAGGGAAGTCGAACTTGAGAGATTGGTATTCGTTGATCGTTTGATAAACCAAGTGATCGGCGAGAATGCTTCCTTTGACCGCTTTTTGAGCATGGTACTGGATGTCATATTCAGATAATAGCATTTGCCATCGAGCAATTCTTCCTGTTAAGGCAGGCTTTTCAAAGACGTACTTGATTGGATCCATTTTGGAGATTAACCAAGTCGTGTGATTGATCATGTACTGGCGGAGACGTTTTGAAGCCCACACCAAAGCACAACATGTTTTCTCGAGCATGGAGTAACGAGTCTCACAGTCTGTGAACTTTTTACTCAAATAGTAAATGACACGCTCTTTCTTACCGGTTTCATCTTGCTGTCCAAGTACGCAACCCATGGAATCTTCTAGCACGGTAAGGTACAAGATTAATGGTCTTCCTTCGATTGGAGGAATCAATATTGGCGGTTCTGACAGATATTCCTTGATACTGTCAAACACTTTTTGGCAATCTTCTATCCACACAACCTCTTGATTTTTGCGGAGAAGTTTGAATATCGGCCCACAAGTAGCAGTCATTTAAGAGATAAATCTGGAGATGTAATTCAACCGTCCAAGAAATCCTCTTACTTGCTTCTCTGTACGTGGCGTAGGCATTTCTTGAATAGCCTTGACTTTGTCAGGATCAACTTCAATACCTCTTTGACTGACCATGAAACCTAGGAGTTTTCCAGATCTTACCCCAAAGGTGCATTTGTTAGGATTCAGGCGGAGCTGAAATTTCCTTAGTCGCTGAAACAACTTCAAGAGATATTCTATATGCCCTTCTTCCGTGTCAGACTTTGCTATCATGTCGTCTGCGTAGACTTCAATCTCTTTGTGCATCATGTCATGCAAGAGAGTAGTCATCGCCCTTTGGTAAGTTGCGCCTGCATTCTTTAATCCAAACGGCATTACTTTATAGCAAAAGGTGCCCCATGGCGTGATGAAAGATGTCTTCTCCATGTCTTCAGGAGCCATTCTGATCTGATTGTAGCCAGAGAAACCGTCCATGAAGGAAAAGACGTTGAACTTTGCAGTACTATCCACTAGCATGTCGATATGTGGTAGTGGGAAATCGTCTTTTGGACTTGCTTTGTTCAAGTCCCGGTAGTCAACACACATTCTGACGTTTCTGTCTTTCTTGGAGACAGGCACTATGTTGGCTAGCCATTGAGGATATTCAGAGGTGACGAGGAAACCTGCGTTGAGCTACTTTTGAACCTCCCTTTTGATTTTGTCGGCCATGTCTGGGTGAACTCTTCTCAGTCTTTGTTTAACTGGTGGACACTCCGGTCTTAATGGCAAGTGATGCTCCACGATGCTGGTATCTAAACCTGGCATGTCTTGGTAGGACCAAGCAAACACATCAATATATTCTTTGAGAAGATCTATCAGTTTGCCCTTGACGTTGCTGTCGAGTAGAGCTCCGATGTTCACTTCTTTTTTGTCTTCTTTAGAACCCAAGTTGATTGCTTCCAAAGGCTCTTTGTGAGGCTGAATGATTCTTTCCTCGTGCTTAAGTAATCGAGAAATCTCATCCGGGATCTCTTCTTCAACTTCTTCCTTGGCGACTTCGTTGGGGATTTCAAAGTTGGGAGAGAGCATAGAGTTATTGCGTTCAATGGATTTGTCCATCCGTTAATTTGCATATTTGATTAATTAACTCTTCATTTTTTCATTTTTTTTTAGAAAAATTTAATGTGAAAGTGTATGCAGATTATTATTATTTTTTGAAGATTATTTGTTTTTATTTGGGTTTTTTAGGATTACCATTTCCAAGAAAAGGGTAAAAACGAAAAAACAAACACAGAATGTGGAATCAAAACAACGCTTTTATTTATGATTCACAATATGAGACAGGGCCCTGAAATACAAACTCATTTATCTTGGGCAAGACAAAGAGAAATTATTTAAAAGCTAAAACCCTATAAAATATCTCTTCGCCCTGGGTGAGGCGAGAGTTCAAAACAAAAGCAAAATAAACTACTTAGAACTATGAACATTAGTCCGAACTTCAACAGGCTTCCAATAGTGGCGAACTCCTTGGATGTCAAGATACTCTAGTAGCTTTCCATTTGGCTTAGTTCTTGAATAGACTTTGGTCATTGGTCGAATAGGCTTTGAAGATTCTGGATGGTTGACCTTGCCTTTTGTGCTGTTGAAGCGATCTTCTTCTGCTTGATTGACAGATCGAGGAGCATGGAATACAACATATGTACTTTCCATTAGTATTCGCGATGAATTCTTGGGATGTACATTCCAATCTTCTGAGTGAAGAGACTCATTGTCGGCGACGCTTTCTAATTCGTTTCCAGAATCGTATTCCTGATCTTCAGTAATTACGTTGATGTAGCGATAGTTAAAATCTGGCTTAACAAACTTGACAGGCGCGTTAAAGCAGAGATCTTCATTTGGAACCTCAATTTGTTGATGAGATCGAGAAGTCGTGTATAACTCTTCTGATTGACTAGGATACTCAAAAGGATCGTCCCATCCAGTAGGTTGGATGTCTTCAATTCTGATTTTTGAGCTTTCAGGTGCAGTGTATTTCACCATATAGTCAAACTTTCCACTTGGTTCTCCCAAGGTATCCCAAACTTCGGAAAGGATAGGTGGATTTTCATTCTTTCGTAGGGACATGCCTTTGAATTGGTCAGTCGGAGGATAGAATGGAGCGTACGATTCTTCCTAGGACACATATTCAGAGCTGGTAAGATAAGTGCTCCACTCTTCAGATCCGGAGAGATTGTCTTCACCCTCTTCATTGGTAAGAGCATTAACCTCTTGAAGAACAGGGTTTAAGAAACCTCCACTGTGGAATACTTCTTTGATAGGACGACGTGGTCCATCTCTTTTATTATCTTTATGAAATACCGGAGCAAATCCGAGCCCGGTTTTTGTCTCGTTGTTGACATGTTTTATTACTTGTCCCCAACCTGCAGCATTACCGTCTTTCACTATCTGCGTTGCTTCTTTGTAAGAGGAGATAGACGATCTGTTTTTCCTTGTAGATTCACCTTCTAACGAAAGTCCCTGGAACTGTGTCCCTTCAACATCGTCGACAGTGATGAAAGAAAAGGTGGATAAATGGCTGATTAGTAAAGCTTGTTCGCCGATGATGGTTACTAGCTTCCCAATTACCGTAAACTTTAGTTTTTGATGGAGAGTGGATGTCACAGCTCCTACTTCGTGTATCCATGGTCTTCCTAGCAAACAACTGTAGGCAGCTGGCACGTCCATGACCTGGAAGGTGATTTGGAAGGTATGCGGACCGATCGTCATTGGAAGGTCGACTCCCCCAATAACAGATTTCCTGGACCCATCAAAGGCTCTTACCACTATATCATTGGATTTCATCGGTATTCCTTTGTACGATAAACGAGCGAGAGTCGTCTTTTGCATTACATTCAAGGATGAACCGGTATCCACTAGCACGTTGGACAGAGAGTCTGATTGACAAATCATCGAGATATGCAGAGCTAAATTGTGATCTTTTCCTTCCTCAGGAAGTTCTTCATCACTAAAGCTTAAATTGTTGCAAGCTGTTATGTTGCCTACAATTCCACCAAACTGATCTGTAGTTACGTCGTGATCTACGCAAGCTTGATCTAGCACCTTCATTAAAGCTTCTCGGTGAGCCTCAGAATTCAGAAGTAGAGACAGTATTGAATTTTTGGAAGGAGTCTACATTAGATGATCCACAACTATGTACTCGCTTTTCTTGATTAGTTTCAAAATCTCATCAAAATCTGAGTTGACGTTGGTTCCATCAGGCGGACCAACATTTACGTTTGGATTATCAACGGGAATCCTCGTGGGATTCTCGGGAGGTGTACTAACTGGATTTTGCCTAACAACAGAAAAAACAGGTTTCTTTGGGGGCAACGGAGTATGTACACGTCCACTTCGCGTTACTCGTCCGATCTCAGTTATGTTAACATCAGCTGAAAGAGTTGGCATGGGTTTCTCCTTCCCATCTTCTATCATAGTTGCACTGTATTGATAGGGAATTGCTTTATTAGAACTGTATGGAACAGGACCGGGTAGACAAATCACCAAGGGAGACTCTGGAACTTTTGGACCATTGTACCTGACTTCTACACACTTGGGCACATTGAAACAAGGGATAATGACGTTTAGTTCGGGAATTTCCGAGTTGATATCTGAGACTAAAAGCTCATGCGGAAAATGCCCTACCATATTCACGTCATGGTCGTTTCTGTTTCTAAAGATCTGTATATCACCAATGTCTATTAACCGTTGAATGTCTGCTTTCACAGTTGGGCATCCTCGAAAATCCCTGAAGCAGATTCTGCAGGCTATGTAGTTGTGTTTAGCGAAGGCGCCCATAGTACTGTATGTATCATGGAGCTGTACTAAGATACCGATCTGTATTTCTTAGTATCAAATTCACGGTATGTCCACTATGATTGGGAAGTGGATTTGCTTGCACATTTGGATTTGTATTTCTGAAGGAGAGAAAATTAGACCTTACTAACTTTTGTACTTCAGCTTTTAGGGCTATGCAATGTTCGAGATCATGATCCGGTGCCCCTTGATGAAAAGGGCAAGATACGTCTGCTTTGTACCACCATGGTAATTTTTCTGGTACCGGAGGTGGTAATCTTGTTTGCACAAGATTCCTTTCTATTAATGCTGGATATAGTTCTGTGTACGTCATCGGAATCGGATCAAACTGCGAGACCCGGGGCGCACCTTTCTGATTGTTGAATTGCTGAGCCTGTTGTCGAGGCTGTTGAGTTTGCTGGAACTGCGGAGCAATTCCTGTATTTGAACTTGTATTAACGATTGGTGCTATGGTAGCTACCTGTTGTTGTTGACTGACATTCTTCCTTGGTTTCCCTCGAGATACCATTCCTATGTCATGTTCCTTTTTCTTTGGAAAGCTGGTTCCAACCCTCTTGGTTCCACTGGAAGTCCCTATTTCTCTGGTTAGGCGTCCTGTTCGGACTCCTTCTTCTAGTCGCATTCCCATGCTTACCATCTCGGTGAAATCTCCGGGAGCGCTGGCGATCATGCGTTCGTAGTAAAATGGGCCAAGAGTGTTTAAGAAAACCTTGGTCATTTCTTTCTCCTCTAACGGTGGGTTGACTTGGGCAGCAATTTCCCTCCAATGTTGGGCGTATTCTTTGAACGTCTCTTTTTCCTTCTGAGACATGGAGCGGAGTTCATCTCGATCTGGAGCCATATCCAAGTTGAATTTGTACTGTTGGACAAAGGCTTCGCCTAGGTCATTGAATGTCTGGATATTTGCACTACCTAGCCCCATGTACCACTTCAGTGCGGCACCGGTAAGACTGTCTTGGAAATAGTGAATGAGTAATTGGTGATTGTCATTATATGTAGACATCTTCCTAGCGTACATCGTAAGATGACTCTGCGGGCAGGAATTTCCTTTATACTTTTCAAAGTTAGGGACTTTGAATTTAACGGGTATCCTTACGCGAGGAACTAAACACAGATCGTGGGCATTCTTCCCAAACAATTCCTTTCCACGGATTGTTTAAATCTCAAACTGCATCTTATGGAGCTGTTCCTAGAGATTCTCCATCTGGCCACGAGGATTCGTGTTATCGCCTGGACTATGGGGGACTTCTTCGTCTGCAGTAGTGTGAACTACAGAAGCTGAGTTTGTCATGATCGGTTGAGAAACCGTCATAGTCACTTGCGGAAAGGTTACTCCATGCTGCGGAGTAAGCGTTGAGTTCTGTAAAGTAGGAACCTCAAATGTGGTTGCCTGTACCTGAGAAGTGGGTTGACAAAACCCGATGCCGAAATTGAAAGGCATGCCCCATGGATAACCTTCTGGCATACTGAAGAGAGGATTACTGACTGCAACAGCTGAAACTGGAGTAGTAGTGATCTCTGAAATCGTCGCTTGATTTTGACTGCTTAATGTTGCTTGCTGACTTTGTGTAGTTGCCAATGAACTTACCAAAGAAGTGAGTCTCTCCACCTCTTCTTGAAGTGTTGTCACGGTGCTACGAAGCTCAACATTTTCTTGCTCAAAACCCTCCATTATTTTCCTTCTTTTTGAACGAGTATTGTATGTACGAGTTGGCTGTGGACGTGGTCGAGAAACTCTAAGACGCGACAGCTTGACGATCTTTCTTTCTGGAAAAAATTCCAAAAGATAAGACTCTAAACAACAAACTCGATATGCAAAGTATGATGCATGATTATGAATGCAAAGAGAAAGAATTTCCAAAGAATTTACGCTAAAAGAGAAATTTCTGGCAAATATTTGGATGGAAAACGCTTATTTTATTAATTATTGAAAGAAGATTACAACAATTTTATTATTACAATGATAAAATAAATGATAAAGCTAAAATTATACTAATTAAACGTCTTCGTCTGATGAAGAACCAAAGGCTTGATGTAGCTTCAACTTCAGGATTTCTTTTCCGTAATGAGCTTTCAGTTCAGCTTTCTCGGCTTTGAGCTTGCTGATGACTTTCTTCCACTCGTCAGGAGCAGGATCGCTGGTTGTCATTTCCTCAAGCTTTCTTTTTCTTTCATTGATGTATCTTTTGATCGCGTTATCCTTCTGACGAATCTTCTCATCTTTCTCCATGAGCCATTCATCTTGAAAGTAGAGCGTCTTTTCATGATCTTTGACTTGCTTCTTAAGCTTCTCATTTTCGAGATCAGTCTTAAAGAACTTGTCTTCCAAAGCCTCTTTTTCTAGTCTCATCTTGGCCAAAGCTTCTTGGTATTCTCCCATAGTCTCGACGGGAAAAATTGTTGATTTGGAAGCTGTTGAGAACATGGGTTCCTCATAAGCATAAGGCATTCGGAATTCCTTTGCTCTTTTCTTCACCCAAGAAGTGTAGATTTCCATGGCTACAGAATTCCTTGCTTTTCCTTTTTCTTTCCTTCAGATGTGGTGCCAAGCTCTTATCATTCTAGCTTTCAAACCTTGGGAATCTTCTCCCTCATGATAAAAGTAGCTCTCTACTGTAAAACCAAGAGGTTTACTAGAGTTTGCATACCCGAGTTGACGTCTTGCCAAGAATGGGTTGTAGTTGATTCCTCCTTTCGTACTAATGAGAGGTACGTTGGCAAATTCTCCACAGCTTTCAATGATTTCCATCTCATTGTCTGCCAAGGTATACCAATGGGTATCGTCGTTTGTGAGAGACATGAGTGTTCGCGTTCAAAAGTGTCGCGCTAGGGAATCGAATCTGAATTCGAATCCTCTGGCTCGAAACAATTTACTCTTTTGATTTGTTTATAAAGATGCCGCGAGCATCAAGCTTTATTATTTTCAACACAAGAAAGATGATTTAATGATTATGAAAAAGGGGAAAGCTGCAATACCCTCAATTGATATGATATGCATCACGACTAGCGCAAACTAGACGCAGCGCATTGGGGAGATTCTGAGTAAGGGGGTTTGTTATATAAAGGGAATAGATGGAGCACCCTAAATATATATAGTTATCTATAGCTTTATATATGAATATGTTTGATATGTTTGTGTGTTTTAATTGCTATTTCTATGATTGGGAAAGTTTCTCCTTTGGGATTTTAAGAATGATAGATCATGTGGGATCCTAGGTTTATTATTATTGTGCTCGCAAAGATCTTTGGATCTTCTGCATACATATCCCCTAGTGGGAATCAGAGCATTTGTAGCTCGGATCTAAAGGGATATATGGTTTGTTTGGTCTGAGGGAGAAAGAAATTTGCTCGGCAAGGACGAGACCTTGTGCCTACGTATTCTCAAAAGGATGTTGAGAAAGTCAGAGCAATCGTAGTTCCCACTTATGCTAGTGAAAGCAACGGGATGTTATAAAGAGACAAAGACGAATGTCATCTTAATGAAAAATGTATCTAATATATTTCATCACATACATTTTTGAAAGGATTGATTGATTAAATCTTTCATTGTAAGTTATAGGTGTTTTGCTTGAGTGTACAAGCGTTACCACTTACGAGTTTAAGAAAGATATTTGAAAAATGATTGAATCTTTTAATTGTAAGCATTGGGTGTTTTGCTTGAGTGTACAAGCGTTACCACTTACGATTAAGAGATGTTTTTGATTGAAAAAGAGTTTGAAAATTTTTGATTGTATGTGATGTGATAGATGAGATACTTCTTCCATAGAGATGATAAATGTCTAAATCTCGAGGAGAAATTGATTGGATTAGGGGGATGCTTTTAAGAAGCCCGTGGGTCCTTGTATTGTAAGCCCAAGAGGAGGCATTCCGAGGGTCATCGAGGGTCCTTATATGAAGCTCAAGAGGAAGCTATAGGGCTTGGCTGGCTTTGGCTTTAAAAGGGATTTCATCGAGAAACCATCCTTTTGGAAATAAGAGCAATTTCACCGGGAAATTATACTCTCAGGGTTCTATCCTAACGCGGGTGTTTCTTTGTATTGTAAGCCCAATAGGAGGCTGTTAAGAGATTTCCTTATCTCTTTCTTTGTATGATGCCCAAGAGAAGGCTAAACTCAATGAGGAGTTCTTTTGAACAAAGCCCAAGAGGAGGCTGACTCAGCAGGGGAGTGTTGCCTTATATGAAGCCTAAGCGGAGGCTAAACTCAGATGAATGATTTTTCTTATATGAAGCCTAAGAGGAGGCTGAACTCAGATGAATGAGTTATCTTGTACGAAGCCCAAGCGGAGGCTAAACTCTGTGGGGAGCCTATTGATTAGACTAGTTGTTATGTTATAACTAAACAGTTGTATAAACAAGTATATGAAGTTATTCACAAGAGTTTATGAAGGAAATATAAACAATGCATGATGTTTATTTACTAGAGTTTATGAAGTAAATGTAAACAAGTGTCTGTGAAACGAACGTTAAAAACGAGCGTAACTTGATTATTTATAAGTTTGATTTGTGTACAAGGATGTAAATATGCACACGAACGAGTATTTATGTACAGGAGGATGTGAATGTACATAGGATGGTTGGGACTTACACCATAAGGGTGGCCCATTGGCTTAAAAGCAGTTTCACCGGGAATAATGCTCCTTTTAATACCAATGGTATTCAGTTATATACAGACGAAACGGAAAACGAACGATCGAAGTTTATCTGTGTTTAAGTATTTAAAAAGTATCTGTATTATGTACAGGTAAAAATTTGTATGTATATGAAAAGAATTTGATATGTACAAGGAAAATATGTATGTACATAAAGAATGTTGGTTTGCGACTTACACCGTAAGGGAGGCCCATTGGTTTCAGAGAAGTTTCATCGGGAATAATGCTCCTTTTAATACCAATGGATTCGGTGTATAAACAAACGAATGAAAACAAACGAAAGAATTTTGTTTATGTTTGAATATTAACAAAGATGTTTTGAAGATGTACAAGGAAAATTGAATATGTACATAAAAGAATTTTTGGGACTTACATCGTAAGGGAGGCCCATGATCGGTTAAGAGAAACGAGAGAAAACGAATTCGGTTTTATCGTTTAAATCGGATCGATCATAGTAAAAGATGCAAGTTTTGATGAAAAAAGTTTTGAAGAAATGATTTTGAAAGTGTTTTTGAAATGTGAAGTTCATTTATAAGAGGTTTTTGAAAAGAATCGGGATTCGAAAGTTTGAAAAATTCACCTTTTAAAGTGGTTTTGAAAAGTGCTCAAAGTGTCGTTTTCGGCTCGATTAAAACATAATCGGATGGAAGTTTTTTCTGAAAATTTTTGCACTATCATAAAATAGATACATTTATTGACAAGTGTACAAAAAATCACCTCAAAATGAGGAGTTTTGATTGGTTTAAAAAATTTTCAAAGTTTGTAAAAAATTCAAGAGTTTTGGAAAAAAATGGTCCCATGGAGGCTTGAACCCGGGACCCGTTTATAAAATAGATACGTGGCATAGTGACTTAAGAGTGAGCTGGCAACCGCTGGGGCGGCAATACATCCGTGTATTGAAATCAATTAATGTTATAATATTATAAACGGATATTTGAATTTTCAAAAAAACGCGCGCAGTTCATCTTCTTCCTCCAATCCTTCAATCAATCCTTAAATCTTCGTTTCTTGATGAAATCAAAAGATGTAAACATGAAAATTGATCGTTTTGAGCCCAGGAACATGATGATGTTCATTAATTTTATTTATTTTAGCCCAGAATGATTAAATTTCTGGAAAACATGAAGAACCCTAGAACTGAAAATCTTAATTGAAATCGTGTATGGTTGATGTTTTTATCAATTGATTGAGGGTTAATGATCGTGGAGGGTGCAGAAACAAAACGGCCAAGAGTTTTTTTCAAATGAATCAAAGAATCATGGAGTTTGAGTTTCGTGTTCTTACCTGTTGAAGCTGGAATCGAATTCTGGGTTTAAGTGTTTCCAGTTGTGTTTTTGTGATTGTTTGTGCTCCAACGGCTGTTTGGGAAGGTGTATGAATGGTCTGCTCACTTCGAATCACCCTGGATCAATCCAACCAAGTCAACCTGCATAAGCTAAAAATGGAAACTGGAAATCGATGTTAGAGCTGTTACAGATGGTTGCTGATGATCTGCATCATCTCTATGATGTATGTGGATGATGTTTGAGTGATTAGATCACAAGTTTCTCAAGCCAAACCATGAATTCGAAAGATAAGGCAGTTTTGCAACCTTATGTGAACATGGCATGTAATTCTGATTTCTAGCTTTGCCTATGTTGTTTTTAAGTTTCAAACAAGTTTCAAATGGATATTAAAACATATTAGACACCAAATTAATCAGAGTTTTTCATTAGTTTTAAAAAATGCAAGTTTTCACAAATTGACATAAGTTTCTTGAATTGTCAAAGATGAAGAGTGAAAGCATGTACTTGCATGGCTTTGTTGTAGTTTCAACTTGAAATGATACCTCTATTTATAGGTCAAGATTCCTGAAATATTAGGCACAAAGAATTGGCTTTTGGTAAATCAAACTTGCCTTAGAGGGCAAGAAAGTCTTTTTGCCTTAAAAGGAAACTTCCTTTTTTAACCATGTGTGAAAATCCAATCTTGATCCTATCCTTCAATAATTACCTTCAACTGATATTTATCAGTTCTAATCCTCAATTGGCAAGGTGGCATTGCTTCTAGAAGAAGAAATTCAAAAATGACCTATAATTTTGAAGTTTTGAACTTGAAATCCATGGTTATGGAGCCTTATGTTTCAATTTTAAAAGTATAGCTAGACTCCATGGATTTGAGAGTTCTTGGACATTTTGGAAAGCTTGTTTCAAGATCTACAACTTTCATGTTTTGAGTTTTTTCCAAATCAAAGTGGAACTATGTGAAAAAATGCCATGAAGTTTGGAAAAAGTACAAAATTTTAACACTTGAAAATTTTTCTAAGTGTTGAAAATTTTGACTTTTTGTTGACTTTTTCAAATTCTTTGATTTTTTATGATCATGATGGATCATTTGAAGTATTTTGATGATTGAAAAAGTTTTATCTTGAAAAAGTTGACCAAAAGTCAAAGTTTGACTTTTTCAGTGTAGATGAAATTTCATCAGATGATCCAGAAATTGACTGATGAAAAATGTGAACTTCTGTGATGTTTTGAATCAAAAAAATTAGGTCAAGATGTTGTATTGAAGATATAAAGATCAATCTCCAATCAAAAAAGTCATTCATTGATCAGAAAGTCAGTGATTCCCTATCCTCGATAAAAACCCTAATTGGTCGATCCTTGATAGATCATGAGAAAAAGTTGGATATCTGAAGATCAATTGTTGATGGTTGATTAAGATATATCAATTTAGGTGAGTAAGAACTCAAACCCTAATTGATTACCTCTTGAATCAGATGAAAATTGATGAAACCCTGATTTTGCACTGTAGAAGCTACACACGATCCATTCTGTTATGAGCTGTTAGTGATGCTGTGATGCATATGTAAGGTGGTATATTAGGTCAAAAATTGGGGTATGACAGATGCCCCTATTTAAGTTTCTTTAACCTGAGATATGAAGATGAAGATCTTCGTCTCGATAGGTGTGAAGAGACTTAAATATCAGAATACGCAAATTTTGGACCTAAGATACCAAAAAATGCGAATGATGCAAAATGATTGCAAAAAGTTCACCCAGGAAATACCACAGAATGATATGATGGGGGAAGATTATGAGGATGACTCGATCTGTTCGAAGAAAGGAGAAACCTGTTTGTTGGGAAACAAGCAATATGTTTCACTGGGAAAATAGATTCACAATGCATGTGAATATCTGTTTCGTTTTGGGAAACGAAGAGATTACCTTCTGTCAGCCTTGTGACAATGTTTAAGGTAAATGAAAATGATATTACCAATTATCAGCCTTGTGATAGTTTATGGTAATGAATTCTGAAGATATTACCAATTATCAGCAAAGTGATAACTATAACAAGGTAATTCTTGAGAAAAATACTGAGTATTCAGCCTTGTGAATAACAGACAATGATGGAAACAGATCTCAAATGAGTTTCTATTTTCACTGCTACAATCTTGCCGGGGATCTCTCTTTCTTGAGAAGACGCAGGCATTTCGATTGAAAAGACATAGGTTTTCTTTAGACAGAAAGACAACTGCGGAGATTTATTGAACTATCATGATTGGACTTGCTGAGAAGAACAATCGTTTTATGATAAGTTGCAAGATACAAAGGAAATAAGCGGCTCGGATGACGAGGCTATTGCTTATTGTTTGCAGGTAGATTTTTTTGTGAAATCTAGACCTGACTTGATTAGAGACGAAATTCTATCCAGGAATGAACTGGAAAGAAATAGTCGATCAAGACTTTGTTCCCAATGAGGAATGATCTCAGCTGGGGAATAGGAGAAAAATATGAATTTTTCTTGGGGATAATCTACTGGAGAGATGACACACCCACACTTGTTTTTGGGAATGAACGCATCCTAAACAAGTGACATTTGAAGCAAACATTTGAGAAACGCAGGAATGCATTAATGATGCTATTATGTATGATGATGAATGTCATGAATGTCGTATGCATGCTGACGATACTCGACAAGATAACAAAAAAGGTATTTGGAAAAGGACGATGTCACAGTTCAAACAAATACTCAGCAAAATCCGCAGCAATGGTGTAGACGTTACTGGTGATGAATCTGAGTTGCATGCTTTAAACTTTTCTGAAAAAGGCATTTCATTGGCAACTTTGTTGGGAATTCTTTTTGGATAAGAATACCGTCCTTTGATGATCTCTTTTTGAGGAGAGGAAGACTTCTTCAGCAGCTGTTCTATCCTTCAGAGGTCGAAACACTCATGGAGAAAACTGTTGAAGTTCTTTCTGTGTTCGTAGTTAAAAGGAAAATTTCGCTCTTACTTCAAGATTTTTGAAGTAAAAATTCATTTAAAACTTTTCTTTCCAAAATGATTTTCACAATAAAAAGCGTTATTTTGCAAAACAGAAATAAAGCAAGAATTGCAAACAAATGGGCACAAGGCTCAAATTTATTGATAGAATGGTAATCAGCCAAAGGCGTGATTCCATGAACTATTTACAAGAGTTGGAAATGATAATTTACTGGGAAAAGGCTACATTGAAAGCAAATAACCACTATTATCCCTAACAACTTTGAATTCCAACTGTGCTTGTTGCTTTTAGAAGATTTGATTGAAGATCCGTTGACGGAAGATTCTTCAGATTGACGAAGTACAGACTAATGCAGTTACTTTGTCATTTTTTTTGTATCCTTAATTTTTGCATAGATTGCCCTTTTCAGGTTTTCAATCTATCAGGATATTTTTTGTTTATTGTCTCTAATTTTTGCTTGGACCGCCTTTTCAGGTTTTCAGTCCACCGAGACGCTCATTTTTGCCTAAGCCGCCCTTTTCGGGTTTTCGACTTACCGAGCTGTTCTTTTGTTTTTTAGACAAAGTATTTCTTGACTGCATCAGCATTCACAGGATACGGGAGTTCATCACCGTCCATGGTTGTGAGAGTCATAGCACTGCCAGAAAAGCTTCTTTTGACGATGTATGGGCCTTCGTAATTAGGAGTCCACTTTCCCCTAGAATCTGGTTGAAAAGACAAAATCTTTTTAAGCACGAGGTCACCTTCTCGGAATTCACGAGGTCGGACCTTTTTGTCGAAGGCTCTCTTCATCCTTCCTTGATATAATTGTCCATGACACAGAGCAGTCAGACGCTTTTCTTCGATTAAGTTCAACTGGTCGTATCTACTTTGACACCATTCGGCCTCAGATAACTTAGTTTCCATGAGAACTCTCATTGATGGAATCTCAACTTCTACGGGGAGCACTGCTTCCATGCCGTACACTAGAGAAAAAGGAGTTGCCCCTATTGAAGTGCGTACTGAAGTACGATACCCGTGCAGAGCGAAAGGCAACATTTCGTGCCAGTATTTGTAGGTGATAACCATCTTCTGGACGATCTTTTTGATGTTCTTGTTGGCAGCTTCAACGGCGTCGTTCATCTTTGGTCGGTAAGGAGATGAGTTGTGATGCTCGATCTTGAATTCCTCACACAGTTCTTTCATCATTTTGTTATTCAAGTTTGATCCATTGTCTGTAATGATCTTACTTGGAACTCC
Source organism: Vicia sativa (assembly GCA_021764765.1). NCBI lineage: Eukaryota > Viridiplantae > Streptophyta > Magnoliopsida > Fabales > Fabaceae > Vicia > Vicia sativa. The sequence goes on from CM038794.1 coordinate 18,489,136, forward strand.
ATATCGATAAATGAGGTTATTCTTGATGAATCTCATAGCCACTTGTCTTGTAACGTTGGCGTAGGATGCTGCTTCGACCCATTTGGTGAAGTAATCAATAGCCACTAAAATGAAGCGATGTCCGTTGGACGCTTTTGGTTCAATCATCCCAATCATGTCGATGCCCCACATGGAGAAAGGCCAAGGAGAAGAGAGAACGTTGAGTAGAGTTGGTGGCACATGGATCTTATCTGCGTAGATCTGGCACATGTGACATTTCTTGACATGTTTATAGCAATCAGATTCCATTGTTATCCAATAGTATCCTGCTCTCAAGATTTTTCTAGACATTGCATGCCCATTTGAATGGGTTCCAAAGGACCCTTCATGTACTTCGTGAATTATCGTGTCTGCTTCATGTCCATCCACGCATCTGAGCAGGACCATGTCGAAGTTTCTTTTGTATAGCACATCTTCATTCAGGAAGAAATTTCTAGAAAGCCTCCTTAGAGTTTTCCTATCTTTGTACGATGCCCCGAGTGGGTACTCCTGGGTTTGAAGGAAGCGTTTGATGTCGTGGAACCACGGTTTATCATCGAAGACTGCTTCAGTTGCAAACACATACGCGGGTCTTTCAAGGCGTCTGATACGGATCTTAGGGATATCATTCCAATTGTTGACTTTGAACATGGAAGATAGAGTAGCCAAGGCGTCTGCCATTCGATTCTGATCTCGAGGGATATGATGCAGTTCAACTTTGTTGAAGAAAGTCAACAAACGTCTTGCATAATCTCTGTAGGGAATCAAACCAAGATGATAAGTTTCATACTTGTCCTTGATTTGATTGATCACAAGGGCTGAATCTCCATATATGTCAAGGATCTTGATCCTCAAGTCAATGGCTTCTTCGATACCCATGATACAAGCTTCATATTCTGCGATGTTGTTGGTGCAATCAAATAGCAATCTGGCGGAAAACGGGATATGAGAACCCTCGGGAGTAATGATGACTGCCCCAATTCCGTTGCCAAAGACATTAACTGCTCCATCAAAAATTAAGCCCCATCTAGATTCTGGATCAGGACCTTCTTCGGGTAACGGTTCGTCACAATCTTTCATCTTTAAGTACATAACATCCTCGTCAGGGAAGTCGAACTTGAGAGATTGGTATTCGTTGATCGTTTGATAAACCAAGTGATCGGCGAGAATGCTTCCTTTGACCGCTTTTTGAGCATGGTACTGGATGTCATATTCAGATAATAGCATTTGCCATCGAGCAATTCTTCCTGTTAAGGCAGGCTTTTCAAAGACGTACTTGATTGGATCCATTTTGGAGATTAACCAAGTCGTGTGATTGATCATGTACTGGCGGAGACGTTTTGAAGCCCACACCAAAGCACAACATGTTTTCTCGAGCATGGAGTAACGAGTCTCACAGTCTGTGAACTTTTTACTCAAATAGTAAATGACACGCTCTTTCTTACCGGTTTCATCTTGCTGTCCAAGTACGCAACCCATGGAATCTTCTAGCACGGTAAGGTACAAGATTAATGGTCTTCCTTCGATTGGAGGAATCAATATTGGCGGTTCTGACAGATATTCCTTGATACTGTCAAACACTTTTTGGCAATCTTCTATCCACACAACCTCTTGATTTTTGCGGAGAAGTTTGAATATCGGCCCACAAGTAGCAGTCATTTAAGAGATAAATCTGGAGATGTAATTCAACCGTCCAAGAAATCCTCTTACTTGCTTCTCTGTACGTGGCGTAGGCATTTCTTGAATAGCCTTGACTTTGTCAGGATCAACTTCAATACCTCTTTGACTGACCATGAAACCTAGGAGTTTTCCAGATCTTACCCCAAAGGTGCATTTGTTAGGATTCAGGCGGAGCTGAAATTTCCTTAGTCGCTGAAACAACTTCAAGAGATATTCTATATGCCCTTCTTCCGTGTCAGACTTTGCTATCATGTCGTCTGCGTAGACTTCAATCTCTTTGTGCATCATGTCATGCAAGAGAGTAGTCATCGCCCTTTGGTAAGTTGCGCCTGCATTCTTTAATCCAAACGGCATTACTTTATAGCAAAAGGTGCCCCATGGCGTGATGAAAGATGTCTTCTCCATGTCTTCAGGAGCCATTCTGATCTGATTGTAGCCAGAGAAACCGTCCATGAAGGAAAAGACGTTGAACTTTGCAGTGCTATCCACTAGCATGTCGATATGCGGTAGTGGGAAATCATCTTTTGGACTTGCTTTGTTCAAGTCCCGGTAGTCAACACACATTCTGACGTTTCTGTCTTTCTTGGAGACAGGCACTATGTTGGCTAGCCATTGAGGATATTCAGAGGTGACGAGGAAACCTGCGTTGAGCTACTTTTGAACCTCCCTTTTGATTTTGTCGGCCATGTCTGGGTGAACTCTTCTCAGTCTTTGTTTAACTGGTGGACACTCCGGTCTTAATGGCAAGTGATGCTCCACGATGCTGGTATCTAAACCTGGCATGTCTTGGTAGGACCAAGCAAACACATCAACATATTCTTTGAGAAGATCTATCAGTTTGCCCTTGACGTTGCTGTCGAGTAGAGCTCCGATGTTCACTTCTTTTTTGTCTTCTTTAGAACCCAAGTTGATTGCTTCCAAAGGCTCTTTGTGAGGCTGAATGATTCTTTCCTCGTGCTTAAGTAATCGAGAAATCTCATCCGGGATCTCTTCTTCAACTTCTTCCTTGGCGACTTCGTTGGGGATTTCAAAGTTGGGAGAGAGCATAGAGTTATTGCGTTCAATGGATTTGTCCATCCGTTAATTTGCATATTTGATTAATTAACTCTTCATTTTTTCATTTTTTTTTAAAAAAATTTAATGTGAAAGTGTATGCAGATTATTATTATTTTTTGAAGATTATTTGTTTTTATTTGGGTTTTTTAGGATTACCATTTCCAAGAAAAGGGTAAAAACGAAAAAACAAACACAGAATGTGGAATCAAAACAACGCTTTTATTTATGATTCACAATATGAGACAGGGCCCTGAAATACAAACTCATTTATCTTGGGCAAGACAAAGAGAAATTATTTAAAAGCTAAAACCCTATAAAATATCTCTTCGCCCTGGGTGAGGCGAGTTCAAAACAAAAGCAAAATAAACTACTTAGAACTATGAACATTAGTCCGAACTTCAACAGGCTTCCAATAGTGGCGAACTCCTTGGATGTCAAGATACTCTAGTAGCTTTCCATTTGGCTTAGTTCTTGAATAGACTTTGGTCATTGGTCGAATAGGCTTTGAAGATTCTGGATGGTTGACCTTGCCTTTTGTGCTGTTGAAGCGATCTTCTTCTGCTTGATTGACAGATCGAGGAGCATGGAATACAACATATGTACTTTCCATTAGTATTCGCGATGAATTCTTGGGATGTACATTCCAATCTTCTGAGTGAAGAGACTCATTGTCGGCGACGCTTTCTAATTCGTTTCCAGAATCGTATTCCTGATCTTCAGTAATTACGTTGATGTAGCGATAGTTAAAATCTGGCTTAACAAACTTGACAGGCGCGTTAAAGCAGAGATCTTCATTTGGAACCTCAATTTGTTGATGAGATCGAGAAGTCGTGTATAACTCTTCTGATTGACTAGGATACTCAAAAGGATCGTCCCATCCAGTAGGTTGGATGTCTTCAATTCTGATTTTTGAGCTTTCAGGTGCAGTGTATTTCACCATATAGTCAAACTTTCCACTTGGTTCTCCCAAGGTATCCCAAACTTCGGAAAGGATAGGTGGATTTTCATTCTTTCGTAGGGACATGCCTTTGAATTGGTCAGTCGGAGGATAGAATGGAGCGTACGATTCTTCCTAGGACACATATTCAGAGCTGGTAAGATAAGTGCTCCACTCTTCAGATCCGGAGAGATTGTCTTCACCCTCTTCATTGGTAAGAGCATTAACCTCTTGAAGAACAGGGTTTAAGAAACCTCCACTGTGGAATACTTCTTTGATAGGACGACGTGGTCCATCTCTTTTATTATCTTTATGAAATACCGGAGCAAATCCGAGCCCGGTTTTTGTCTCGTTGTTGACATGTTTTATTACTTGTCCCCAACCTGCAGCATTACCGTCTTTCACTATCTGCGTTGCTTCTTTGTAAGAGGAGATAGACGATCTGTTTTTCCTTGTAGATTCACCTTCTAACGAAAGTCCCTGGAACTGTGTCCCTTCAACATCGTCGACAGTGATGAAAGAAAAGGTGGATAAATGGCTGATTAGTAAAGCTTGTTCGCCGATGATGGTTACTAGCTTCCCAATTACCGTAAACTTTAGTTTTTGATGGAGAGTGGATGTCACAGCTCCTACTTCGTGTATCCATGGTCTTCCTAGCAAACAACTGTAGGCAGCTGGCACGTCCATGACCTGGAAGGTGATTTGGAAGGTATGCGGACCGATCGTCATTGGAAGGTCGACTCCCCCAATAACAGATTTCCTGGACCCATCAAAGGCTCTTACCACTATATCATTGGATTTCATCGGTATTCCTTTGTACGATAAACGAGCGAGAGTCGTCTTTTGCATTACATTCAAGGATGAACCGGTATCCACTAGCACGTTGGACAGAGAGTCTGATTGACAAATCATCGAGATATGCAGAGCTAAATTGTGATCTTTTCCTTCCTCAGGAAGTTCTTCATCACTAAAGCTTAAATTGTTGCAAGCTGTTATGTTGCCTACAATTCCACCAAACTGATCTGTAGTTACGTCGTGATCTACGCAAGCTTGATCTAGCACCTTCATTAAAGCTTCTCGGTGAGCCTCAGAATTCAGAAGTAGAGACAGTATTGAATTTTTGGAAGGAGTCTACATTAGATGATCCACAACTATGTACTCGCTTTTCTTGATTAGTTTCAAAATCTCATCAAAATCTGAGTTGACGTTGGTTCCATCAGGCGGACCAACATTTACGTTTGGATTATCAACGGGAATCCTCGTGGGATTCTCGGGAGGTGTACTAACTGGATTTTGCCTAACAACAGAAAAAACAGGTTTCTTTGGGGGCAACGGAGTATGTACACGTCCACTTCGCGTTACTCGTCCGATCTCAGTTATGTTAACATCAGCTGAAAGAGTTGGCATGGGTTTCTCCTTCCCATCTTCTATCATAGTTGCACTGTATTGATAGGGAATTGCTTTATTAGAACTGTATGGAACAGGACCGGGTAGACAAATCACCAAGGGAGACTCTGGAACTTTTGGACCATTGTACCTGACTTCTACACACTTGGGCACATTGAAACAAGGGATAATGACGTTTAGTTCGGGAATTTCCGAGTTGATATCTGAGACTAAAAGCTCATGCGGAAAATGCCCTACCATATTCACGTCATGGTCGTTTCTGTTTCTAAAGATCTGTATATCACCAATGTCTATTAACCGTTGAATGTCTGCTTTCACAGTTGGGCATCCTCGAAAATCCCTGAAGCAGATTCTGCAGGCTATGTAGTTGTGTTTAGCGAAGGCGCCCATAGTACTGTATGTATCATGGAGCTGTACTAAGATACCGATCTGTATTTCTTAGTATCAAATTCACGGTATGTCCACTATGATTGGGAAGTGGATTTGCTTGCACATTTGGATTTGTATTTCTGAAGGAGAGAAAATTAGACCTTACTAACTTTTGTACTTCAGCTTTTAGGGCTATGCAATGTTCGAGATCATGATCCGGTGCCCCTTGATGAAAAGGGCAAGATACGTCTGCTTTGTACCACCATGGTAATTTTTCTGGTACCGGAGGTGGTAATCTTGTTTGCACAAGATTCCTTTCTATTAATGCTGGATATAGTTCTGTGTACGTCATCGGAATCGGATCAAACTGCGAGACCCGGGGCGCACCTTTCTGATTGTTGAATTGCTGAGCCTGTTGTCGAGGCTGTTGAGTTTGCTGGAACTGCGGAGCAATTCCTGTATTTGAACTTGTATTAACGATTGGTGCTATGGTAGCTACCTGTTGTTGTTGACTGACATTCTTCCTTGGTTTCCCTCGGGATACCATTCCTATGTCATGTTCCTTTTTCTTTGGAAATCTGGTTCCAACCCTTTTGGATCCATTGGAGGTCCCTATTTCTCTGGATAGGCGTCCTGTTCGAACTCCTTCTTCTAGTCGCATTCCCATGCTTACCATCTCAGTGAAATCTCCGGGAGCGCGTGCGATCATGCGTTCGTAGTAAAATGGGCCAAGAGTGTTTAAGAAAACCTTGGTCATTTCCTTTTCCTCTAACGGTGGGTTGACTTGGGCAGCAATTTCCCTCCAATGTTGGGCGTATTCTTTGAACGTCTCTTTTTCCTTCTGAGACATGGAGCGGAGTTCATCTCGATCTGGAGCCATATCCAAGTTGAATTTGTACTGTTGGACAAAGGCTTCGCCTAGGTCATTGAATGTCTGGATATTTGCACTACCTAGCCCCATGTACCACTTCAGTGCGGCACCGGTAAGACTGTCTTGGAAATAGTGAATGAGTAATTGGTGATTGTCATTATATGTAGACATCTTCCTAGCGTACATCGTAAGATGACTCTGCGGGCAGGAATTTCCTTTATACTTTTCAAAGTTAGGGACTTTGAATTTAACGGGTATCCTTACGCGAGGAACTAAACACAGATCGTGGGCATTCTTCCCAAACAATTCCTTTCCACGGATTGTTTAAATCTCAAACTGCATCTTATGGAGCTGTTCCTAGAGATTCTCCATCTGGCCACGAGGATTCGTGTTATCGCCTGGACTATGGGGGACTTCTTCGTCTGCAGTAGTGTGAACTACAGAAGCTGAGTTTGTCATGATCGGTTGAGAAACCGTCATAGTCACTTGCGGAAAGGTTACTCCATGCTGCGGAGTAAGCGTTGAGTTCTGTAAAGTAGGAACCTCAAATGTGGTTGCCTGTACCTGAGAAGTGGGTTGACAAAACCCGATGCCGAAATTGAAAGGCATGCCCCATGGATAACCTTCTGGCATACTGAAGAGAGGATTACTGACTGCAACAGCTGAAACTGGAGTAGTAGTGATCTCTGAAATCGTCGCTTGATTTTGACTGCTTAATGTTGCTTGCTGACTTTGTGTAGTTGCCAATGAACTTACCAAAGAAGTGAGTCTCTCCACCTCTTCTTGAAGTGTTGTCACGGTGCTACGAAGCTCAACATTTTCTTGCTCAAAACCCTCCATTATTTTCCTTCTTTTTGAACGAGTATTGTATGTACGAGTTGGCTGTGGACGTGGTCGAGAAACTCTAAGACGCGACAGCTTGACGATCTTTCTTTCTGGAAAAAATTCCAAAAGATAAGACTCTAAACAACAAACTCGATATGCAAAGTATGATGCATGATTATGAATGCAAAGAGAAAGAATTTCCAAAGAATTTACGCTAAAAGAGAAATTTCTGGCAAATATTTGGATGGAAAACGCTTATTTTATTAATTATTGAAAGAAGATTACAACAATTTTATTATTACAATGATAAAATAAATGATAAAGCTAAAATTATACTAATTAAACGTCTTCGTCTGATGAAGAACCAAAGGCTTGATGTAGCTTCAACTTCAGGATTTCTTTTCCGTAATGAGCTTTCAGTTCAGCTTTCTCGGCTTTGAGCTTGCTGATGACTTTCTTCCACTCGTCAGGAGCAGGATCGCTGGTTGTCATTTCCTCAAGCTTTCTTTTTCTTTCATTGATGTATCTTTTGATCGCGTTATCCTTCTGACGAATCTTCTCATCTTTCTCCATGAGCCATTCATCTTGAAAGTAGAGCGTCTTTTCATGATCTTTGACTTGCTTCTTAAGCTTCTCATTTTCGAGATCAGTCTTAAAGAACTTGTCTTCCAAAGCCTCTTTTTCTAGTCTCATCTTGGCCAAAGCTTCTTGGTATTCTCCCATAGTCTCGACGGGAAAAATTGTTGATTTGGAAGCTGTTGAGAACATGGGTTCCTCATAAGCATAAGGCATTCGGAATTCCTTTGCTCTTTTCTTCACCCAAGAAGTGTAGATTTCCATGGCTACAGAATTCCTTGCTTTTCCTTTTTCTTTCCTTCAGATGTGGTGCCAAGCTCTTATCATTCTAGCTTTCAAACCTTGGGAATCTTCTCCCTCATGATAAAAGTAGCTCTCTACTGTAAAACCAAGAGGTTTACTAGAGTTTGCATACCCGAGTTGACGTCTTGCCAAGAATGGGTTGTAGTTGATTCCTCCTTTCGTACTAATGAGAGGTACGTTGGCAAATTCTCCACAGCTTTCAATGATTTCCATCTCATTGTCTGCCAAGGTATACCAATGGGTATCGTCGTTTGTGAGAGACATGAGTGTTCGCGTTCAAAAGTGTCGCGCTAGGGAATCGAATCTGAATTCGAATCCTCTGGCTCGAAACAATTTACTCTTTTGATTTGTTTATAAAGATGCCGCGAGCATCAAGCTTTATTATTTTCAACACAAGAAAGATGATTTAATGATTATGAAAAAGGGGAAAGCTGCAATACCCTCAATTGATATGATATGCATCACGACTAGCGCAAACTAGACGCAGCGCATTGGGGAGATTCTGAGTAAGGGGGTTTGTTATATAAAGGGAATAGATGGAGCACCCTAAATATATATAGTTATCTATAGCTTTATATATGAATATGTTTGATATGTTTGTGTGTTTTAATTGCTATTTCTATGATTGGGAAAGTTTCTCCTTTGGGATTTTAAGAATGATAGATCATGTGGGATCCTAGGTTTATTATTATTGTGCTCGCAAAGATCTTTGGATCTTCTGCATACATATCCCCTAGTGGGAATCAGAGCATTTGTAGCTCGGATCTAAAGGGATATATGGTTTGTTTGGTCTGAGGGAGAAAGAAATTTGCTCGGCAAGGACGAGACCTTGTGCCTACGTATTCTCAAAAGGATGTTGAGAAAGTCAGAGCAATCGTAGTTCCCACTTATGCTAGTGAAAGCAACGGGATGTTATAAAGAGACAAAGACGAATGTCATCTTAATGAAAAATGTATCTAATATATTTCATCACATACATTTTTGAAAGGATTGATTGATTAAATCTTTCATTGTAAGTTATAGGTGTTTTGCTTGAGTGTACAAGCGTTACCACTTACGAGTTTAAGAAAGATATTTGAAAAATGATTGAATCTTTTAATTGTAAGCATTGGGTGTTTTGCTTGAGTGTACAAGCGTTACCACTTACGACTAAGAGATGTTTTTGATTGAAAAAGAGTTTGAAAAGTTTTGATTGTATGTGATGTGATAGATGAGATACTTCTTCCATAGAGATGATAAATGTCTAAATCTCGAGGAGAAATTGATTGGATTAGGGGGATGCTTTTAAGAAGCCCGTGGGTCCTTGTATTGTAAGCCCAAGAGGAGGCATTCCGAGGGTCATCGAGGGTCCTTATATGAAGCTCAAGAGGAAGCTATAGGGCTTGGCTGGCTTTGGCTTTAAAAGGGATTTCATCGAGAAACCATCCTTTTGGAAATAAGAGCAATTTCACCGGGAAATTATACTCTCAGGGTTCTATCCTAACGCGGGTGTTTCTTTGTATTGTAAGCCCAATAGGAGGCTGTTAAGAGATTTCCTTATCTCTTTCTTTGTATGATGCCCAAGAGAAGGCTAAACTCAATGAGGAGTTCTTTTGAACAAAGCCCAAGAGGAGGCTGACTCAGCAGGGGAGTGTTGCCTTATATGAAGCCTAAGCGGAGGCTAAACTCAGATGAATGATTTTTCTTATATGAAGCCTAAGAGGAGGCTGAACTCAGATGAATGAGTTATCTTGTACGAAGCCCAAGCGGAGGCTAAACTCTGTGGGGAGCCTATTGATTAGACTAGTTGTTATGTTATAACTAAACAGTTGTATAAACAAGTATATGAAGTTATTCACAAGAGTTTATGAAGGAAATATAAACAATGCATGATGTTTATTTACTAGAGTTTATGAAGTAAATGTAAACAAGTGTCTGTGAAACGAACGTTAAAAACGAGCGTAACTTGATTATTTATAAGTTTGATTTGTGTACAAGGATGTAAATATGCACACGAACGAGTATTTATGTACAGGAGGATGTGAATGTACATAGGATGGTTGGGACTTACACCATAAGGGTGGCCCATTGGCTTAAAAGCAGTTTCACCGGGAATAATGCTCCTTTTAATACCAATGGTATTCAGTTATATACAGACGAAACGGAAAACGAACGATCGAAGTTTATCTGTGTTTAAGTATTTAAAAAGTATCTGTATTATGTACAGGTAAAAATTTGTATGTATATGAAAAGAATTTGATATGTACAAGGAAAATATGTATGTACATAAAGAATGTTGGTTTGCGACTTACACCGTAAGGGAGGCCCATTGGTTTCAGAGAAGTTTCATCGGGAATAATGCTCCTTTTAATACCAATGGATTCGGTGTATAAACAAACGAATGAAAACAAACGAAAGAATTTTGTTTATGTTTGAATATTAACAAAGATGTTTTGAAGATGTACAAGGAAAATTGAATATGTACATAAAAGAATTTTTGGGACTTACATCGTAAGGGAGGCCCATGATCGGTTAAGAGAAACGAGAGAAAACGAATTCGGTTTTATCGTTTAAATCGGATCGATCATAGTAAAAGATGCAAGTTTTGATGAAAAAAGTTTTGAAGAAATGATTTTGAAAGTGTTTTTGAAATGTGAAGTTCATTTATAAGAGGTTTTTGAAAAGAATCGGGATTCGAAAGTTTGAAAAATTCACCTTTTAAAGTGGTTTTGAAAAGTGCTCAAAGTGTCGTTTTCGGCTCGATTAAAACATAATCGGATGGAAGTTTTTTCTGAAAATTTTTGCACTATCATAAAATAGATACATTTATTGACAAGTGTACAAAAAATCACCTCAAAATGAGGAGTTTTGATTGGTTTAAAAAATTTTCAAAGTTTGTAAAAAATTCAAGAGTTTTGGAAAAAAATGGTCCCATGGAGGCTTGAACCCGGGACCCGTTTATAAAATAGATACGTGGCATAGTGACTTAAGAGTGAGCTGGCAACCGCTGGGGCGGCAATACATCCGTGTATTGAAATCAATTAATGTTATAATATTATAAACGGATATTTGAATTTTCAAAAAAACGCGCGCAGTTCATCTTCTTCCTCCAATCCTTCAATCAATCCTTAAATCTTCGTTTCTTGATGAAATCAAAAGATGTAAACATGAAAATTGATCGTTTTGAGCCCAGGAACATGATGATGTTCATTAATTTTATTTATTTTAGCCCAGAATGATTAAATTTCTGGAAAACATGAAGAACCCTAGAACTGAAAATCTTAATTGAAATCGTGTATGGTTGATGTTTTTATCAATTGATTGAGGGTTAATGATCGTGGAGGGTGCAGAAACAAAACGGCCAAGAGTTTTTTTCAAATGAATCAAAGAATCATGGAGTTTGAGTTTCGTGTTCTTACCTGTTGAAGCTGGAATCGAATTCTGGGTTTAAGTGTTTCCAGTTGTGTTTTTGTGATTGTTTGTGCTCCAACGGCTGTTTGGGAAGGTGTATGAATGGTCTGCTCACTTCGAATCACCCTGGATCAATCCAACCAAGTCAACCTGCATAAGCTAAAAATGGAAACTGGAAATCGATGTTAGAGCTGTTACAGATGGTTGCTGATGATCTGCATCATCTCTATGATGTATGTGGATGATGTTTGAGTGATTAGATCACAAGTTTCTCAAGCCAAACCATGAATTCGAAAGATAAGGCAGTTTTGCAACCTTATGTGAACATGGCATGTAATTCTGATTTCTAGCTTTGCCTATGTTGTTTTTAAGTTTCAAACAAGTTTCAAATGGATATTAAAACATATTAGACACCAAATTAATCAGAGTTTTTCATTAGTTTTAAAAAATGCAAGTTTTCACAAATTGACATAAGTTTCTTGAATTGTCAAAGATGAAGAGTGAAAGCATGTACTTGCATGGCTTTGTTGTAGTTTCAACTTGAAATGATACCTCTATTTATAGGTCAAGATTCCTGAAATATTAGGCACAAAGAATTGGCTTTTGGTAAATCAAACTTGCCTTAGAGGGCAAGAAAGTCTTTTTGCCTTAAAAGGAAACTTCCTTTTTTAACCATGTGTGAAAATCCAATCTTGATCCTATCCTTCAATAATTACCTTCAACTGATATTTATCAGTTCTAATCCTCAATTGGCAAGGTGGCATTGCTTCTAGAAGAAGAAATTCAAAAATGACCTATAATTTTGAAGTTTTGAACTTGAAATCCATGGTTATGGAGCCTTATGTTTCAATTTTAAAAGTATAGCTAGACTCCATGGATTTGAGAGTTCTTGGACATTTTGGAAAGCTTGTTTCAAGATCTACAACTTTCATGTTTTGAGTTTTTTCCAAATCAAAGTGGAACTATGTGAAAAAATGCCATGAAGTTTGGAAAAAGTACAAAATTTTAACACTTGAAAATTTTTCTAAGTGTTGAAAATTTTGACTTTTTGTTGACTTTTTCAAATTCTTTGATTTTTTATGATCATGATGGATCATTTGAAGTATTTTGATGATTGAAAAAGTTTTATCTTGAAAAAGTTGACCAAAAGTCAAAGTTTGACTTTTTCAGTGTAGATGAAATTTCATCAGATGATCCAGAAATTGACTGATGAAAAATGTGAACTTCTGTGATGTTTTGAATCAAAAAAATTAGGTCAAGATGTTGTATTGAAGATATAAAGATCAATCTCCAATCAAAAAAGTCATTCATTGATCAGAAAGTCAGTGATTCCCTATCCTCGATAAAAACCCTAATTGGTCGATCCTTGATAGATCATGAGAAAAAGTTGGATATCTGAAGATCAATTGTTGATGGTTGATTAAGATATATCAATTTAGGTGAGTAAGAACTCAAACCCTAATTGATTACCTCTTGAATCAGATGAAAATTGATGAAACCCTGATTTTGCACTGTAGAAGCTACACACGATCCATTCTGTTATGAGCTGTTAGTGATGCTGTGATGCATATGTAAGGTGGTATATTAGGTCAAAAATTGGGGTATGACAGATGCCCCTATTTAAGTTTCTTTAACCTGAGATATGAAGATGAAGATCTTCGTCTCGATAGGTGTGAAGAGACTTAAATATCAGAATACGCAAATTTTGGACCTAAGATACCAAAAAATGCGAATGATGCAAAATGATTGCAAAAAGTTCACCCAGGAAATACCACAGAATGATATGATGGGGGAAGATTATGAGGATGACTCGATCTGTTCGAAGAAAGGAGAAACCTGTTTGTTGGGAAACAAGCAATATGTTTCACTGGGAAAATAGATTCACAATGCATGTGAATATCTGTTTCGTTTTGGGAAACGAAGAGATTACCTTCTGTCAGCCTTGTGACAATGTTTAAGGTAAATGAAAATGATATTACCAATTATCAGCCTTGTGATAGTTTATGGTAATGAATTCTGAAGATATTACCAATTATCAGCAAAGTGATAACTATAACAAGGTAATTCTTGAGAAAAATACTGAGTATTCAGCCTTGTGAATAACAGACAATGATGGAAACAGATCTCAAATGAGTTTCTATTTTCACTGCTACAATCTTGCCGGGGATCTCTCTTTCTTGAGAAGACGCAGGCATTTCGATTGAAAAGACATAGGTTTTCTTTAGACAGAAAGACAACTGCGGAGATTTATTGAACTATCATGATTGGACTTGCTGAGAAGAACAATCGTTTTATGATAAGTTGCAAGATACAAAGGAAATAAGCGGCTCGGATGACGAGGCTATTGCTTATTGTTTGCAGGTAGATTTTTTTGTGAAATCTAGACCTGACTTGATTAGAGACGAAATTCTATCCAGGAATGAACTGGAAAGAAATAGTCGATCAAGACTTTGTTCCCAATGAGGAATGATCTCAGCTGGGGAATAGGAGAAAAATATGAATTTTTCTTGGGGATAATCTACTGGAGAGATGACACACCCACACTTGTTTTTGGGAATGAACGCATCCTAAACAAGTGACATTTGAAGCAAACATTTGAGAAACGCAGGAATGCATTAATGATGCTATTATGTATGATGATGAATGTCATGAATGTCGTATGCATGCTGACGATACTCGACAAGATAACAAAAAAGGTATTTGGAAAAGGACGATGTCACAGTTCAAACAAATACTCAGCAAAATCCGCAGCAATGGTGTAGACGTTACTGGTGATGAATCTGAGTTGCATGCTTTAAACTTTTCTGAAAAAGGCATTTCATTGGCAACTTTGTTGGGAATTCTTTTTGGATAAGAATACCGTCCTTTGATGATCTCTTTTTGAGGAGAGGAAGACTTCTTCAGCAGCTGTTCTATCCTTCAGAGGTCGAAACACTCATGGAGAAAACTGTTGAAGTTCTTTCTGTGTTCGTAGTTAAAAGGAAAATTTCGCTCTTACTTCAAGATTTTTGAAGTAAAAATTCATTTAAAACTTTTCTTTCCAAAATGATTTTCACAATAAAAAGCGTTATTTTGCAAAACAGAAATAAAGCAAGAATTGCAAACAAATGGGCACAAGGCTCAAATTTATTGATAGAATGGTAATCAGCCAAAGGCGTGATTCCATGAACTATTTACAAGAGTTGGAAATGATAATTTACTGGGAAAAGGCTACATTGAAAGCAAATAACCACTATTATCCCTAACAACTTTGAATTCCAACTGTGCTTGTTGCTTTTAGAAGATTTGATTGAAGATCCGTTGACGGAAGATTCTTCAGATTGACGAAGTACAGACTAATGCAGTTACTTTGTCATTTTTTTTGTATCCTTAATTTTTGCATAGATTGCCCTTTTCAGGTTTTCAATCTATCAGGATATTTTTTGTTTATTGTCTCTAATTTTTGCTTGGACCGCCTTTTCAGGTTTTCAGTCCACCGAGACGCTCATTTTTGCCTAAGCCGCCCTTTTCGGGTTTTCGACTTACCGAGCTGTTCTTTTGTTTTTTAGACAAAGTATTTCTTGACTGCATCAGCATTCACAGGATACGGGAGTTCATCACCGTCCATGGTTGTGAGAGTCATAGCACTGCCAGAAAAGCTTCTTTTGACGATGTATGGGCCTTCGTAATTAGGAGTCCACTTTCCCCTAGAATCTGGTTGAAAAGACAAAATCTTTTTAAGCACGAGGTCACCTTCTCGGAATTCACGAGGTCGGACCTTTTTGTCGAAGGCTCTCTTCATCCTTCCTTGATATAATTGTCCATGACACAGAGCAGTCAGACGCTTTTCTTCGATTAAGTTCAACTGGTCGTATCTACTTTGACACCATTCGGCCTCAGATAACTTAGTTTCCATGAGAACTCTCATTGATGGAATCTCAACTTCTACGGGGAGCACTGCTTCCATGCCGTACACTAGAGAAAAAGGAGTTGCCCCTATTGAAGTGCGTACTGAAGTACGATACCCGTGCAGAGCGAAAGGCAACATTTCGTGCCAGTATTTGTAGGTGATAACCATCTTCTGGACGATCTTTTTGATGTTCTTGTTGGCAGCTTCAACGGCGTCGTTCATCTTTGGTCGGTAAGGAGATGAGTTGTGATGCTCGATCTTGAATTCCTCACACAGTTCTTTCATCATTTTGTTATTCAAGTTTGATCCATTGTCTGTAATGATCTTACTTGGAACTCCATATCGATAAATGAGGTTATTCTTGATGAATCTCATAGCCACTTGTCTTGTAACGTTGGCGTAGGATGCTGCTTCGACCCATTTGGTGAAGTAATCAATAGCCACTAAAATGAAGCGATGTCCGTTGGACGCTTTTGGTTCAATCATCCCAATCATGTCGATGCCCCACATGGAGAAAGGCCAAGGAGAAGAGAGAACGTTGAGTAGAGTTGGTGGCACATGGATCTTATCTGCGTAGATCTGGCACATGTGACATTTCTTGACATGTTTATAGCAATCAGATTCCATTGTTATCCAATAGTATCCTGCTCTCAAGATTTTTCTAGACATTGCATGCCCATTTGAATGGGTTCCAAAGGACCCTTCATGTACTTCGTGAATTATCGTGTCTGCTTCATGTCCATCCACGCATCTGAGCAGGACCATGTCGAAGTTTCTTTTGTATAGCACATCTTCATTCAGGAAGAAATTTCTAGAAAGCCTCCTTAGAGTTTTCCTATCTTTGTACGATGCCCCGAGTGGGTACTCCTGGGTTTGAAGGAAGCGTTTGATGTCGTGGAACCACGGTTTATCATCGAAGACTGCTTCAGTTGCAAACACATACGCGGGTCTTTCAAGGCGTCTGATACGGATCTTAGGGATATCATTCCAATTGTTGACTTTGAACATGGAAGATAGAGTAGCCAAGGCGTCTGCCATTCGATTCTGATCTCGAGGGATATGATGCAGTTCAACTTTGTTGAAGAAAGTCAACAAACGTCTTGCATAATCTCTGTAGGGAATCAAACCAAGATGATAAGTTTCATACTTGTCCTTGATTTGATTGATCACAAGGGCTGAATCTCCATATATGTCAAGGATCTTGATCCTCAAGTCAATGGCTTCTTCGATACCCATGATACAAGCTTCATATTCTGCGATGTTGTTGGTGCAATCAAATAGCAATCTGGCGGAAAACGGGATATGAGAACCCTCGGGAGTAATGATGACTGCCCCAATTCCGTTGCCAAAGACATTAACTGCTCCATCAAAAATTAAGCCCCATCTAGATTCTGGATCAGGACCTTCTTCGGGTAACGGTTCGTCACAATCTTTCATCTTTAAGTACATAACATCCTCGTCAGGGAAGTCGAACTTGAGAGATTGGTATTCGTTGATCGTTTGATAAACCAAGTGATCGGCGAGAATGCTTCCTTTGACCGCTTTTTGAGCATGGTACTGGATGTCATATTCAGATAATAGCATTTGCCATCGAGCAATTCTTCCTGTTAAGGCAGGCTTTTCAAAGACGTACTTGATTGGATCCATTTTGGAGATTAACCAAGTCGTGTGATTGATCATGTACTGGCGGAGACGTTTTGAAGCCCACACCAAAGCACAACATGTTTTCTCGAGCATGGAGTAACGAGTCTCACAGTCTGTGAACTTTTTACTCAAATAGTAAATGACACGCTCTTTCTTACCGGTTTCATCTTGCTGTCCAAGTACGCAACCCATGGAATCTTCTAGCACGGTAAGGTACAAGATTAATGGTCTTCCTTCGATTGGAGGAATCAATATTGGCGGTTCTGACAGATATTCCTTGATACTGTCAAACACTTTTTGGCAATCTTCTATCCACACAACCTCTTGATTTTTGCGGAGAAGTTTGAATATCGGCCCACAAGTAGCAGTCATTTAAGAGATAAATCTGGAGATGTAATTCAACCGTCCAAGAAATCCTCTTACTTGCTTCTCTGTACGTGGCGTAGGCATTTCTTGAATAGCCTTGACTTTGTCAGGATCAACTTCAATACCTCTTTGACTGACCATGAAACCTAGGAGTTTTCCAGATCTTACCCCAAAGGTGCATTTGTTAGGATTCAGGCGGAGCTGAAATTTCCTTAGTCGCTGAAACAACTTCAAGAGATATTCTATATGCCCTTCTTCCGTGTCAGACTTTGCTATCATGTCGTCTGCGTAGACTTCAATCTCTTTGTGCATCATGTCATGCAAGAGAGTAGTCATCGCCCTTTGGTAAGTTGCGCCTGCATTCTTTAATCCAAACGGCATTACTTTATAGCAAAAGGTGCCCCATGGCGTGATGAAAGATGTCTTCTCCATGTCTTCAGGAGCCATTCTGATCTGATTGTAGCCAGAGAAACCGTCCATGAAGGAAAAGACGTTGAACTTTGCAGTACTATCCACTAGCATGTCGATATGTGGTAGTGGGAAATCGTCTTTTGGACTTGCTTTGTTCAAGTCCCGGTAGTCAACACACATTCTGACGTTTCTGTCTTTCTTGGAGACAGGCACTATGTTGGCTAGCCATTGAGGATATTCAGAGGTGACGAGGAAACCTGCGTTGAGCTACTTTTGAACCTCCCTTTTGATTTTGTCGGCCATGTCTGGGTGAACTCTTCTCAGTCTTTGTTTAACTGGTGGACACTCCGGTCTTAATGGCAAGTGATGCTCCACGATGCTGGTATCTAAACCTGGCATGTCTTGGTAGGACCAAGCAAACACATCAATATATTCTTTGAGAAGATCTATCAGTTTGCCCTTGACGTTGCTGTCGAGTAGAGCTCCGATGTTCACTTCTTTTTTGTCTTCTTTAGAACCCAAGTTGATTGCTTCCAAAGGCTCTTTGTGAGGCTGAATGATTCTTTCCTCGTGCTTAAGTAATCGAGAAATCTCATCCGGGATCTCTTCTTCAACTTCTTCCTTGGCGACTTCGTTGGGGATTTCAAAGTTGGGAGAGAGCATAGAGTTATTGCGTTCAATGGATTTGTCCATCCGTTAATTTGCATATTTGATTAATTAACTCTTCATTTTTTCATTTTTTTTTAGAAAAATTTAATGTGAAAGTGTATGCAGATTATTATTATTTTTTGAAGATTATTTGTTTTTATTTGGGTTTTTTAGGATTACCATTTCCAAGAAAAGGGTAAAAACGAAAAAACAAACACAGAATGTGGAATCAAAACAACGCTTTTATTTATGATTCACAATATGAGACAGGGCCCTGAAATACAAACTCATTTATCTTGGGCAAGACAAAGAGAAATTATTTAAAAGCTAAAACCCTATAAAATATCTCTTCGCCCTGGGTGAGGCGAGAGTTCAAAACAAAAGCAAAATAAACTACTTAGAACTATGAACATTAGTCCGAACTTCAACAGGCTTCCAATAGTGGCGAACTCCTTGGATGTCAAGATACTCTAGTAGCTTTCCATTTGGCTTAGTTCTTGAATAGACTTTGGTCATTGGTCGAATAGGCTTTGAAGATTCTGGATGGTTGACCTTGCCTTTTGTGCTGTTGAAGCGATCTTCTTCTGCTTGATTGACAGATCGAGGAGCATGGAATACAACATATGTACTTTCCATTAGTATTCGCGATGAATTCTTGGGATGTACATTCCAATCTTCTGAGTGAAGAGACTCATTGTCGGCGACGCTTTCTAATTCGTTTCCAGAATCGTATTCCTGATCTTCAGTAATTACGTTGATGTAGCGATAGTTAAAATCTGGCTTAACAAACTTGACAGGCGCGTTAAAGCAGAGATCTTCATTTGGAACCTCAATTTGTTGATGAGATCGAGAAGTCGTGTATAACTCTTCTGATTGACTAGGATACTCAAAAGGATCGTCCCATCCAGTAGGTTGGATGTCTTCAATTCTGATTTTTGAGCTTTCAGGTGCAGTGTATTTCACCATATAGTCAAACTTTCCACTTGGTTCTCCCAAGGTATCCCAAACTTCGGAAAGGATAGGTGGATTTTCATTCTTTCGTAGGGACATGCCTTTGAATTGGTCAGTCGGAGGATAGAATGGAGCGTACGATTCTTCCTAGGACACATATTCAGAGCTGGTAAGATAAGTGCTCCACTCTTCAGATCCGGAGAGATTGTCTTCACCCTCTTCATTGGTAAGAGCATTAACCTCTTGAAGAACAGGGTTTAAGAAACCTCCACTGTGGAATACTTCTTTGATAGGACGACGTGGTCCATCTCTTTTATTATCTTTATGAAATACCGGAGCAAATCCGAGCCCGGTTTTTGTCTCGTTGTTGACATGTTTTATTACTTGTCCCCAACCTGCAGCATTACCGTCTTTCACTATCTGCGTTGCTTCTTTGTAAGAGGAGATAGACGATCTGTTTTTCCTTGTAGATTCACCTTCTAACGAAAGTCCCTGGAACTGTGTCCCTTCAACATCGTCGACAGTGATGAAAGAAAAGGTGGATAAATGGCTGATTAGTAAAGCTTGTTCGCCGATGATGGTTACTAGCTTCCCAATTACCGTAAACTTTAGTTTTTGATGGAGAGTGGATGTCACAGCTCCTACTTCGTGTATCCATGGTCTTCCTAGCAAACAACTGTAGGCAGCTGGCACGTCCATGACCTGGAAGGTGATTTGGAAGGTATGCGGACCGATCGTCATTGGAAGGTCGACTCCCCCAATAACAGATTTCCTGGACCCATCAAAGGCTCTTACCACTATATCATTGGATTTCATCGGTATTCCTTTGTACGATAAACGAGCGAGAGTCGTCTTTTGCATTACATTCAAGGATGAACCGGTATCCACTAGCACGTTGGACAGAGAGTCTGATTGACAAATCATCGAGATATGCAGAGCTAAATTGTGATCTTTTCCTTCCTCAGGAAGTTCTTCATCACTAAAGCTTAAATTGTTGCAAGCTGTTATGTTGCCTACAATTCCACCAAACTGATCTGTAGTTACGTCGTGATCTACGCAAGCTTGATCTAGCACCTTCATTAAAGCTTCTCGGTGAGCCTCAGAATTCAGAAGTAGAGACAGTATTGAATTTTTGGAAGGAGTCTACATTAGATGATCCACAACTATGTACTCGCTTTTCTTGATTAGTTTCAAAATCTCATCAAAATCTGAGTTGACGTTGGTTCCATCAGGCGGACCAACATTTACGTTTGGATTATCAACGGGAATCCTCGTGGGATTCTCGGGAGGTGTACTAACTGGATTTTGCCTAACAACAGAAAAAACAGGTTTCTTTGGGGGCAACGGAGTATGTACACGTCCACTTCGCGTTACTCGTCCGATCTCAGTTATGTTAACATCAGCTGAAAGAGTTGGCATGGGTTTCTCCTTCCCATCTTCTATCATAGTTGCACTGTATTGATAGGGAATTGCTTTATTAGAACTGTATGGAACAGGACCGGGTAGACAAATCACCAAGGGAGACTCTGGAACTTTTGGACCATTGTACCTGACTTCTACACACTTGGGCACATTGAAACAAGGGATAATGACGTTTAGTTCGGGAATTTCCGAGTTGATATCTGAGACTAAAAGCTCATGCGGAAAATGCCCTACCATATTCACGTCATGGTCGTTTCTGTTTCTAAAGATCTGTATATCACCAATGTCTATTAACCGTTGAATGTCTGCTTTCACAGTTGGGCATCCTCGAAAATCCCTGAAGCAGATTCTGCAGGCTATGTAGTTGTGTTTAGCGAAGGCGCCCATAGTACTGTATGTATCATGGAGCTGTACTAAGATACCGATCTGTATTTCTTAGTATCAAATTCACGGTATGTCCACTATGATTGGGAAGTGGATTTGCTTGCACATTTGGATTTGTATTTCTGAAGGAGAGAAAATTAGACCTTACTAACTTTTGTACTTCAGCTTTTAGGGCTATGCAATGTTCGAGATCATGATCCCGGTGCCCCTTGATGAAAAGGGCAAGATACGTCTGCTTTGTACCACCATGGTAATTTTTCTGGTACCGGAGGTGGTAATCTTGTTTGCACAAGATTCCTTTCTATTAATGCTGGATATAGTTCTGTGTACGTCATCGGAATCGGATCAAACTGCGAGACCCGGGGCGCACCTTCGATTGTTGAATTCGAGCTGTTGTCGAGGTTTGAGTTCTTTGGAGCTGAGCAATTCCTGTATTTGAACTTGTATTAACGATTGGTGCTATGGTAGCTACCTGTTGTTGTTGAGTGACATTCTTCCTTGGTTTCCCTCGAGATACCATTCCTATGTCATGTTCCTTTTTCTTTGGAAAGCTGGTTCCAACCCTCTTGGTTCCATTGGAGGTCCCTATTTCTCTGGTTAGGCGTCCTGTTCGGACTCCTTCTTCTAGTCGCATTCCCATGCTTACCATCTCAGTGAAATCTCCGGGAGCGCGTGCGATCATGCGTTCGTAGTAAAATGGGCCAAGAGTGTTTAAGAAAACCTTGGTCATTTCTTTCTCCTCTAACGGTGGGTTGACTTGGGCAGCAATTTCCCTCCAATGTTGGGCGTATTCTTTGAACGTCTCTTTTTCCTTCTGAGACATGGAGCGGAGTTCATCTCGATCTCGAGCCATATCCAAGTTGAATTTGTACTGTTGGACAAAGGCTTCGCCTAGGTCATTGAATGTCTGGATATTTGCACTACCTAGCCCCATGTACCACTTCAGTGCGGCACCGGTAAGACTATCTTGGAAATAGTGAATGAGTAATTGGTGATTGTCATTATATGTAGACATCTTCCTAGCGTACATCGTAAGATGACTCTGCGGGCAGGAATTTCCTTTATACTTTTCAAAGTTAGGGACTTTGAATTTAACGGGTATCCTTACGCGAGGAACTAAACACAGATCGTGGGCATTCTTCCCAAACAATTCCTTTCCACGGATTGTTTAAATCTCAAACTGCATCTTATGGAGCTGTTCCTAGAGATTCTCCATCTCGCCACGAGGATTCGTGTTATCGCCTGGACTATGGGGGACTTCTTCGTCTGCAGTAGTGTGAACTACAGAAGCTGAGTTTGTCATGATCGGTTGAGAAACCGTCATAGTCACTTGCGGAAAGGTTACTCCATGCTGCGGAGTAAGCGTTGAGTTCTGTAAAGTAGGAACCTCAAATGTGGTTGCCTGTACCTGAGAAGTGGGTTGACAAAACCCGATGCCGAAATTGAAAGGCATGCCCCATGGATAACCTTCGGCATCTTGAAGAGATTCTTGATGCAACAATTGGCCCGGAGTAGTGATCTCGAAATCGTCGCTGATTTTGACCGCTTAATGTTGCTTGCCGACTTTGTGTAGTTGCCAATGAACTTACCAAAGAAGTGAGTCTCTCCACCTCTTCTTGAAGTGTTGTCACGGTGCTACGAAGCTCAACATTTTCTTGCTCAAAACCCTCCATTATTTTCCTTCTTTTGAGCAGTATTGTATATACGAGTTGGTCGTGGACGTGGTCGAGAAACTCTAAGCAGCGACGACAGCGATCTTTCTTTGGAAAAATTCCAAAAGATAAGACTCTAAACAACAAACTCGATATGCAAAGTATGATGCATGATTATGAATGCAAAGAGAAAGAATTTCCAAAGAATTTACGCTAAAAGAGAAATTTCTGGCAAATATTTGGATGGAAAACGCTTATTTTATTAATTATTGAAAGAAGATTACAACAATTTTATTATTACAATGATAAAATAAATGATAAAGCTAAAATTATACTAATTAAACGTCTTCGTCTGATGAAGAACCAAAGGCTTGATGTAGCTTCAACTTCAGGATTTCTTTTCCGTAATGAGCTTTCAGTTCAGCTTTCTCGGCTTTGAGCTTGCCGATGACTTTCTTCCACTCGTCAGGAGCAGGATCGCTGGTTGTCATTTCCTCAAGCTTTCTTTTTCTTTCATTGATGTATCTTTTGATCGCGTTATCCTTCTGACGAATCTTCTCATCTTTCTCCATGAGCCATTCATCTTGAAAGTAGAGCGTCTTTTCATGATCTTTGACTTGCTTCTTAAGCTTCTCATTTTCGAGATCAGTCTTAAAGAACTTGTCTTCCAAAGCCTCTTTTTCTAGTCTCATCTTGGCCAAAGCTTCTTGGTATTCTCCCATAGTCTCGACGGGAAAAATTGTTGATTTGGAAGCTGTTGAGAACATGGGTTCCTCATAAGCATAAGGCATTCGGAATTCCTTTGCTCTTTTCTTCACCCAAGTGTAGATTTCCATGGCTCTGATTCCTTGCTTTTCCTTTTTCTTTCCTTCAGATGTGGTGCCAAGCTCTTATCATTCTAGCTTTCAAACCTTGGGAATCTTCTCCCTCATGATAAAAGTAGCTCTCTACTGTAAAACCAAGAGGTTTACTAGAGTTTGCATACCCGAGTTGACGTCTTGCCAAGAATGGGTTGTAGTTGATTCCTCCTTTCGTACTAATGAGAGGTACGTTGGCAAATTCTCCACAGCTTTCAATGATTTCCATCTCATTGTCTGGCAAGGTATACCAATGGGTATCGTCGTTTGTGAGAGACATGAGTGTTCGCGTTCAAAAGTGTCGCGCTAGAGAATCGAATCTGAATTCGAATCCTCTCGCTCGAAACAATTTACTCTTTTGATTTGTTTATAAAGATGCCGCGAGCATCAAGCTTTATTATTTTCAACACAAGAAAGATGATTTAATGATTATGAAAAAGGGGAAAGCTGCAATACCCTCAATTGATATGATATGCATCACGACTAGCGCAAACTAGACGCAGCGCATTGGGGAGATTCTGAGTAAGGGGGTTTGTTATATAAAGGGAATAGATGGAGCACCCTAAATATATATAGTTATCTATAGCTTTATATATGAATATGTTTGATATGTTTGTGTGTTTTAATTGCTATTTCTATGATTGGGAAAGTTTCTCCTTTGGGATTTTAAGAATGATAGATCATGTGGGATCCTAGGTTTATTATTATTGTGCTCGCAAAGATCTTTGGATCTTCTGCATACATATCCCCTAGTGGGAATCAGAGCATTTGTAGCTCGGATCTAAAGGGATATATGGTTTGTTTGGTCTGAGGGAGAAAGAAATTTGCTCGGCAAGGACGAGACCTTGTGCCTACGTATTCTCAAAAGGATGTTGAGAAAGTCAGAGCAATCGTAGTTCCCACTTATGCTAGTGGAAAGCAACGGGATGTTAGTAAGAGACAGACAAATGTCATCTTAATGAAAAATGTATCTAATCTACTTCATCACATACATTTTGAAAGGATTGATTGATTGAAATCTTTCATCGTAAGTTATAGGTGTTTTGCTTGAGTGTACAAGCGTTACCACTTACATGTTTAAGAAAGATGTTTGAAAAAGATGATTGAATCTATTTAATTGTAAGCATTGGGTGTTTTGCTCGAGTGTACAAGCGTTACCACTTACAATTAAGAGATGTTTTTTGTTTAAAAAGAGTTTGAAAAGTTTTTGATTGTATGTGATGCTATAGATGAGATACTTCTTCCATAGAGATGATAGATGTCTAAATCTCGAGGAGAAATTGATTGGATCAAGGGGATGCTTTTAAGAAGCCCGTGGGTCCTTGTATTGTAAGCCCAAGAGGAGGCATTCCGAGGGTCATCGAGGGTCCTTATATGAAGCTCAAGAGGAAGCTATAGGGCTTGGCTGGCTTTGGCTTTAAAAGGGATTTCATCGAGAAACCATCCTTTTGGAAATAAGAGCAATTTCACCGGGAAATTATACTCTCAGGGTTCTATCCTAACGCGGGTGTTTCTTTGTATTGTAAGCCCAATAGGAGGCTGTTAAGAGATTTCCTTATCTCTTTCTTTGTATGATGCCCAAGAGAAGGCTAAACTCAATGAGGAGTTCTTTTGAACAAAGCCCAAGAGGAGGCTGACTCAGCAGGGGAGTGTTGCCTTATATGAAGCCTAAGCGGAGGCTAAACTCAGATGAATGATTTTTCTTATATGAAGCCTAAGAGGAGGCTGAACTCAGATGAATGAGTTATCTTGTACGAAGCCCAAGCGGAGGCTAAACTCTGTGGGGAGCCTATTGATTAGACTAGTTGTTATGTTATAACTAAACAGTTGTATAAACAAGTATATGAAGTTATTCACAAGAGTTTATGAAGGAAATATAAACAATGCATGATGTTTATTTACTAGAGTTTATGAAGTAAATGTAAACAAGTGTCTGTGAAACGAACGTTAAAAACGAGCGTAACTTGATTATTTATAAGTTTGATTTGTGTACAAGGATGTAAATATGCACACGAACGAGTATTTATGTACAGGAGGATGTGAATGTACATAGGATGGTTGGGACTTACACCATAAGGGTGGCCCATTGGCTTAAAAGCAGTTTCACCGGGAATAATGCTCCTTTTAATACCAATGGTATTCAGTTATATACAGACGAAACGGAAAACGAACGATCGAAGTTTATCTGTGTTTAAGTATTTAAAAAGTATCTGTATTATGTACAGGTAAAAATTTGTATGTATATGAAAAGAATTTGATATGTACAAGGAAAATATGTATGTACATAAAGAATGTTGGTTTGCGACTTACACCGTAAGGGAGGCCCATTGGTTTCAGAGAAGTTTCATCGGGGGAATAATGCTCCTTTTAATACCAATGGATTCGGTGTATAAACAAACGAATGAAAACAAACGAAAGAATTTTGTTTATGTTTGAATATTAACAAAGATGTTTTGAAGATGTACAAGGAAAATTGAATATGTACATAAAAGAATTTTTGGGACTTACATCGTAAGGGAGGCCCATGATCGGTTAAGAGAAACGAGAGAAAACGAATTCGGTTTTATCGTTTAAATCGGATCGATCATAGTAAAAGATGCAAGTTTTGATGAAAAAAGTTTTGAAGAAATGATTTTGAAAGTGTTTTTGAAATGTGAAGTTCATTTATAAGAGGTTTTTGAAAAGAATCGGGATTCGAAAGTTTGAAAAATTCACCTTTTAAAGTGGTTTTGAAAAGTGCTCAAAGTGTCGTTTTCGGCTCGATTAAAACATAATCGGATGGAAGTTTTTTCTGAAAATTTTTGCACTATCATAAAATAGATACATTTATTGACAAGTGTACAAAAAATCACCTCAAAATGAGGAGTTTTGATTGGTTTAAAAAATTTTCAAAGTTTGTAAAAAATTCAAGAGTTTTGGAAAAAAATGGTCCCATGGAGGCTTGAACCCGGGACCCGTTTATAAAATAGATACGTGGCATAGTGACTTAAGAGTGAGCTGGCAACCGCTGGGGCGGCAATACATCCGTGTATTGAAATCAATTAATGTTATAATATTATAAACGGATATTTGAATTTTCAAAAAAACGCGCGCAGTTCATCTTCTTCCTCCAATCCTTCAATCAATCCTTAAATCTTCGTTTCTTGATGAAATCAAAAGATGTAAACATGAAAATTGATCGTTTTGAGCCCAGGAACATGATGATGTTCATTAATTTTATTTATTTTAGCCCAGAATGATTAAATTTCTGGAAAACATGAAGAACCCTAGAACTGAAAATCTTAATTGAAATCGTGTATGGTTGATGTTTTTATCAATTGATTGAGGGTTAATGATCGTGGAGGGTGCAGAAACAAAACGGCCAAGAGTTTTTTTCAAATGAATCAAAGAATCATGGAGTTTGAGTTTCGTGTTCTTACCTGTTGAAGCTGGAATCGAATTCTGGGTTTAAGTGTTTCCAGTTGTGTTTTTGTGATTGTTTGTGCTCCAACGGCTGTTTGGGAAGGTGTATGAATGGTCTGCTCACTTCGAATCACCCTGGATCAATCCAACCAAGTCAACCTGCATAAGCTAAAAATGGAAACTGGAAATCGATGTTAGAGCTGTTACAGATGGTTGCTGATGATCTGCATCATCTCTATGATGTATGTGGATGATGTTTGAGTGATTAGATCACAAGTTTCTCAAGCCAAACCATGAATTCGAAAGATAAGGCAGTTTTGCAACCTTATGTGAACATGGCATGTAATTCTGATTTCTAGCTTTGCCTATGTTGTTTTTAAGTTTCAAACAAGTTTCAAATGGATATTAAAACATATTAGACACCAAATTAATCAGAGTTTTTCATTAGTTTTAAAAAATGCAAGTTTTCACAAATTGACATAAGTTTCTTGAATTGTCAAAGATGAAGAGTGAAAGCATGTACTTGCATGGCTTTGTTGTAGTTTCAACTTGAAATGATACCTCTATTTATAGGTCAAGATTCCTGAAATATTAGGCACAAAGAATTGGCTTTTGGTAAATCAAACTTGCCTTAGAGGGCAAGAAAGTCTTTTTGCCTTAAAAGGAAACTTCCTTTTTTAACCATGTGTGAAAATCCAATCTTGATCCTATCCTTCAATAATTACCTTCAACTGATATTTATCAGTTCTAATCCTCAATTGGCAAGGTGGCATTGCTTCTAGAAGAAGAAATTCAAAAATGACCTATAATTTTGAAGTTTTGAACTTGAAATCCATGGTTATGGAGCCTTATGTTTCAATTTTAAAAGTATAGCTAGACTCCATGGATTTGAGAGTTCTTGGACATTTTGGAAAGCTTGTTTCAAGATCTACAACTTTCATGTTTTGAGTTTTTTCCAAATCAAAGTGGAACTATGTGAAAAAATGCCATGAAGTTTGGAAAAAGTACAAAATTTTAACACTTGAAAATTTTTCTAAGTGTTGAAAATTTTGACTTTTTGTTGACTTTTTCAAATTCTTTGATTTTTTATGATCATGATGGATCATTTGAAGTATTTTGATGATTGAAAAAGTTTTGTTTTGAAAAAGTTGACCAAAACTCAAAGTTTGACTTTTCTGTGCAGATGAAATTTCATTAGATGTTTCAGAAATTGACTGATGAAGTCTGTGAACTTCTGTGATGTTTTGAATCCAGAAATTAGGTCAAGATGTTGTATCTAAGATATGAAGATCAATCTCCAACCAAAAAAGTTGTTCATTGATCAAAAAATCAAAGATTGCTCATGCTCGATCAAAACCCTCATTGGTCGATCCTTGATAGATCAATGGGAAAAAATGGATATCTGAGGATCAGAGGTTGATGATTTGATCAAGATAGATCAAATGAGGTGAATAAAACTCAAACCCTGATTGATTGCCTCTTGAATCAGATGAAAATCTTGTGAAACCCTAATTTTGACCTGTGAAAGCTACACCCGATTAATTCTGTTCTGGACTGTTATTGATGCAATGATGCAAATGTAAAGTGGTATATTAGGTCAAAAATTGGGGTATGACAATGAATCTTCGAGACCAATGCCAATCGTCTTTGTTTTCGCGGAAGATAGGAGATTTAGGCAAGTGTGAGGCAATCCATTTGAAAAACAGAGGTACACAACACACGATAGTTCCATCTCCTTGACGATTCCTATGATGAATGGAGAAGTACGTGTCACCAAGCAAAGTGGGAACGGGATTTCCAATCAGAAAGATCCTTATGGCGTTGATATCAACGATACTTGGGACGTTGGGAAGCAACAGCAATCCATAGATGAGTAAAGCTAAAACAGCTTCAAAAGCTACCATACTACCGGCTTCAGAGAATTTAAGAGCCTTCTCCATTAGGAACTTTGAAGTTAGTCCTAAGAGTTTCCCTTTGGTAGTTAAGTTTTTTTCTATCTCAGATTTCTTTAAGTGAGTCATCATTGCAATGACTGGTGACTTAGGAATGGCTTCCAAACCATTGAAAGGCACTTTATCCGATACTGAGATACCTAGGATGTGTGCGTACTCTTCCAAAGTAGGCATCAACTGATAGTCAGGGAAAGTGAAACAGCGATAGACTGGATCGTAAAATTGAACGAAAGTTTTGAGAAATCCTTCATCAACGTTGGTGTTAAGGACAGTTAAAAGAGTTCCATAGCGTTTTCTGAAATCCGAGGGATCTTCTACCAAGGATGCTAACTCTTTTAACTTTCCTACATCAGGAATTCTAAAACTGTATTTCTTGGTGAATCTTCCTCTGACGTCCATCACTCTAACCTAAAATATTTACAAAGAAAAATCTCTAAATTCTTTGGAAATGGGAAGAGAAATGAAGTTTTTGAATGCATGAATGAATGCCACAGAGATCCAAACATGGTTAGTAGTTATACACACAGTCAAGCGTTCGAAGTCACGAGCATGAGGCCAACGATAAGAACCAAACGTGGGTAAGTTCTAAGGGCTTATTCATCTGTGAAACGGGTTCTACTGATAATACAGGTTCAACGCTTCTCTTTGAAATATTATCGGAATTTGTTGAATACTCGAAGTCCAATAATATTTTTCAAGAAAAACTCGCCTGATCGTAGTCTCGCATGACAACCATTCTAAGCTTACGCCTGAATAATTTCTACACTACATCCTAAATGGCCAGGATGGGTTATGTGTTCTACAACCACTCAGCTTCGTATGTTCCCATGAAAGCAAAATGTCTTCGCAAATACTTGCTAAACACAAATACTCCCAAGACAACCTCCACTGAGAGAGGGATCTCAAATTAACTCAGTAAGTAATGAAACTTCCCACAAGTTAATAGGACTATACCCCCACCTAGATCTTAAAATGTTTCTTAAATCCGGGTTAGGATTTCTTTCCATCAGATGAAATCGCGAAAACACACAATAAAGAAAAACAAACATATGCACATATGAAAGCTTAACCCTTTTTTTTCTTTTTGAAAACAAAAAAGCTTGGTGCTCTTGAGCAGAGTCACATTTTTTTTGAAAATCAAAATTTAACGTACTCCCCAGCAGAGTCGCCATTTTTTCTGTTCGCGTTAAAAAGTGACGCGCGAGGGAATCGAATCTGAATTCGAATTCTCTGGCTCGAAACGATTTACTCTTTTGATTTGTTTATAAAGATGCCGCGAGCATCAAGCTTTATTATTTCCAAGACAAGAAAAATGATTATGAAAAAGGGGAAAGCTGCAATACCCTCAATTGATATGACATGCATTACGACTAGCGCGAACTAGACGCAACGCATTGGGGAGATTCCGGGCAAGAGGGTTTGTTATATAAAGGGAATAGATGGAGCACCCTAAATTTATATAGTTATCTATAGCTTTATATATGAATATGTTTGATATGTTTGTGTGTTTTAAATTGCTATTTCTATGATTGGGAAAGTTTCTCCTTTGGATTTTAAGAAGGATAGATTATGTGGGATCCTAGGTTTTGTTATTATTGTGCTCGCAGAGATCATTGGGATCTTCTGCATGCATATCCCTTAATGGGAATCAGAGCATTTGTAGCTTGGATCTAAAGGGATCTACGGTTTGTTTGGTTTGAGGGAGAAGTTTTGCTCGCCAAGGATGAGACCTTGTGCCTACGTATTCTCAAAGGGATGTTGAGAAAGTCAGAGCAATCGTAGTTCTCACTTATGCTAGTGGAAGCAACGGGATGTTATTAAGAGACAAAGACGAATGTCATCTTAATGAAAAATGTATCTAATATATTTCATCACATACATTTTTGAAAGGATTGATTGATTAAATCTTTCATTGTAAGTTATAGGTGTTTTGCTTGAGTGTACAAGCGTTACCACTTACGAGTTTAAGAAAGATATTTGAAAAATGATTGAATCTTTTAATTGTAAGCATTGGGTGTTTTGCTTGAGTGTACAAGCGTTACCACTTACGACTAAGAGATGTTTTTGATTGAAAAAGAGTTTGAAAAGTTTTGATTGTATGTGATGTGATAGATGAGATACTTCTTCCATAGAGATGATAAATGTCTAAATCTCGAGGAGAAATTGATTGGATTAGGGGGATGCTTTTAAGAAGCCCGTGGGTCCTTGTATTGTAAGCCCAAGAGGAGGCATTCCGAGGGTCATCGAGGGTCATCGAGGGTCCTTGTATGAAGCTCAAGAGGAAGCTATAGGGTAAGGCTGGCTTTGGCTTTAAGAGTGATTTCACCGGGAAACCATCCTCTTAGGATTTCAAGAGCAATTTCACCGGGAAATCATACTCTCAGGGTTCTATCCTAGCGCGGGTGATTCTTTGTATTGGAAGCCCAATAGGAGGCTGTTAAGAGTTTTCCTGGTCTCTTTCTTGTTTGATGCCCAAGAGAAGGCTAAACTCAACGAGGAGTTCTTTTGAACGAAGCCCAAGAGGAGGCTGACTCAGCAGGGGAGTGTTGTCTTATATGAAGCCTAAGCGGAGGCTAAACTCAGTAAATGAGTTTTCTTATATGAAGCCTAAGAGGAAGCTAACTCAGATGAATGAGTTATCTTGTACAAAGCCCAAGTGGAGGCTAACTCTGCGGGGAACTTAATTGTTAGACTAGTTGTTATGTTATAACTAGACAGTTATATAAACAAGTGTATGAAGTTTATTCACAGGAGTTTATGAAGGAAATATAAATAATGTGTATAAAACATGGATTTTAAAATAAGTGTAATTTGATTATTTACAAGTTTTGAATGTGTACAAGGAAATGAATATGTACACGAATGGGTATTTATGTACAAGGAAATGTATATGTACATAGGAGGGTTGGGACTTACACCGTAAGGGAGGCCCATTGGTTTAAAAGTAGTTTCACCAGGAATAATGCTCCTCTTAATACCAATGGAAATGGTGTATAAACAAGCGAATAGACGAACGAAAGTTTTCTATACTTGAATATTTACAAAGATGTTCGTATTATGTACAAGTAAAATTGATATGTACATAAAAATTGGGTATGTACAAGGAAAATAACTATGTACATAAAAAGAATTTGGGACTTACACCGTAAGGGAGGCCCATGATCGATTAAGAAATTCGAGGAAAAACGAGTTCGGTTTTATCTTCAAATCGGGTTGATCATGGAAAAAAGAGTGTAAGTTTGTTGAAAAGTTTTGAAAAGATCTTGAAAGTGTTTTTGAAAGATGAAATATACTTACAAGAAGTTTGAAAAAGTTTCGGGATTCGAAAGTTTGAAAAGAACATCTTTGAAAGTGCTTTGAAAGTACTTAAAATGTCTCGTTTTCGGCTCGATGAAAATATAATCAAAAGATAATATTTTTGGATTTTTTTGACATTATCATAAAATAGATATGTTAAATGACAAGTGTATAAAAAATCACCTCAAAATGAGGAGTTTTGATTGGGTTTTGAAAGCATTGAAGTTTGAAAAAAATGTGAAGAGAAAATAAAAAAGTTTTGCAAAAATGGTCCCAAGGCTACTCGAACCCGGGACCATTGGGCAAGGCAAGGAAAGTGACTAAGAGTGAGCTGGCAACCGCTGGGGCGGCAATACATCTGTTTATTTATGTTACTTCATGTTATTATATTATAAACGAATATTTGAATTTGAAAAAAACAACAAGAACACGCGCGAACTCATCTTCTTCTTCCTCGATCCTTCATTCAGCCATGGATTCTTTGTTTCTCAATGAAAATGGATGATGTAAACATCAAACTTGATCGAAATTGAACCAGGAACATGATAGTGGTGATTAATTCCATTTATTATTAGTTAAACATGATTAATTTTCCAGAAAACACGAAGAACCCTAATTCCTAAAAATCAAATTGAAATCGTGTATGATCATGGAAACAGGCAATTGATTGAGGGTTAAGCTTCAGTGAAGGTGCAGAAACAAAACGGCCAAGCCATTTTTGAACTGGAAGTTAGAAAATATGAAGTTCAAAGTTCGTGTTCTTACCTCATGAAGCTGGACTTTGATTCTTCGAAGGAGTGTTTCCAGAAGTGTTATGATGATTGCTGGAGCACCAGTGAACCTTATGGAACGTGTGGAGATGCTATGCTTGCTTTGAATCAACCTGGATCACTCTGACCAAGTCCACCTGCAGTTTCTTGAAGTGAAACTCGAATTTGTGGTTAGAGGTGTTACAGGTCAAGGATGATGGTTTGTATCATTCATATGAAGCATGTGGATGATGTTTGAATCATAAAATCACAACTAGCTCGAGCCAATTATCAGTTCGAATGTTAAGGCTGTTTTTTGCAAGTTTGAAAGTTTGAAAAGCAATTCTGATTTCCAGTTGTTTTTAAGTTGATTTTAAGCTTCAAACAAGTTGTATTTTATGTTTATGACATGTTAGACACCAAGTTTCTCATAGTGTTTCACAAGATTTGAAAAATGCAAGAATTCTCACTTTTGAACCATAAAACTTGAAATTCAAGAAAGAAGAGAGAAAGCTTGTTTTTGCATAGCTTTGGTGTAGTTTCAATTTGAAAACATGACCTCTATTTATAGGTCAAAAAATCAGAATGGCAAGTGAAGAAGATTGGCTGGGATTTGAACAACTTGCCTTAGAGGGCAAGAAAGTCATTTTTGCCATAAATGCAAATGGAATCTTTTTTAACCATGGTTAAAACTTAACTTGATCTTATCTCCATCATAATTACCTCTCATCTGATTTTTATCAGCTCTAGCCTATCTACAATTGGTGACAAGGCTTCTAGAAGGAGATTTTGCAAAAAATGACTTATAACTTTGAAGTGTAAACTTGAAATCCATGGTTTTTGGAGCTTTATGTTTCAAAATCAAAAGTGTAGCTAGACAAAATGGTTTTGCAAGTTCTTGGACATTTTGGAAATCTTGTAACAAGGGCTACAACTTTCATGATTTGAGTTTTTTCTAATTCCAAATGGAACTATGTGAAAAATTGCCATGAAAGTAGGAAAAAATCACATTTTTTAACACTTGAAATTTTTTCTAAGTGTTGAAAATTTTGACTTTTTGTTGACTTTTCCAAATTTCTTGATTTTTTATGATCATGGTGGATCATTTGAAGTATTTTGATGATTGAAAAAGTTTTATCTTGAAAAAGTTGACCAAAAGTCAAAGTTTGACTTTTTCAGTGTAGATGAAATTTCATCAGATGATCCAGAAATTGACTGATGAAAAATGTGAACTTCTGTGATGTTTTGAATCAAAAAAATTAGGTCAAGATGTTGTATTGAAGATATAAAGATCAATCTCCAATCAAAAAAGTCATTCATTGATCAGAAAGTCAGTGATTCCCTATCCTCGATAAAAACCCTAATTGGTCGATCCTTGATAGATCATGAGAAAAAGTTGGATATCTGAAGATCAATTGTTGATGGTTGATTAAGATATATCAATTTAGGTGAGTAAGAACTCAAACCCTAATTGTTTACGTCTTGAATCAGATGGAAATTGATGAAACCCTGATTTTGCACTGTAGAAGCTACACACGATCCATTCTGTTCTGAGCTGTTAGTGATGTAGTGATGCATATGTAAGGTGGTATATTAGGTCAAAAATTGGGGTATGATAGATACTTCTCATCAGAATCAGAAGCTTCTGGCTTTTTGTATCTGTCACCACGTCTATTCTGCTTCTGGTCCTTCTTAACAAAAGAAGCTTTCAGAGCCTGCTCTACTTCCCTCTCAGAAGTTTGTTCAGCCAAGCGCAATTCATGTGCTTCTAGACTGCTTTGCAGCTCTTTAATTTTCATGGTCTCCAGATCTTTGTTATGTTCAATAGCAACAACAATATAGTCAAAAAGAGGGATAAGTGACCTCAGAACCTTCTCTATAATCACTTGAGACATACTCAGAAACCTTTTCACTATTCTTCATGTTGAGATTTTCGTATTGCTTTTGTCATGGACTGAAACTTCACCTTCATCACTGATGTGTCACCACCGTAACACCTGACCAGTGTGTCCCACGCCACCTTTGACGTCATAGAATCTACAATCTTCTCAAACACAGTCGCATCCTCACACTAATGGATGTAGAACAGCGCCTTCTGATCCCTCCTCCTTTTATCTCTCTGTACCTCTTTCTCTTTTTCTGTTGCAGCTTCTGGAACTGGAATGTAGCCATCAGTAACAAGTTCCATAACGTCTTGAGCTCCAAACAGCACATACATTTGGATCATCCATCGATTCCAGTTTTTCCCATCAAAGACTGGAAGTTTGGTGCTTAGATTGTTGTTTCCATTCATCTTTCTTCCTTGCGCAAATTCACACTGCGGACACGATTTTTATTTTCCTGGATTATTAACCAGAGGCTCTAGATACCAATTTGTTAGGGCAAGGATAGAAGATAGTAATAATAAAAGGAGAGAGAGAGTAAAAACAAGGACTTAATTGTATTGATTCAATTGAATTAAAAACAATGGAATACTAATGCCTATGAATAAGACAAAATAGTAACAAACTAAAAATAAATCCTAACCCCATTCTTAAGCAAATAAAGATATATGATAATAACAATAAAATAACAAATATTAAATTATCCTAATAATTTAGAACATGAATTATTCTCAACATTTATAAGGATATTCTCTATTTTACATCCAAATATAACATGTTTTTTATATGGTAAAAAATAAACATTTGAGTCACTAAACATGAAAACATTACTTGTCAAGATACATAACTAAATTATCGACATCCACATCGTGTTATTGAAACAATATATTGTTGCTGCCCAGGATTGAACTGGAGACCTTCAGTGTGTAAGACTAACGTGATAACCACTACACCACAGCAACCACACTTGCGTACATGTAGGTTTATGATATTTATTAATTCTTGTATTATCTTAATCCATAATTTAGATCTTACCAGAATGCTATTTTAAAATTGAAACCAGAGTGCATTATGAATTCGGTCAAATTCTACAACCACATGACATCCAATCAGATGTGTTAATTCCTTTCTTTTTTCTCTTACCATAATAATTTTTTATTCGAAGTGGAATCATTGAGCTCGAAACGAAATGATGTCAGTGTTCGTTGGAACAAAGTGAATGTCACAGTTCGTAATGAAAGAATTGGCTCTTCGAATGAACGTATTAAGGCTCGGAGCTTCGAATGGCAGTTATGATGATATTTGTGAAGGAAGCTTCGAAGTGATAGCGAAAGTTTTGTCTATGAAGTGAATTCGAAGCGAAGTGGCCGAAGCATTTGAAATTCAAACGCAAGCGGGATGAATGGAATTCAAATATACGTGCGTGGGAACGGTTCGAAGACGCGTGGAAGCCAGAGAAGAACAGTGTTCTGCATGTTCTGAACGTGGCAAGATCTTATAAGTCAGACCGTTATGGTCGAAGTAGTATAAATAGAAGTCTTAGTGATAGGATTTCGTGTGTCATATCTATTGTACAAAATTCAGTAAACATTCAAAATACCACATGGCAAGGGAAACGAATACTCAAACAATGTATGTATGATTGCACCAAACCTTTATAATTCAGTAAAACATCTTTATCTTTCCAGTTTATCTTTATCTTCGCATCAGTGTCATTTAAATACCTTTACATTCAAAGCCATTTAACTATTTCTTGCATTTAAACGTTTTCTTCTACTTCGAATCTTTACATTTCTGAAACTTTTACATTAATGTTTTACATTCATGTCTTTTACATTTCATGTCTTTTACATTTCATGCTTTTACATTGAAACCTTTATATTCGAAGTCATTTAACTGTTTTTCTACACTTTACATTTCTTTGTAATTGAACCCTTTACTTGGTCAGACCCAGTTTTATCTTTCTTTATTCGATCATGTCATTAAGTTCTTTAACACTGTAATCGAAATACATTGAACGCCTATAAAACACTCTAAATACAAGTCTTAACCATGAACACTAGTTTTGTTATTAATTTTATCCAAACGACCAATACCCCATAGGATTAATCTAGTCGATCCTGCAAGTTACCAGAGAAATTGAATAACTGTCATAAAGTTTATTCGATAGTTTGGAGGAATAGCGGTTGTTTTACCAAAAACCACTGTAAACAAATTGCCACGCCCAGTGGGACCGTCATTGGTCGTTACCAAATTAAAATAAACAAGATTGTTAAGACATAATCATATTAAAGTTATCTCTGAGGGTCAAGTTCGTTGTTATATGAACCTTAGAAGTGGTAGAGTAATCAATAGCAACCAACCCTTACCCAGAAGAAAACGAAATAATAGGATGTCTAATCCAAACAATCAACAAGGGGAACAAAATGCCCCACAGGGAACAGGCACTAATGTGTCTGCTTCGATGGGAACGTCTAGTGCGATCCCTTCGAATGCACAGTCTATCGCCTCTTCTACCAGTAATGTGGCCACGAATGGAACAAGTGGCATGTCAACTAACAATTCGATCCTAGGCAATACAGGAACCACTGGTTATCCCGGGGGATTCGTCCCACAATCAGGGACACAAACCCATTTCGCCACCCCATTATCAACTAGACTACCAAGTTTCGATGGCAATAGACCCAAGAACCCTTCTTATGGGATGCCAACATCTTTTATGGCAGGCTTGCACACTTCGACATCAAATACATCACCACAATTAGGATCTGGATCTGGGGCTAACCAATTCCTGACAAATAACCAAGGGTCAGTGGGTTATAGTACATTGCCCATCCTAACCA
This sequence comes from Vicia sativa, assembly GCA_021764765.1. NCBI lineage: Eukaryota > Viridiplantae > Streptophyta > Magnoliopsida > Fabales > Fabaceae > Vicia > Vicia sativa. The sequence continues at coordinate 18,526,918 of CM038794.1, forward strand.
CAGAGAATCAGATGGCTTTCAGGCAATTAATGGATGATAGTAACCATAATATGATAGGAGTGTTAGCGTAAACTATGCAAGAAATCTTCGCCCCAATAGTGCAAAATGTAACTCTGACAAACAGAGAAAACGCAGATAACATGAGTCGAATAGCAGATTTCTTCGCTCCGCCAGAAAGGCGCAGACAGAACCAGGCATTGGTTCGAGCGAACGCACCTATCATAGAACAAATTGTTGACGACCCACCCTATAGGCCAGTCAAAGAGGGGGTTAATTTGGGGGCAAGGGCACAAGGGTTAGACGCCCCAATGATTCGAGAAGAACCACAAAGGGGATTTATAGAACCAGTACCAAGGGTCGAAAGATTAGATGCCCCAGTGATTCGAGAAGAACCACAAAGGGGAGTTATGGAACCAGGGGCAAGGGTCGAAAGGCTAGAGGTCCCAACGTTTCGAGAAGAACAACCTAGGGGAGTTGTCATGGTAGGTCGAAATCAAAATGCTGATGCAGTAGTCCATAGAATTCGAAACGATAACATCTTGGCAGAAAATAATCTAACCACCATGATAGAAAGGATTATGGCCCAGAACGGTCTCAATACAGGGATTAGAAGGCCAAATTATGCCTCTCCCATAGCAGATTATGTAATGCATACTGATTTACCAAGGGGATATAAGATCCCTAAGTTTACAAAGTTTGCTGGAGATACAAATGAGTCAACAGTCGAACACATAGCCAGGTATCTGACTGAAGCAGGAGACATAGCAAATAATGAGAACCTTAGGATTAAATATTTCCCAAGTTCCCTCACTAAAAATGCTTTCACATGGTTTACCACTTTGCCTCCTGGATCCATAGATACTTGGACCCTCTTAGAGAGATTATTCCATGAGCAGTTCTATATGGGACAATCTAAAATAAGTCTAAAGGAACTAGCCAGTGTTAAGAGGAAGTTTACTGAACCCATAGATGACTACTTGAATAGGTTCAGACTCTTGAAGTCTAGATGTTTCACAGTAGTTCCTGAACATGAGTTAGTCGAAATGGCCGCTGGTGGCCTAGACTATTCGATTCGAAAGAAATTAGACACACAATACCTGAGGGACATGGCTCAGTTAGCAGATAGGGTTCGACAAGTCGAAATACTAAAGGCCGAAAAGGCCAAGGCTTTTAAAAGTAATAAGAAAGAAAGAATTTCCTATGTCGAAACTGAGGAAGTTGAAGACTATCCTGAATTCGAAGAGGTCGAAATAGATCTCGCTGAATTAAAACAGGCTCCACCCTACTCTTGTAAACTATTAGTTCCCACAAAAGGGAAAGAAATTGTTGAAAATGAGAAAAGTGACAAATTCCCAAAGAAGGTGTATACCTTCGATGTAACAAAGTGTGACGAGATTTTCGATTTGCTTGTCAAAGATGGCCAACTAATTGTGCCATCAAATGTCAAAATACCTCCTTTAGATCAAAGAAAGAAAAGAGGATTTTGTAAATATCATAGTTTCTTAGGCCACAAAACCTCACAGTGTTTTCTTTTTAGGGATTTGATTCAAAATGCAATTAAAGAAGGCAGATTGAAATTTTCTGACAAACCAAGAATGAAAGTGGATGAAGACCCCCTGGATGTTGCAGACACCAACTACTCCGAGCCTTCGTGCATTGGAGAAATCAATATGGTGGAAGCAAACCAAGAGGCCACTCCATTAGGAGAAGAAAACATTGAGAATAGAAACTGTGTGTTAGTCGAAGTCAATAAGGGAGTCACTGAAGACATCCACAAACAACTAGAGACTTCGATCGAAGCAGTACCACCGGTTGTTTCGAAAGGGATCCAGGCTACTGAGGGCCAGCAGAACCAGAAGCAAGAATTGACACAGGCTACTGAAGGCCTAAGGCTAAAATTGGAGAGAATTCAGATCACAAAGCTAGCCTCCCCTAAAAAAGAAATCTGGGATACCTTGGGAGAACCCAGTGGGAAGTTCGACTATCTGGTAAAATATTCTGCCCCAGAGAGTTCGAAAATCCAAATCAAAGATGTCAAACCAACAGGATGGGAAGATGATGACGAAGAAAGAAAAAATGTAGATGTCAACATGGTGGATATGGAGAGACCTCGTTCTGAGATGGAGGAGATGGAAAGATACCTAGAAAAAGAAAAATACAAAATGGAGGATAGCTATGCTGCAGATACCAGCCTCAAAGATTATCTCATGCTGTGCCACAAGGGAAATGCTGAAATGATGTTATGTCCCAGATGCAGCATTATCTGCAACCATAGAATTGCTGCAGACTTCGAGAGGAGACAAAGGGCTCGAACTGGCATCAACTTGCGCCAAGACAACCAATTATTCAGGTGTTACCCTAGACCTGGAGAGAGTTTACTGGAGTTTTTAGTCCGCTGTCACAAAGGGGCTACCAAGTGCCTGATATGCCCAAGGTGCTCTGCAGCATATGACCAGAACATGGCTGGAGCATTCGAAACCATTCCCTTCGCTCCATGCTGGAATCACAAGGAAGTTGGTCAGATGAGTCAACACTTCGAGGGTAATCATACTCAACGAAAGCCTGACAGCCCCTATCCTAAAGGTGCTCGAAGGGTGACGTTCAAAATCCCTGCTGAAGTACCAACAGACAAATGGCTACAAGTCAGAGCTAATAAAGGAAAGGATAAATGGAGAGGCAATGAACGAAATGCACCTCACGCTATGATATATAGGAGGCAATTCAACACTGCAAAGAGGGAAGAATTGAGACTAGAAAATTACAAAGGGAAAAATCCCATGTCCAGATCACAATGGCGAAGGCAACAGAGGATTCGAAAGGCTGAAAGAGAAGCTGTGGCAGACAAAGGAGCAACTTCGACCAGCAACAAAGAAGTGTCCAGTACCAACAAACCAACAACAAACAATCAATCTGAAAACAAACCTCCAGTTAGTAGGAGACTTTTCTCTGAAACACAACAAGATGAATCGAAGGAGTACACTCCAAGCCCAGAAGAAGACGAGGATATGCTGACGGACAACTTCGAATCAGAAGGGGAGTCTTCACTCAACTTAAATTGCAACGTGGTATCTGTTCTACCTTCTGAGTTTGGACAGGAGACCGAAATCGAAGAGCAAGAGGAAGATGATACCATAGATTTGATGAAACACAGACCAGTTTGCTACTATGTAATGGATAATGGCGCGGTCGAAGAGCAGAATGCATTCTTCGAACACCCAGAGTCGTCCATGAAGAATCATCTGAAGCCATTGTTCATTCGAGCGAAGGCTGGAGCCCATGGGGTGAACAAGGTTTTAGTGGATGGAGGTGCTGCAGTCAATTTAATGCCCCATTTCATGCTAAAGAAATTGGGAATACAAGATGGTGATGTCAAACCACACAACATGGTCCTATCCAACTATGAGGGGAAAGTAGGTCAGACGTTGGGAGTAGTGCAAGTGGATTTAACTGTAGGTTCGAGTTGCAGGCCCACCATGTTTATGGTGATCGAAGCCAAGGCCAACTATAACTTGCTGCTGGGAAGAGAGTGGATCCATGGCGTAGGAGCAGTTCCTTCGTCAATGCATCAGAGATTGGTTCTATGGAGAGAAGATGGTATAGTGGAGAATATCGAAGCGGACCAGAGCTATTTTATGACAACAGTCAATTTAGTCAATAAAAGGAATTATGACAAGTACCTAGCACGAATAGCCCCTTGTACCCCAAGTGATGAAATAAACGAAACCAGGAATGCACGCTATTATATGACCCTTCGCCATGATGGCATGTACTGGGATAGGAAAATAATTAAAGGAGACGAAGGAGTCGAAGGTACTTCGCAAAGACGGCCAGCAGGCTGGGAGTTCGACAACATTGCTCATGACTGAGTCCTCCTTCTTCGAAAGGATTTCGGCCTATATGGCTGAGAATGAATAGAAAGCGGCCTCAGAGGCTGAAATAGATAATATGATTAAAGTAAGCGAAATAGAAGGGAATGGCTCGAAAGACTCACCCTATGAAGAACACGCCATAGATCAAAGGCTCGATGCCATTTAGGACAAGGAACCCTTGGGCTTCGAGAAGGATCCTACAAACTCAGGTGCCAAAATGTTAGCACAGAATCTGCTCGAAGAGGTGAATTTGGGGGATAACAATACAAAAAGAATAACTTACATAAGCGCAAAACTCAGCCCAAGTTTCAAGCAAGAGGTGATCGAAGTTCTCAAAAGAAACAAAGATTGCTTTGCATGGGACTATGACGAAATGCCTGGTTTGAAGAGAGAGTTAGTGGAGCACAGACTTCCAATTAAGGATGGTAAGAAGCCCATCAAACAAACTCCCAGAAGATTCGCGCCAGCAGTTTTCACAAAGATCAAAGCTGAGGTCGAAAGGTTGCTACGCTGCAAGTTCATCAGAACCACAAGGTATGTCGAATGGTTAGCAAATATAGTACCTGTTATTAAGAAAAATGGCTCTCTGAGAATATGCATAGACTTTAGAGATTTAAATACTGCAACCCCCAAAGATGAATATTCTATGCCTGTGGCAGAAATGTTAATAGACTCTGCTGCAGGGTTCGAATACCTAAGTATGCTAGATGGATATTCTGGATATAACCAGATTTTTATTGCTGAAGAAGATGTTGCTAAAACAGCATTTCGTTGCCCAGGAGCCTTAGGCACCTATGAATGGGTAGTGATGCCTTTTGGTTTGAAAAATGCTGGGGCAACTTACCAAAGAGCAATGAATTCAATTTTCCATGATTTCATTGAAACCTTTATGCAGGTGTATATTGATGATATAGTCATCAAGTCTATATCTGCAGAAACCCATTTGCATCATTTGAGCCAAGCATTCGAAAGAATGAGAAAACATGGCTTAAAAATGAACCCCCTTAAATGTGCATTCTTTGTGCAGGCTGGAGATTTTCTTGGCTTTGTGGTTCATAAAAAAGGAATCAAAATCAACCAGAATAAAACCAAAGCCATCATGGAGACAAAAGCACCCACATCAAAAAGGGAGCTGCAATCTTTGTTGGGGAAGATTAACTTTCTCAGAAGGTTCATTTCAAATCTAAGTGGAAGAACTCAAGCTTTCTCCCCGCTACTTCGTTTAAAGCAAGGCCAAGCCTTCGAGTGGGACGAAGCACATCAGGAGGCATTTGACAAGATCAAAAGATATCTCTCTCAGCCTCCTATCTTGTCTCCACCTTCATGGGGAAAACCCATGAGACTGTACATATCTGCTTCTGAATTTACTATAGGTAGTATGTTAGCACAAGAAGATAGTAATGGCATCGAAAGAGCCATATATTATTTAAGTAGTGTATTGAATGATGCAGAAACTAGATATAGTAATATAGAAAAGCTATGTCTTTGTTTATACTTTTCTTGTATGAAACTTAAGTATTATATAAAACCTGTTGATGTTTATGTCTCATCTCATTTCGATGTTATCAAACACATGCTTTCGAAACCAATAATGCATAGCAGAGTTGGTAAATGGGCTTTAGCCTTAACAGAATATTCTTTGACTTTCATGCCTCTAAGAGCTGTGAAAGGTCAAGTAATTTCTGATTTTATTGTAGACCACTCACTAGTCGAAATGAATGCCATGGGTTACGTTGAAATGCAACCTTGGAAGCTATACTTTGATGGTTCGACCCACAAGGAGGGTAGTGGTGTTGGAGTTCTCATAATTTCTCCTGAAGGAATTCCAACAAAATTCAAGTATAAGTTAGATGGTTCTCGTTGCTCGAACAACGAAGCTGAATACGAAGCACTTATTATTGGACTTGAAGCTTTGTTGGAATTGGGGGCAACAAGAGTCGAAATTAGAGGTGACTCAGAATTAGTGGTCAAGCAAATAACAAAGGAATACAAATGCATAAAGGAAAATATGATGACATACTTCGTCATAGTTAACAGGTTGCTCAAAAAATTCGAATACATGGATATTCAACATATACCAAGAATAGAAAATCAAGAAGCGAATGACTTAGCACAGTTGGCCTCGGGTTATAAAGTTTCTGCCAAAAACTTTAAAGAATTGGTCGAAATAAGAGGTAGGGTTATGGCTACTAGATTAACACCATCAGACTTAGAGAACATTAAATTAGGTTATGGTGACAAAGATAGATTCGAAGTATTAGCCATAGACACCTTATCAGATGCAGATTGGCGAAGTCCAATTGAGAGTTATTTAAATGATCCAACATTGAATGTTGACAGGAAAACAAAATATAGAGCGTTATCATATGTCCTCTTGGGAAACGAACTGTTCAAAAAGACCCAGGAAGGCGTACTATTGAAATGCCTAGGAGAAAGTGAGGCATACTTAGCATTGTCAGAAGTCCACAATGGGGCATGTGGGGCACATCAAGCAGGCCATAAAATGAAATGGTTGCTATTTCGATATGGCATGTATTGGCCTAGCATGCTCAAAGATTGTATAGACTTTGCTAAAGGATGTGAAGAATGTCAGAAACATGCAGGGATTCAACATGCTCCTGCAAGTGAGTTGCATTCGATCATTAAACCATGGCCCTTTAGAGGATGGGCATTAGATTTAATAGGAGAAATCAACCCCGCTTCGTCTAAAGGACAGAAGTATATCTTGGTAGGAATAGATTATTTCACCAAGTGGATCGAAGCAATACCATTAATAGCTGCTGACCAAGAGGCTATTATTGAGTTTATACAGAAACAGATTATCTATAGGTTCGGATTGCCAGAGAGCATAACCACAGACCAAGGTTCTGTGTTTACTGGTAGGAAGATGCAAGAATTCGCTCAAGAGATGGGGTTTAGATTACTAACATCAACACCATATTATGCTCAAGCAAATGGTCAGGTCGAAGCTGCCAATAAAGTGATAATAGGGTTGATCAAGAAACATGTTGGTAAAAAGCCAAGGAATTGGCATAAGACCTTAGACCAAATACTATGGGCCTGTAGAACATCTCCTAAGGAAGCTACTAACACCACACCTTTCCAACTAACATTTGGTCATGATGCAGTCTTACCAGTAGAAATTCATCTACAATCAGTTCGAATTCAAAGACAAAACGAAATCCCATCTGCATTATATTGGGAGATGATGATGAATGAGTTAGTTGAGTTAGACGAAGTCAGATTGCATGCATTGGAAATCCTAATGAGGCAAAAAGAAAGAGTAGCCAGGGCATACAACAAAAGGGTGAAAGGTAAAACGTTCAATATTAATGACATAGTTTGGAAAGTTATATTGCCCATGGATAAGAAAAATAAGGCATTAGGTAAATGGTCGCCTCATTGGGAAGGACCTTTTCGAATAGTAAAAACATTTTCAAACAATGCATATGAAATCGAAGAGTTGGCAGACGATAGGCGAATCCTAAAGGTAAATGGGAAATATTTAAAGAAATATAAGCCACGCCTGCAGGAAATTCGAATAATAACAACGTAATCACGACAATATAAAGAAATGCCAAAATGGTGATATAAATTGCCAAAATGGCGTTGTTTAAGTGTTACAGACAAACATTTAAATGAAATTCCAAATTCATTAAAACAAGCAATCTTTAGAAATGGGCATTGTTCCTTAATCGATCGAAAATACTCCGAAAAGACTCAAGCCTTTGCTGAGTGAAGCGCTTGGCTCCTTCCAGGATAGCAACTTCACCCTTAAGTGGCTCAGCTGCCTCCGTCTCTGCAAGTCCTTTATTGAGGAGCTCTTCGAATCGATTGCCAAAAGTGTTGGTTTCATATGCTATCTGTTGTTGTTGGGCCTCTTTGATTTTATGTTGAAGCTCTTGAATCTGCTTCTCCCAGAGAAGAATGGATTGAGCTCGAAGCTCATAATCAGTTTTAGCTTGCTTAATATGCATGGCCTGCTCTTCATCTTCTTTAGAAAGCTTCGAAGCATGCTCGTAAGCAGCATCCATTGCAGCTCGCTTCTCTTGGACCTTATTGGTAGTAGATTCATCTTGGAGGAGACACCCAGTCACGTTGTCTAGCAAAGATTGAAGTTCGAATAAGATGGTGCTAACTTCCAGGGAACAGGTGGCGAGGTCGACTTGATTAAGAAGTCCCTTCATAATAAAGCAGGCTGTACTATCTTTCTTGAGTACTTCGAATAGATCCACATCAAGGATTGTCTTCCTAATCTTGTGAAGAAGTACAACCCTATCATCAGAAGGCATTGAATCAGTAGTCGAACCAGCACCAACCTTAGAAAGAGGAGTATTTCTTTGAGCTAACTTTGCCTTCATATACCCAATTGGGTCAGTTCGTTTTAAGAGGGCTAACTCCTCTTCAGCTGTTTGAGTTTGGGAAGACTCAGGAAGCTCCATGCGCAAGGGAGTAACGTCCAGTTCGACTTCCATTGGCTCATTAGTAGGAGCATCATCATCTTCATTATTTTCTGGCTCATTATCTTCTTCATCACCAACAAGGTCCACCACTTCGATGTCATTGTGTTCGCTGCTATGGGCGTCAGATTCAGTTTTATCACTCGAACTGCCTTGGCCCTCTTCTTCTCCTTCTTCCTCAGATCCTTCCGCACCGGATTCTTCGCCCTCTTGGGAAGAATTAGCCTTCTCCTCTTCAATATGGGGAACTTGTTCACTTTCTTGAGGGATTTCGAGAGAAGACTGTTGAGGTCAAGTTGCCATAGGAACCTCTGCAGATTCATGGGGCATTGCTTCGTTCGTCTCCTTCGAAGGAGGAGAAGTGCCTTGATCATCTGGTTGCTCTGAAACCCCTATCGGAACCGCCATGTTGGAGGATCCTTTATTCTGCACCAGATTGCTGGAATCCCCATAAGGAGAAGAATGGACTGGAGCAGCAGCTTTTGATGGAGGAGTCGAAGTGGTTGGGATTGGATTCGAAGTGTCCTGCATAGACAAAGAAAGATTAAAACATGTCCTAAGGTACGAATAACTAATTTTGTTAAAAAACAAAAAAAAATTCAATTTACCTGTGGAGTATCTGAAGAGAGATTGCTATCTATATGTTCCAACATTACGTTGGAGGTCGAAGGTGGATTTTTGGATTTTGGTAAGGGAGCAACATCCCTGGAATCGAGTCCAGAAACATTAGAGTCCTTAGAAACAGCTTTCTTTTGCTTCTTCTTAGAAGCCATTGGTGAACTTTCCCCAGCCTTGGGATTCTTCCCAGTAGTACTAGGCTTTCGCTTCTTTGGAGTGGTTGGTGAGAGTTGATTAGTCTGAAAAGTATAAAACATGAGTTAAACTTCAATCATAAAGTAGCCCATTCGAACGTCAGGATAAATTGATTACCTTTGGGATTGGAGTAGTTGTCGAAATTGGAGTGATTGTTGGAGTTGGAGCGAATGTTGTTGTTGTTGTAGGAGTAATTGTTGGAATTACTTGGGGCACATCATCATTGGTGTCGATAGTTTGTTGAGAACTACTTCCTTCCTTAGCCTTCAAAGCAACAGTCTTGATCCTGATGGCTGAAAATCGAAACAATTAAGACGAAATGTTAAAAATAAAGAAAGTAAGAAATATTTGGTGATTTCCCAAGCATTCGCACCTGCGCCTTCATTCGAAACAATCGACATGGCAGTAAGTTCATAGCGAAGATGCCCTGGGAAATTATGGAGCCAATATCGAGCCCATGTCACAGTCTCAGATGGCTTTGGTTTCTTTTGAGATTTGTATTTGAACATCTCTTTGCAAGTCAACCACCAAGGGTATGGAGGAAACCAAGCCAGAGCCAGTTCTGAGGTAGGTAGTCTGGGAAACTTAGGTGGATGCATTTCGAGTGCCAACCTATACCTATCCTCAGGTGACAACCCTGAAGGAAGTTTGAACTTAGAAACTTTTTCTTTAAATTTTTCCTTCAAGGTTTGGGACGCTCGATACACAGTGGTTTGCAAACGCGTTGGATCATAAGTAGGTTCGAAGTAATTCTGAAAAGCCTTAATCTCTTGAGCATGAGTGAATATACCTTTCTTTTTGTGTACCTGCACATCGAACGTAGCAGTCAGTTTCTTTTGAATAGTAAGGGTATCAAACATATTAGACTGGTAGAACTTAGTCCACCAATCCAAAAAACCCTTTGATGAAAAGTAGGTTGGTTCAAAAGAAATTAATTCAAGCTGGGCGAAATCTTGATATTGTTCCTGTTGCAGTTTAGCTTCTCTGGCCTTGAAAGTTCGACCAGAAGTAATGGCACTCTGGGTTTGAAAAAGGGGTTCAGGAATTAACTGACATAAACCGAACTGTCTGGAAACAAAATTGGGTTGATAGGCAAACAGAAGGATTTGGTTCTTGGATGGAGTGATTCTGGAGGAGATTAGTCTTGGGAGCAAGAAGGCTTTCCAGATGTCTTGGATCTCTTTACTTTTAGCAGCCTCTAAAAGGGACATGGTGAACCATGATGGTCCATGAGTCCTCGAAGCGAAAGGTGCCATAGTTTCTTCGAATTTATGCCTTTTAGAGAAAATCATGATGTACTGTGAGAATAGAACTTGGAAGTCAGCTTTATCATCATTTGGGGTAAGTCTTCTCAGCCTTGTACCTTCAACAATTCGATCCGCTATCTCAGGATCCTGCTCAACGATGGTATCAACAGTGGACAATGAAGATTCAAACATGGCATTTAGCCATAATTGAAGTAACCAGAAGGGGCCAGCTAGCAAGATGTTCTTAGGAGTGTGAGACTTTAGACTCGAAACAGCTGATCTCAAGCTTTCATAGAGATCAAGCAGTAACAGCTCACTCAAACAAACTCTCCTATTTTCGTGTAAATCCCTAGCTAGAGGAATAAACCTACTGGCTACTTGTAAAGATCTGCTGCAAAACACATATCTCGATAACCATAGGGTGAGGAAGGCAATATGCTCTACATCTGATACACTATCACCTTCAGTGTGATAATGACTGATAAACTTTGAGAAGCTAGCCAACTTAACGTCGAAGTCAATGATACTTGAGTGTTCTTCAGAGTCAGGAATATAAGTCTCTCCTACTGGTGACAAGCCTGTGATAGCTGTTATATCAAAGAAGGTGGGTGTGATCATTCCTCCAGGAAGATGAAAGGTATTATAAGTACTATCCCAAAAATATAAGGATGCAAATAACAAGGGGTGGCTATAGGTGAAACCTGGTTTCGATAACTTGATCAAATTATAGATCCCTAGCTCCTCCCATTGATGGGATTTCTTAGCCTCAACCTTAGCAAACCAGTTCTGATAAGCTACGTCAGGGGTAGGGCAAGATCGAAACGGCTTAAAGTTACTCTTAACATAGCCCAAGATAAAAGGGTCTTTTTGGGGTACATCAGGGGTCTCTATGGTTTTCGAAGCGGAGGATTCAGTCATATTCTCAGTTCCTAACTTAGGGATTTCCATCTTATTAAACAAAGGTTTAAAATCGTAACAAACAGGGAAGATAGTTCTGGTATCTTTCAGGATTTCAAAAACTGTAAGAGGTCCCATTAGGGCAAACCTCTTTCCAGCAGCATTGGTTGGGATTAATACCTGAGAAGAGTATAGAAGTTCTTGTTCCTTGGAGATTCCTTGGGGGATAAGTACAGATTGACCTTGGTGAATACTGACTTTGCTTTCCATGATCGTTCCTGCGGCCTTGCTTTTCTTCTTGGAAATCTTCTTCATTTGAGATGTTGTTGAAGACATTGTTGGAAGTTGGTGAGAGATTTTTAGGGTTTTTAGCGAGAAAGAAAAAGAAAAGAGTTTCAGAGTGTGGAAAAAGAGTAAAAGACTAAGTTATTTAGTTTTTATAGTGAGGAAGTTGAAGCACTCATCAACTAAGGCTAAGATGCGTGGAGATCATGGGTTGGATATGAAGTGAGGTGGCGTAAAGGTAGCATTGGTAATAAGCGTGATTAATGATAATCATTGTTTTAAGTAAACTGCACCATACTGTGATGACTGTTTTGAGACGGTTAAGGGAACCAAGAGGCGTCTTGATTGACATAATTGAAAGTCATACACGGTAGAGTATCATGATTACTCAAAAGTCACATCAAAATCTTGTGAATATGTTTAAAATAAGTATTTCTCAGAAAGAGGTTCGAAATACATATTTTAAAGGGGCATTTTGTTGGCTGAAGATTTTGATATATATGATTCGAAGTGGAATCATTGAGCTCGAAACGAAATGATGTCAGTGTTCGTTGGAACAAAGTGAATGTCACAGTTCGTAATGAAAGAATTGGCTCTTCGAATGAACGTATTAAGGCTCGGAGCTTCGAATGGCAGTTATGATGATATTTGTGAAGAAAGCTTCGAAGTGATAGCGAAAGTTTTGTCTGTGAAGTGAATTCGAAGCGAAGTGGCCGAAGCATTTGAAATTCAAACGCAAGCGGGATGAATGGAATTCAAATATACGTGCGTGGGAACGGTTCGAAGACGCGTGGAAGCCAGAGAAGAACAGTGTTCTGCATGTTCTGAACGTGGCAAGATCTTATAAGTCAGACCGTTATGGTCGAAGTAGTATAAATAGAAGTCTTAGTGATAGGATTTTGGGTGTCATATCTATTGTACAAAATTCAGTAAACATTCAAAATACCACATGGCAAGGGAAACGAATGCTCGAACAATGTACGTATGATTGCACCAAACCTTTATAATTCAGTAAAACATCTTTATCTTTCTAGTTTATCTTTATCTTCGCATCAGTGTCATTTAAATACCTTTACATTCAAAGCCATTTAACTATTTCTTGCATTTAAACGTTTTCTTCTACTTCGAATCTTTACATTTCTGAAACTTTTACATTAATGTTTTACATTCATGTCTTTTACATTTCATGTCTTTTACATTTCATGCTTTTACATTGAAACCTTTATATTCGAAGTCATTTAACTGTTTTTCTACACTTTACATTTCTTTGTAATTGAACCCTTTACTTGGTCAGACCCAGTTTTATCTTTCTTTATTCGATCATGTCATTAAGTTCTTTAACACTGTAATCGAAATACATTGAACGCCTATAAAACACTCTAAATACAAGTCTTAACCATGAACACTAGTTTTGTTATTAATTTTATCCAAACGACCAATACCCCATAGGATTAATCTAGTCGATCCTGCAAGTTACCAGAGAAATTGAATAACAGTCATAAAGTTTATTCGATAGTTTGGAGGAATAGCGGTTGTTTTACCAAAAACCACTGTAAACAAATTGCCACGCCCAGTGGGACCGTCATTGGTCGTTACCAAATTAAAATAAACAAGATTGTTAAGACATAATCATATTAAAGTTATCTCTGAGGGTCAAGTTCGTTGTTATATGAACCTTAGAAGTGGTAGAGTAATCAATAGCAACCAACCCTTACCCAGAAGAAAACGAAATAATAGGATGTCTAATCCAAACAATCAACAAGGGGAACAAAATGCCCCACAGGGAACAGGCACTAATGTGTCTGCTTCGATGGGAACGTCTAGTGCGATCCCTTCGAATGCACAGTCTGTCGCCTCTTCTACCAGTAATGTGGCCACGAATGGAACAAGTGGCATGTCAACTAACAATTCGATCCTAGGCAATACAGGAACCACTGGTTATCCCGGGGGATTCGTCCCACAATCAGGGACACAAACCCATTTCGCCACCCCATTATCAACTAGACTACCAAGTTTCGATGGCAATAGACCCAAGAACCCTTCTTATGGGATGCCAACATCTTTTATGGCAGGCTTGCACACTTCGACATCAAATACATCACCACAATTAGGATCTGGATCTGGGGCTAACCAATTCCTGACAAATAACCAAGGGTCAGTGGGTTATAGTACATTGCCCATCCTAACCACAGAGAATCAGATGGCTTTCAGGCAATTAATGGATGATAGTAACCATAATATGATAGGAGTGTTAGCGTAAACTATGCAAGAAATCTTCGCCCCAATAGTGCAAAATGTAACTGTGACAAACAGAGAAAACGCAGATAACATGAGTCGAATAGCAGATTTCTTCGCTCCGCCAGAAAGGCGCAGACAGAACCAGGCATTGGTTCGAGCGAACGCACCTATCATAGAACAAATTGTTGACGACCCACCCTATAGGCCAGTCAAAGAGGGGGTTAATTTGGGGGCAAGGGCACAAGGGTTAGACGCCCCAATGATTCGAGAAGAACCACAAAGGGGATTTATAGAACCAGTACCAAGGGTCGAAAGATTAGATGCCCCAGTGATTCGAGAAGAACCACAAAGGGGAGTTATGGAACCAGGGGCAAGGGTCGAAAGGCTAGAGGTCCCAACGTTTCGAGAAGAACAACCTAGGGGAGTTGTCATGGTAGGTCGAAATCAAAATGCTGATGCAGTAGTCCATAGAATTCGAAACGATAACATCTTGGCAGAAAACAATCTAACCACCATGATAGAAAGGATTATGGCCTAGAACGGTCTCAATACAGGGATTAGAAGGCCAAATTATGCCTCTCCCATAGCAGATTATGTAATGCATACTGATTTACCAAGGGGATATAAGATCCCTAAGTTTACAAAGTTTGCTGGAGATACCAATGAGTCAACAGTCGAACACATAGCCAGGTATCTGACTGAAGCAGGAGACATAGCAAATAATGAGAACCTTAGGATTAAATATTTCCCAAGTTCCCTCACTAAAAATGCTTTCACATGGTTTACCACTTTGCCTCCTGGATCCATAGATACTTGAACCCTCTTAGAGAGATTATTCCATGAGCAGTTCTATATGGGACAATCTAAAATAAGTCTAAAGGAACTAGCCAGTGTTAAGAGGAAGTTTACTGAACCCATAGATGACTACTTGAATAGGTTCAGACTCTTGAAGTCTAGATGTTTCACAGTAGTTCCTGAACATGAGTTAGTCGAAATGGCTGCTGGTGGCCTAGACTATTCGATTCGAAAGAAATTAGACACACAATACCTGAGGGACATGGCTCAGTTAGCAGATAGGGTTCGACAAGTCGAAATACTAAAGGCCGAAAAGGCCAAGGCTTTTAAAAGTAATAAGAAAGAAAGAATTTCCTATGTCGAAACTGAGGAAGTTGAAGACTATCCTGAATTCGAAGAGGTCGAAATAGATCTCGCTGAATTAAAACAGGCTCCACCCTACTCTTGTAAACTATTAGTTCCCACAAAAGGGAAAGAAATTGTTGAAAATGAGAAAAGTGACAAATTCCCAAAGAAGGTGTATACCTTCGATGTAACAAAGTGTGACGAGATTTTCGATTTGCTTGTCAAAGATGGCCAACTAATTGTGCCATCAAATGTCAAAATACCTCCTTTAGATCAAAGAAAGAAAAGAGGATTTTGTAAATATCATAGTTTCTTAGGCCACAAAACCTCACAGTGTTTTCTTTTTAGGGATTTGATTCAAAATGCAATTAAAGAAGGCAGATTGAAATTTTCTGACAAACCAAGAATGAAAGTGGATGAAGACCCCCTGGATGTTGCAGACACCAACTACTCCGAGCCTTCGTGCATTGGAGAAATCAATATGGTGGAAGCAAACCAAGAGGCCACTCCATTAGGAGAAGAAAACATTGAGAATAGAAACTGTGTGTTAGTCGAAGTCAATAAGGGAGTCACTGAAGACATCCACAAACAACTAGAGACTTCGATCGAAGCAGTACCACCGGTTGTTTCGAAAGGGATCCAGGCTACTGAGGGCCAGCAGAACCAGAAGCAAGAATTGACACAGGCTACTGAAGGCCTAAGGCTAAAATTGGAGAGAATTCAGATCACAAAGCTAGCCTCCCCTAAAAAAGAAATCTGGGATACCTTGGGAGAACCCAGTGGGAAGTTCGACTATCTGGTAAAATATTCTGCCCCAGAGAGTTCGAAAATCCAAATCAAAGATGTCAAACCAACAGGATGGGAAGATGATGACGAAGAAAGAAAAAATGTAGATGTCAACATGGTGGATATGGAGAGACCTCGTTCTGAGATGGAGGAGATGGAAAGATACCTAGAAAAAGAAAAATACAAAATGGAGGATAGCTATGCTGCAGATACCAGCCTCAAAGATTATCTCATGCTGTGCCACAAGGGAAATGCTGAAATGATGCTATGTCCCAGATGCAACATTATCTGCAACCATAGAATTGCTGCAGACTTCGAAAGGAAGCAAAGGGCTCGAACTGGCATCAACTGGCGCCAAGACAACCAATTATTCAGGTGTTACCCTAGAGTTGGAGAAATTTTACTGGAGTTTTTAGTCCGCTGTCACAAAGGGGCTACCAAGTGCCTGATATGCCCAAGATGCTCTGCAGCATATGACCAGAACATGGCTGGAGCATTCGAAACCATTCCTTTCGCTCCATGCTGGAATCACAAGGAAGTTGGTCAGATGAGTCAACACTTCGAGGGTAATCATACTCAACGAAAGCCTGACAGCCCCTATCCTAAAGGTGCTCGAAGGGTGACGTTCAAAATCCCTGCTGAAGTACCAACAGACAAATGGCTACAAGTCAGAGCTAATAAAGGAAAGGATAAATGGAGAGGCAATGAACGAAATGCACCTCACGCTATGATATATAGGAGGCAATTCAACACTGCAAAGAGGGAAGAATTGAGACTAGAAAATTACAAAGGGAAAAATCCCATGTCCAGATCACAATGGCGAAGGCAACAGAGGATTCGAAAGGCTGAAAGAGAAGCTGTGGCAGACAAAGGAGCAACTTCGACCAGCAACAAAGAAGTGTCCAGTACCAACAAACCAACAACAAACAATCAATCTGAAAACAAACCTCCAGTTAGTAGGAGACTTTTCTCTGAAACACAACAAGATGAATCGAAGGAGTACACTCCAAGCCCAGAAGAAGACGAGGATATGCTGACGGACAACTTCGAATCAGAAGGGGAGTCTTCACTCAACTTAAATTGCAACGTGGTATCTGTTCTACCTTCTGAGTTTGGACAGGAGACCGAAATCGAAGAGCAAGAGGAAGATGATACCATAGATTTGATGAAACACAGACCAGTTTGCTACTATGTAATGGATAATGGCGCGGTCGAAGAGCAGAATGCATTCTTCGAACACCCAGAGTCGTCCATGAAGAATCATCTGAAGCCATTGTTCATTCGAGCGAAGGCTGGAGCCCATGGGGTGAACAAGGTTTTAGTGGATGGAGGTGCTGCAGTCAATTTAATGCCCCATTTCATGCTAAAGAAATTGGGAATACAAGATGGTGATGTCAAACCACACAACATGGTCCTATCCAACTATGAGGGGAAAGTAGGTCAGACGTTGGGAGTAGTGCAAGTGGATTTAACTGTAGGTTCGAGTTGCAGGCCCACCATGTTTATGGTGATCGAAGCCAAGGCCAACTATAACTTGCTGCTGGGAAGAGAGTGGATCCATGGCGTAGGAGCAGTTCCTTCGTCAATGCATCAGAGATTGGTTCTATGGAGAGAAGATGGTATAGTGGAGAATATCGAAGCGGACCAGAGCTATTTTATGACAACAGTCAATTTAGTCAATAAAAGGAATTATGACAAGTACCTAGCACGAATAGCCCCTTGTACCCCAAGTGATGAAATAAACGAAACCAGGAATGCACGCTATTATATGACCCTTCGCCATGATGGCATGTACTGGGATAGGAAAATAATTAAAGGAGACGAAGGAGTCGAAGGTACTTCGCAAAGACGGCCAGCAGGCTGGGAGTTCGACAACATTGCTCATGACTGAGTCCTCCTTCTTCGAAAGGATTTCGGCCTATATGGCTGAGAATGAATAGAAAGCGGCCTCAGAGGCTGAAATAGATAATATGATTAAAGTAAGCGAAATAGAAGGGAATGGCTCGAAAGACTCACCCTATGAAGAACACGCCATAGATCAAAGGCTCGATGCCATTTAGGACAAGGAACCCTTGGGCTTCGAGAAGGATCCTACAAACTCAGGTGCCAAAATGTTAGCACAGAATCTGCTCGAAGAGGTGAATTTGGGGGATAACAATACAAAAAGAATAACTTACATAAGCGCAAAACTCAGCCCAAGTTTCAAGCAAGAGGTGATCGAAGTTCTCAAAAGAAACAAAGATTGCTTTGCATGGGACTATGACGAAATGCCTGGTTTGAAGAGAGAGTTAGTGGAGCACAGACTTCCAATTAAGGATGGTAAGAAGCCCATCAAACAAACTCCCAGAAGATTCGCGCCAGCAGTTTTCACAAAGATCAAAGCTGAGGTCGAAAGGTTGCTACGCTGCAAGTTCATCAGAACCACAAGGTATGTCGAATGGTTAGCAAATATAGTACCTGTTATTAAGAAAAATGGCTCTCTGAGAATATGCATAGACTTTAGAGATTTAAATACTGCAACCCCCAAAGATGAATATTCTATGCCTGTGGCAGAAATGTTAATAGACTCTGCTGCAGGGTTCGAATACCTAAGTATGCTAGATGGATATTCTGGATATAACCAGATTTTTATTGCTGAAGAAGATGTTGCTAAGACAGCATTTCGTTGCCCAGGAGCCTTAGGCACCTACGAGTGGGTAGTGATGCCTTTTGGTTTAAAGAATGCTGGGGCAACTTACCAAAGAGCAATGAATTCAATCTTCCATGATTTTATTGAGACATTTATGCAGGTGTATATTGATGATATAGTCATCAAATCTGTATCTGCAGAAACCCATTTGCATCATTTGAGCCAATCATTCGAAAGAATGAGGAAACATGGCTTAAAAATGAACCCCCTTAAATGTGCATTCTTTGTGCAGGCTGGAGATTTTCTTGGCTTTGTGGTTCATAAAAAAGGAATCAAAATCAACCAGAATAAAACCAAAGCCATCATGGAGACAAAAGCACCCACATCAAAAAGGGAGCTGCAATCTTTGTTGGGGAAGATTAACTTTCTCAGAAGGTTCATTTCAAATCTAAGTGGAAGAACTCAAGCTTTCTCCCCGCTACTTCGTTTAAAGCAAGGCCAAGCCTTCGAGTGGGACGAAGCACATCAGGAGGCATTTGACAAGATCAAAAGATATCTCTCTCAGCCTCCTATCTTGTCTCCACCTTCATGGGGAAAACCCATGAGACTGTACATATCTGCTTCTGAATTTACTATAGGTAGTATGTTAGCACAAGAAGATAGTAATGGCATCGAAAGAGCCATATATTATTTAAGTAGTGTATTGAATGATGCAGAAACTAGATATAGTAATATAGAAAAGCTATGTCTTTGTTTATACTTTTCTTGTATGAAACTTAAGTATTATATAAAACCTGTTGATGTTTATGTCTCATCTCATTTCGATGTTATCAAACACATGCTTTCGAAACCAATAATGCATAGCAGAGTTGGTAAATGGGCTTTAGCCTTAACAGAATATTCTTTGACTTTCATGCCTCTAAGAGCTGTGAAAGGTCAAGTAATTTCCGATTTTATTGTAGACCACTCACTAGTCGAAATGAATGCCATGGGTTACGTTGAAATGCAACCTTGGAAGCTATACTTTGATGGTTCGACCCACAAGGAGGGTAGTGGTGTTGGAGTTCTCATAATTTCTCCTGAAGGAATTCCAACAAAATTCAAGTATAAGTTAGATGGTTCTCGTTGCTCGAACAACGAAGCTGAATACGAAGCACTTATTATTGGACTTGAAGCTTTGTTGGAATTGGGGGCAACAAGAGTCGAAATTAGAGGTGACTCAGAATTAGTGGTCAAGCAAATAACAAAGGAATACAAATGCATAAAGGAAAATATGATGACATACTTCGTCATAGTTAACAGGTTGCTCAAAAAATTCGAATACATGGATATTCAACATATACCAAGAATAGAAAATCAAGAAGCGAATGACTTAGCACAGTTGGCCTCGGGTTATAAAGTTTCTGCCAAAAACTTTAAAGAATTGGTCGAAATAAGAGGTAGGGTTATGGCTACTAGATTAACACCATCAGACTTAGAGAACATTAAATTAGGTTATGGTGACAAAGATAGATTCGAAGTATTAGCCATAGACACCTTATCAGATGCAGATTGGCGAAGTCCAATTGAGAGTTATTTAAATGATCCAACATTGAATGTTGACAGGAAAACAAAATATAGAGCGTTATCATATGTCCTCTTGGGAAACGAACTGTTCAAAAAGACCCAGGAAGGCGTACTATTGAAATGCCTAGGAGAAAGTGAGGCATACTTAGCATTGTCAGAAGTCCACAATGGGGCATGTGGGGCACATCAAGCAGGCCATAAAATGAAATGGTTGCTATTTCGATATGGCATGTATTGGCCTAGCATGCTCAAAGATTGTATAGACTTTGCTAAAGGATGTGAAGAATGTCAGAAACATGCAGGGATTCAACATGCTCCTGCAAGTGAGTTGCATTCGATCATTAAACCATGGCCCTTTAGAGGATGGGCATTAGATTTAATAGGAGAAATCAACCCCGCTTCGTCTAAAGGACAGAAGTATATCTTGGTAGGAATAGATTATTTCACCAAGTGGATCGAAGCAATACCATTAATAGCTGCTGACCAAGAGGCTATTATTGAGTTTATACAGAAACAGATTATCTATAGGTTCGGATTGCCAGAGAGCATAACCACAGACCAAGGTTCTGTGTTTACTGGTAGGAAGATGCAAGAATTCGCTCAAGAGATGGGGTTTAGATTACTAACATCAACACCATATTATGCTCAAGCAAATGGTCAGGTCGAAGCTGCCAATAAAGTGATAATAGGGTTGATCAAGAAACATGTTGGTAAAAAGCCAAGGAATTGGCATAAGACCTTAGACCAAATACTATGGGCCTGTAGAACATCTCCTAAGGAAGCTACTAACACCACACCTTTCCAACTAACATTTGGTCATGATGCAGTCTTACCAGTAGAAATTCATCTACAATCAGTTCGAATTCAAAGACAAAACGAAATCCCATCTGCATTATATTGGGAGATGATGATGAATGAGTTAGTTGAGTTAGACGAAGTCAGATTGCATGCATTGGAAATCCTAATGAGGCAAAAAGAAAGAGTAGCCAGGGCATACAACAAAAGGGTGAAAGGTAAAACGTTCAATATTAATGACATAGTTTGGAAAGTTATATTGCCCATGGATAAGAAAAATAAGGCATTAGGTAAATGGTCGCCTCATTGGGAAGGACCTTTTCGAATAGTAAAAACATTTTCAAACAATGCATATGAAATCGAAGAGTTGGCAGACGATAGGCGAATCCTAAAGGTAAATGGGAAATATTTAAAGAAATATAAGCCACGCCTGCAGGAAATTCGAATAATAACAACGTAATCACGACAATATAAAGAAATGCCAAAATGGTGATATAAATTGCCAAAATGGCGTTGTTTAAGTGTTACAGACAAACATTTAAATGAAATTCCAAATTCATTAAAACAAGCAATCTTTAGAAATGGGCATTGTTCCTTAATCGATCGAAAATACTCCGAAAAGACTCAAGCCTTTGCTGAGTGAAGCGCTTGGCTCCTTCCAGGATAGCAACTTCACCCTTAAGTGGCTCAGCTGCCTCCGTCTCTGCAAGTCCTTTATTGAGGAGCTCTTCGAATCGATTGCCAAAAGTGTTGGTTTCATATGCTATCTGTTGTTGTTGGGCCTCTTTGATTTTATGTTGAAGCTCTTGAATCTGCTTCTCCCAGAGAAGAATGGATTGAGCTCGAAGCTCATAATCAGTTTTAGCTTGCTTAATATGCATGGCCTGCTCTTCATCTTCTTTAGAAAGCTTCGAAGCATGCTCGTAAGCAGCATCCATTGCAGCTCGCTTCTCTTGGACCTTATTGGTAGTAGATTCATCTTGGAGGAGACACCCAGTCACGTTGTCTAGCAAAGATTGAAGTTCGAATAAGATGGTGCTAACTTCCAGGGAACAGGTGGCGAGGTCGACTTGATTAAGAAGTCCCTTCATAATAAAGCAGGCTGTACTATCTTTCTTGAGTACTTCGAATAGATCCACATCAAGGATTGTCTTCCTAATCTTGTGAAGAAGTACAACCCTATCATCAGAAGGCATTGAATCAGTAGTCGAACCAGCACCAACCTTAGAAAGAGGAGTATTTCTTTGAGCTAACTTTGCCTTCATATACCCAATTGGGTCAGTTCGTTTTAAGAGGGCTAACTCCTCTTCAGCTGTTTGAGTTTGGGAAGACTCAGGAAGCTCCATGCGCAAGGGAGTAACGTCCAGTTCGACTTCCATTGGCTCATTAGTAGGAGCATCATCATCTTCATTATTTTCTGGCTCATTATCTTCTTCATCACCAACAAGGTCCACCACTTCGATGTCATTGTGTTCGCTGCTATGGGCGTCAGATTCAGTTTTATCACTCGAACTGCCTTGGCCCTCTTCTTCTCCTTCTTCCTCAGATCCTTCCGCACCGGATTCTTCGCCCTCTTGGGAAGAATTAGCCTTCTCCTCTTCAATATGGGGAACTTGTTCACTTTCTTGAGGGATTTCGAGAGAAGACTGTTGAGGTCAAGTTGCCATAGGAACCTCTGCAGATTCATGGGGCATTGCTTCGTTCGTCTCCTTCGAAGGAGGAGAAGTGCCTTGATCATCTGGTTGCTCTGAAACCCCTATCGGAACCGCCATGTTGGAGGATCCTTTATTCTGCACCAGATTGCTGGAATCCCCATAAGGAGAAGAATGGACTGGAGCAGCAGCTTTTGATGGAGGAGTCGAAGTGGTTGGGATTGGATTCGAAGTGTCCTGCATAGACAAAGAAAGATTAAAACATGTCCTAAGGTACGAATAACTAATTTTGTTAAAAAACAAAAAAAAATTCAATTTACCTGTGGAGTATCTGAAGAGAGATTGCTATCTATATGTTCCAACATTACGTTGGAGGTCGAAGGTGGATTTTTGGATTTTGGTAAGGGAGCAACATCCCTGGAATCGAGTCCAGAAACATTAGAGTCCTTAGAAACAGCTTTCTTTTGCTTCTTCTTAGAAGCCATTGGTGAACTTTCCCCAGCCTTGGGATTCTTCCCAGTAGTACTAGGCTTTCGCTTCTTTGGAGTGGTTGGTGAGAGTTGATTAGTCTGAAAAGTATAAAACATGAGTTAAACTTCAATCATAAAGTAGCCCATTCGAACGTCAGGATAAATTGATTACCTTTGGGATTGGAGTAGTTGTCGAAATTGGAGTGATTGTTGGAGTTGGAGCGAATGTTGTTGTTGTTGTAGGAGTAATTGTTGGAATTACTTGGGGCACATCATCATTGGTGTCGATAGTTTGTTGAGAACTACTTCCTTCCTTAGCCTTCAAAGCAACAGTCTTGATCCTGATGGCTGAAAATCGAAACAATTAAGACGAAATGTTAAAAATAAAGAAAGTAAGAAATATTTGGTGATTTCCCAAGCATTCGCACCTGCGCCTTCATTCGAAACAATCGACATGGCAGTAAGTTCATAGCGAAGATGCCCTGGGAAATTATGGAGCCAATATCGAGCCCATGTCACAGTCTCAGATGGCTTTGGTTTCTTTTGAGATTTGTATTTGAACATCTCTTTGCAAGTCAACCACCAAGGGTATGGAGGAAACCAAGCCAGAGCCAGTTCTGAGGTAGGTAGTCTGGGAAACTTAGGTGGATGCATTTCGAGTGCCAACCTATACCTATCCTCAGGTGACAACCCTGAAGGAAGTTTGAACTTAGAAACTTTTTCTTTAAATTTTTCCTTCAAGGTTTGGGACGCTCGATACACAGTGGTTTGCAAACGCGTTGGATCATAAGTAGGTTCGAAGTAATTCTGAAAAGCCTTAATCTCTTGAGCATGAGTGAATATACCTTTCTTTCTGTGTACCTGCACATCGAACGCAGCAGTCAGTTTCTTTTGAATAGTCAGGGTATCAAACATATTAGACTGGTAGAACTTAGTCCACCAATCCAAAAAACCCTTTGATGAAAAGTAGGTTGGTTCAAAAGAAATTAATTCAAGCTGGGCGAAATCTTGATATTGTTCCTGTTGCAGTTTAGCTTCTCTGGCCTTGAAAGTTCGACCAGAAGTAATGGCACTCTGGGTTTGAAAAAGGGGTTCAGGAATTAACTGACATAAACCGAACTGTCTGGAAACAAAATTGGGTTGATAGGCAAACAGAAGGATTTGGTTCTTGGATGGAGTGATTCTGGAGGAGATTAATCTTGGGAGCAAGAAGGCTTTCCAAATGTCCTGGATCTCCTTACTTTTAGCAGCCTCTGAAAGGGACATGGTGAACCATGATGGTCCATGAGTCCTCGAAGCGAAAGGTGCCATAGTTTCTTCGAATTTATGCCTTTTAGAGAAAATCATGATGTACTGTGAGAATAGAACTTGGAAGTCAGCTTTATCATCATTTGGGGTAAGTCTTCTCAGCCTTGTACCTTCAACAATTCGATCCGCTATCTCAGGATCCTGCTCAACGATGGTATCAACAGTGGACAATGAAGATTCAAACATGGCATTTAGCCATAATTGAAGTAACCAGAAGGGGCCAGCTAGCAAGATGTTCTTAGGAGTGTGAGACTTTAGACTCGAAACAGCTGATCTCAAGCTTTCATAGAGATCAAGCAGTAACAGCTCACTCAAACAAACTCTCCTATTTTCGTGTAAATCCCTAGCTAGAGGAATAAACCTACTGGCTACTTGTAAAGATCTGCTGCAAAACACATATCTCGATAACCATAGGGTGAGGAAGGCAATATGCTCTACATCTGATACACTATCACCTTCAGGGTGATAATGAGTGATAAACTTTGAGAAGCTAGCCAACTTAACGTCGAAGTCAATGATACTTGAGTGTTCTTCAGAGTCAGGAATATAAGTCTCTCCTACCGGTGACAAGCCTGTGATAGCTGTTATATCAAAGAAGGTGGGTGTGATCATTCCTCCAGGAAGATGAAAGGTATTATAAGTACTATCCCAAAAATATAAGGATGCAAATAACAAGGGGTGGCTATAGGTGAAACCTGGTTTCGATAACTTGATCAAATTATAGATCCCTAGCTCCTCCCATTGATGGGATTTCTTAGCCTCAACCTTAGCAAACCAGTTCTGATAAGCTACGTCAGGGGTAGGGCAAGATCGAAACGGCTTAAAGTTACTCTTAACATAGCCCAAGATAAAAGGGTCTTTTTGGGGTACATCAGGGGTCTCTATGGTTTTCGAAGCGGAGGATTCAGTCATATTCTCAGTTCCTAACTTAGGGATTTCCATCTTGTTAAATAAAGGTTTAAAATCATAACAAACAGGGAAGATAGTTCTGGTATCTTTCAGAATTTCAAAAACTGTAAGAGGTCCCATTAGGGCAAACCTCTTTCCAGCAGCATTGGTTGGGATTAATACCTGAGAAGAGTATAGAAGTTCTTGTTCCTTGGAGATTCCTTGGGGGATAAGTACCGATTGACCTTGGTGAATACTAACTTTGCTTTCCATGATCGTTCCTGTGGCCTTGCTTTTCTTCTTGGAAATCTTTTTCATTTGAGATGTTGTTGAAGACATTGTTGGAAGGTGGTAAGAGATTTTTAGGGTTTTTAGCGAGAAAGAAAAAGAAAAGAGTTTCAGAGTGTGGAAAAAGAGTAAAAGACTAAGTTATTTAGTTTTTATAGTGAGGAAGTTGAAGCACTCATCAACTAAGGCTAAGATGCGTGGAGATCATGGGTTGGATATGAAGTGAGGTGGCGTAAAGGTAGCATTGGTAATAAGCGTGATTAATGATAATCATTGTTTTAAGTAAACTGCACCATACTGTGATGACTGTTTTGAGACGGTTAAGGGAACCAAGAGGCGTCTTGATTGACATAATTGAAAGTCATACACGGTAGAGTATCATGATTACTCAAAAGTCACATCAAAATCTTGTGAATATGTTTAAAATAAGTATTTCTCAGAAAGAGGTTCGAAATACATATTTTAAAGGGGCATTTTGTTGGCTGAAGATTTTGATATATATGATTCGAAGTGGAATCATTGAGCTCGAAACGAAATGATGTCAGTGTTCGTTGGAACAAAGTGAATGTCACAGTTCGTAATGAAAGAATTGGCTCTTCGAATGAACGTATTAAGGCTCGGAGCTTCGAATGGCAGTTATGATGATATTTGTGAAGGAAGCTTCGAAGTGATAGCGAAAGTTTTGTCTATGAAGTGAATTCGAAGCGAAGTGGCCGAAGCATTTGAAATTCAAACGCAAGCGGGATGAATGGAATTCAAATATACGTGCGTGGGAACGGTTCGAAGACGCGTGGAAGCCAGAGAAGAACAGTGTTCTGCATGTTCTGAACGTGGCAAGATCTTATAAGTCAGACCGTTATGGTCGAAGTAGTATAAATAGAAGTCTTAGTGATAGGATTTCGTGTGTCATATCTATTGTACAAAATTCAGTAAACATTCAAAATACCACATGGCAAGGGAAACGAATGCTCGAACAATGTACGTATGATTGCACCAAACCTTTATAATTCAGTAAAACATCTTTATCTTTCTAGTTTATCTTTATCTTCGCATCAGTGTCATTTAAATACCTTTACATTCAAAGCCATTTAACTATTTCTTGCATTTAAACGTTTTCTTCTACTTCGAATCTTTACATTTCTGAAACTTTTACATTAATGTTTTACATTCATGTCTTTTACATTTCATGTCTTTTACATTTCATGCTTTTACATTGAAACCTTTATCTTCGAAGTCATTTAACTATTTTTCTGCACTTTACATTTCTTTGTAATCGAACCCTTTACTTAGTCAGACTCAGTTTTATCTTTCTTTATTCGATCATGTCATTAAGTTCTTTAACACTGTAATCGAAATACATTGAACGCCTATAAAACACTCTAAATACAAGTCTTAACCATGAACACTAGTTTTGTTATTAATTTTATCCAAACGACCAATACCCCATAGGATCAATCTAGTCGATCCTGCAAGTTATCAGAGAAATTGAATAACAGTCATAAAGTTTATTCGATAGTTTGGAGGACTAGCGGTTGTTTTACCAGAAATCACTGTAAACACATTCGAAATTTATTTATATTTTATTTTTAAATACTCTTTGAAATTATATTACAATAAGTTTGGTCGTTAATCATTACTATTAAAACATTCTCAAACATCTCCAGGTTAAATCGAAATCCAATAGTCTCGCTAAAATCTATGTCAATACAATTGCAGTCTTACATTAGTTGTTATACTTATGTTATGAAAATTGAAATGTTCGCATGGACACCGTATGCCTCCCTCAAATTTACAAATTGGTTTATTCAAATCCGTTTTCACAAATGTTTTAATCTAACGAACAATCTCTTACTTGAACACGTGTTTATTAGGATATTCTCTATTTTACATCCAAATATAATATGTTTTTTATGTGGTAAACAATTAACATTTGAGTCACTAAACATTAAAACATTACTTGTCAAGATAGATGACTAAACTATCGACATCGTGTTATTGAAACAATATATTTTTGCTGCCAAGGACTGGAGACCTTCAGTGTGTAAGACTGACGTGATAACCACTACACCACAGTAACCACACATGTTTGCATGTAGGTTTATTACATTTATTAATTCTTGTATTATCTTAATCCAAAATTTAGATCTTACTAGAATGCTGTCTTAAAATTTAAACCAGAGTGCATTATGAATTCGGTCAAATTCTACAACCACATCACATCCAATCAGATGAGGTAATTCCTTTCTTTTTTCTCTTACCATAATAATTTTTTATTCGGCTTCTTCATTATTTTTCTGAATAAGCTTTTTTACTTATCTAATTCTATTGTTTTGTGAGACTTCTGTCAACATTTTTTGTCTTTTAATTCTCTTACAATTTTCTATTTACCAAACATACAAACTGAGGAAATGCATCTTTATCTCAGAATACTTCGCTTCATGGAACAACTCAAATATTTTTATAAAGAAGATTATATTCCCAGACTTATACTAACTGTGAACCCGAGAATAATACTCTAAATCATTATATCAATGAAGGTTTTATATCATGCATCAACCAAAACCCACTATAATACATTAATGGAACAAATGGGTTTATAACAATGTGTATACATTGTAACACCCCTTCTAATTTACCCGCGATTTATATATTTTTAATCAGAGTTTTAAACATAACGACAAGGGCGTCACAATTTTAAGAATTCAAAATAACAAAAACAGTGATCATGCCTTTTACTGAAGAACTTATGAAATAAAACAAAACCAAGGATTATGTTTAAAAAGCGGAAATATAACATAAAAATCCGAAATAATTCAATCAATAATTATTCCCAACATAATTCAAAATAACAAGTTTAAATCCATAAAACTCCAAATCGATCGTTCCACAGTGTTACAACTACCAGAGCAGGACAATGACATGCTTACTGACTAAGTAGCACAACTCTAAAAGTTGTCCTCACCAAATCTCGAGCAGCTATACTCCTCAATCTGAAATAATTAAAGTAAGGTGAGATTTCATCAAGATTAAGATGCATTATACATTCCTTTAACATAATAAAACAACCAATTCGTTATTTCACCCTTATTAACATCATCAGAATACAGTTCACAAATACAAACACACAGATCATTATGCATACAACAAAAATCAATGCAATTATAACACTGGAAACCATCCTAACATGTTATAATTACATATGCAATGCAGACTCAAATGCATTGGTACCAAACGTGAACCAAGTCCACACTCTGTTCCGGTTACACTCGGAAAACAACGTCAATCAACGATTCGCCCATATATCACTGGGTCAAGAATCTAGCCTCACCACCTATGTCCATTAGGTACGGTTATTGGCCCTGCAAGTTCAATTCCACACAATGGGAATGAACCATTACCAAAATGCTCATGCATGCATATTAGAAGCATGCAACAATTCAAACATGGAATAGAATCATACAACATCATTCCAATTATAATCAATAACAAAAACAGTATATGGTGATAGAATTCATGAACATCTAATGTTAATCATAACTCATGGAATTAACATACTGCACATTTACTCAACAAATAATTCACAAATTCACAACGAATTCTTAATTACGGAAGCCAAAATAATTCTTCCATATCTCAATTATTGGTATTGAAATTATTCCTGTTAGATAGTACTCGTTCTAAGCTTTCCAACGATACCAACTATGCCTAAATTGGAGTTACGGTCGCAAAGATATGTCCGAAATCGTTTTCAGAAAATTCATGTTCTGTCTCAACACAGTATGTATCGATGCATAAGCCTATGCATCAACACATAAACAGCATGTGTCGACACATGCATCATATGCATCGATGCATACATATAAAAATTCTCCATTTTTTAAAAAATTGTTCAGTATGTGTCGATACATGCATCGTATGTGTCGATACATGCATCGTATGTGTCGATGCATAGCCCTGTTTTGCTGCTATGAGTCGATGCATACGCATCTTGTGTCGATGCATAACTCAATTTTTCCCCACATGAGTCGATCCAAGCCATTTTGTGTCGATGCAAGCCTTTTCTACACTTCTGGTTTTCTAAGTTTTTACAGCTTGCATCGATGTATATCACCTTGTGTCGACTCATTCAGTTAATTTTCATCCAAATTCCAGTTTTTCTTCACTGTTACGAATTCCCATTAATTCCCATCATCACCAAACCTCATATTATCACAGAACAGAATTTATTACTGCATTTTTTTCACCCAATTGAACACAGAATTTGTTTCCTAATTAACCTATATTCACCCTTCATAGATTAATCGTTCATAACCGTTTCAAATCATGGTTTTTCGTCGGATTATAACGGTAGGGCACAACCTAGAATCATAATTCGAGATTCCTAACGAATTGAATTGTCCTATTGATCATCAAAACCTATAAGGCATAATAATCAGATTCAATCCCCCCTTACCTCGCGATGGATCTTCGAATTCTCGGCATTTGGCTTTTTCTCCTCTTTTCTCTTCTCTTTTCCAAAAGCACGTAGAATGAATCGTAATTCCTTTCTCACTTGTTTCCTTTTATTCCTTTATGTATTCCTTTTTATTTTCCAAATAATAGAAATAAATTAATTAGGATTAAGTAGAGCTTTTTACTCCATACACCCTACAATTCAACTTCACACCCCCAACACTTCCATCATTTAATTAATCAATTAAATCTATTAATTCAAAAATGCCAATAATTAAACCTTTAATTAAATTAATAATTAAATTTCTAATTATTTAATAATTGAATTAATTTGGGGTGTCACATACATAGTATCTATGTGACTTTGAATTGTATTTCTTTTGGCATTTGAAATTTATTTTTATTTTATTTTAAATACCCTTTGAAATTATATTACAATAAGTTTGGTCATTATCCATTACTATTAGAACATTCTCAAACTTCTCCAGGTTGAATCCTAATACAACAGTATGGCTAAAATTTACGTCAATACAACTGCAGTCTTACATTAGTTGTTATACTTATGTTATGAAAATTGAAATGTTCGCATGGACACCTTATGCCTCCCTCAAATTTACAAATTGGTTTATTCAAAGCCGTTTTCAAAAATATTTTAACCTAATGAATAATCTCTTACTTCAACACGTGTTTATAAGGATATTCTCTATTTTACATCCAAATATAATATGTTTTTAATATGGTAAACAAGTAACATTTGAGTCACTAAACATTAAAACATTACTTGTCAAGATAGATAACTAAACTATCGACATCGTGTTATTGAAACAATATATTCTTGCTGACCAAGATCGAACTGGAGACCTTCAGTGTGTAAGACTGACGTGATAACCACTACACCACAACAACTTCACATGTTTACATGTAGGTTTATTATATTTATTAATTCTTGTATTATCTTAATCCATAATTTAAATCTTACTAGAATTCTATTTTAAAATTGAAACTAGAGTGCATTTCGAATTCGGTCAAATTCTACAACCACATCACATCCAATATGATGAGTTAATTCCTTTCTTTTTTCTCTTACCATAATAATTTTTTATTCGGCTTCTTCATTATTTTTCTGAATGAGCATTTTTTACTTATCTGATTCTATTGTTTTGTGAGACGTATGTCAACATTTTTTGTCTTTTAATTGTCTTACAATTTTCTATTTACCAAACATACAAACCGAGGAAATGCATCTTCGTCTTAGAATACTTCGCTTCATGGAACAACTCAATTTTTTTTATAAAGAAGATTATATTATCAGACTCATACTAATTGTGAACCCGAGAATAATACTCTAAATCATTATATCAACGAAGGTTTTATATCATGCATCAACCAAAACCCACTATAATACATTAATGGAACAAATGGGTTAAGAACAATGTGTATAGATAATATCGATGTCACTTTGAATTGTATTTATTTTGGCATTCGAAATTTATTTACATTTTATTTTAAATACTCTTTGAAATTATATTACAATAAGTTTGGTCGTTAATCATTACTATTAGAACATTCTCCAACTTCTCCAGGTTAAATTTAAATCAAATAGTCTTGCTAAAATCTATGTCAATACAGTTGCTGTCTTACATTAGTTGTTATACTTATGTTATGAAAATTGAAATGTTCGCATGGACACCTTATGCCTCCGTCAAATTTACAAATTTTTTTATTCAAGGCCGTTTTCACAAATGTTTTAACCTTACGAACAATCTCTTACTTCAACACGTGTTTATAAGGATATTTACTATTTTACATCCAAATATAATATGTTTTTTATGTGGTAAACAATTAACATTTGAGTCACTAAACATTAAAATATTACTTGTCAAGATAAATGACTAAATTCTCGACATCATGTTATTGAAACAATATATTGTTGTTGCCCAAGATCTAACTGGAGACCTTCAATGTGTAAGACTCACGTAATAACCACTACACCACAGCAACCACATATGCTTACACGTAGGTTTATTACATTTATTAATTCTTGTATTATCTTAATCCATAATTTAGATCTTACTAGAATGTTGTTTTAAAATTGAAACCAGAGTGCATTATGAATTCGGTCAAATTCTACAACCACATCACATCCAATCAGATGAGTTAATTCCTTTCTTTTTTTTCTTACCATAATAATTTTTTATTTGGCTTCTTCATTATTTTTCTGAATAAGCTTTTTTACCTATCTAATTCTATTGTTTAGTGAGACTTATGTCAACATTTTTTGTCTTTTAATTGTCTTACAATTTTCTATTTACCAAACATACAAACTGAGGAAATGCATCTTTGTCTCACAATACTTCGCTTAATGGAACAACTCAAATATATTTATAAAGAAGATTATATTGCTAGACTCATACTAAGTGTGAACCAGAGAATAATACTCTAAATCATTATATCAATGAAGGTTTTATATCATGCATCAACCAAAACCCACTATAATATATTAATGAAACAAATGGGTTAAGAACAATGTGTATACATAGTATCTATGTCACTTTGAATTGTAGTTTTTTTTTGCATTCGAAATTTGTTTATATTTTAGTTTAAATACTATTTGAAATTATATTACAATAAGTTTGGTCGTTATGCATTACTATTAGAACATTCTCAAACTTTTCCGGGTTAAATCCAAATCCAATAGTCTGGCTAAAATTCACGTCAATACAGTTGCAGTATGTAATACGGTGGGAGAACTGGCTTGTTTGTTTTGCATTTTATCGCAAATGTTGCGAATAGCAAGAGTCTCCACTGAATTTTCTATTATCCAATTAAGGGAAGGAGAAAAGAACAAGAAAAGACCTTCGTTAGATTCTGAGTAAGGGAGGCAGTTATGAAAAGGGAAGGTATTAGCACCCTTTCCATCTGTAGTTATCTATGGGATCTTAATTGCTTAGCTCACTTTATAAATTTCTTTATGTGTGTGTGTTTGAAAAGATGTTTTTGAAAAGGCATTTCACTTTGACGTCGTAATGATTCTCACTGGAATGTATACGAAGTGTTTGGAAATTTTTTGTTTTCGAAAAGTGTTTAACTTTGTAATGATTCACGCTGGAACATATACAAAGTGTTTGAAAAGTTTTTGAAAATAGTGTGAGGTGTAAAAAGTATTTGATAGAGCAAGCAATTAAGAGTCTATTACCTACTCAGAATGGTCGTTTCCATGTAACTCTATCTGTTGGATGTAAAGGGACATTCGAAGGGTCATCGTATGGTCAGAGAAGGCAACAATCGAGGGTCATCGAGAGACTATGATCTTTGTAATGAAGGGACTATGATGATGTTATTCGTGAGTGTCTTAGCTAAGATATCTCTACGTTCGAGGGACATGACCATGTTTCGAAAGGCAACAAGAGAGGATACCCTAAGGGGTGTGCAAGTGTGAAGAGTGTGTTATATTCAGATATGTTATCTTGTATTTAGAAGTGACCTATGTTGTTTTTAATCTTGTCATACATGCCTAGTTACTAGCAGTTAAATATGTACAAAAATTAAAGTGCGAAAAGTAAAGTGCGAAAAGTAAATCCTACGCTATTACATGGCTTTGGGGCAGATACATAATAAGCAAATGTTAGTGAAAATGTTTTGTTAAGAAAATTAATAGGAAAATAGAAAAATAAATGATTTTTGTGTTTTTTGTCAGAACTTCTGACTTTGTTCGTCCCAGAACTTATGGCTCACTCTTTCCTGAACTTCTGGAAATTAGGTCATCGTTCCTTGCCAACACTTCTGGGAACTGCGTTAACTTACCTTCCAGAACTTCTAGAAGTCGTTCCATCAAGAACTTCTGTGTTATCGTTCCTTTCAAAACTTCTGGAATCCGTTCCTTCCAAAACTTCTAGAAATTGTTCCTTCTAGAACTTCTGGAAGTTGTTCCTTCCACAACTTCTGGAAATTGTTCCCTCCAGAACTTCTGGAAACCCGTATAGTAGTTCCTTCCAGAACTTTTAGTAACCTTCATGGTAGTTCCTTCCAGAACTTCTGGAAACCTGCATGGTCATTCCTTCCAAAACTTTTGGAAACCTGTTTTCCAGAACTTCTGGAGGTTGTATATGTTACCTGCGTAAATCATAAAGATGTTAGAAAAACATTAGCAAAAGGTAGGGTTCGAACCCGTGCCTGGAGAGATAGAGGGACATAGCATGCGCATGTTGAACCGTTGGGGCGACCATACATCCAATTATTTATGTAACTCAATAAATATATATTGGAAATTCAGTTCCACAAATCAAATGAAATAAAATGCGCGCCAGGTGGGGTCCATGGCCATTTGAATGAACCAATGGAATGGATGAGACTTGCCATGTCTGAGTCAACACTGCCCCATAAACCTTTAACCACCGGGCAGGGTGGTTTCCACATTCGTCTGCGACCGGTCCAAAGTTCAAAACCTGCAAAAATCAATGAAAACACAAGCCAAGACAAACCAAATCCACTAATTAAGGTGCTACCAATCCAATGGTGCAATTAGTTTATCCTGAAACTGCCTGAAACGCCAGGTTCGAAGCTCACAGCTTCCTATGCCCTAACAATTGTGTTTGACGATTTAAGCCTTAAGGCTTGCATCTAAAACGTTGTACCTGTTCTAACTAGTATCCTGAACACGAACAAATGCACCAAATATATTAAAAATGCATGAGAATCGAAATCGAAATCAACAACCTTACCAAATCAGTGTACTTGAGGAGTTCATTTCTGGGCACTGTAGGGCTTTGCAATTGATTGGACTCAACCCCTGGAAACCTCAGGAAGGTGATGGAACGTTTAAATCACCTTGAGAACGGTTGGAGAATGGAATACAAATTTGTAAGTTTGTATGGAATTTTCGGAGAATTAGGGTTTGCTCTTGGAGGCAAGGGTCCCCCTTTTTCGTGTCCTTTGGCTTCTGATCTTGTAATATATATAGAGAGCAAGAGATTTGATCAACAATAAAGAGAAATTATATTGTCTTGAATGCAAAAATATTCTCTTGTAAATGTTTATCAAATCTTGCCAAAAATGTATTTTTCTTGCCTTGTAGCATCTTGCACGAATTTGTCAGCCTTCATGGGTTATCTTGGACCTCAAGACAATTAGAAACAAATCCCAACTTGTCATAACCTTGCTCCTTACATTTCATTTTATTTAAATTGAATTTAAATGATTTAATTCTAAAATAAATTAAATAAATGGAAATGAGGTTGTAAGTAGACTTAGGGGTCGTGGATATTCTCAAGAATAAGTATGGTTCATGAAAACTTAAGCCCATTTGAAAAATATTTGCATTTGCTAGGTATTTTCCTTTGTGCACCTCCTCAAAAATGTCAAACTTGCACAATTTGTATCTTGTTCAATTTTCAACATTTTTTAGTGTTCTTGGACTTTTTAGAAATCTCAAGATGTCCTCCAAACACTCCTTTTGGTTTCATCTTTATTGAAGTTTCCATGATCATGAACACTTCTTAGCAAAAAGATGTCTTTTTGTTGACTTTTAGAAGGACCTCTAATGTTTTGATCCATAACTTCCAAATGAAGCATTTTTGGCCAAAGCTTGTGAGACATGAAGTTGTAGAGAATTGAATTCCCTTCATAATGAGCTCTGGTGGAAAAATTTCTGATAAACTATGTGGAAGTTATGTCTGGTCAAAGTTTTGTTGACTTTTGTCTGAAAAACCCTAACTAAGAATCTTTGACTTTTGAACAAACCTTGACTTTCCTTGAGGAATCATGGCCAACCCTTGATCGAATGATGAATATTACTTCAAAATATTGATGTTGACCAAAAATTATGAAGTTTGACTGTATGTTGACCATAGTTGACTTTCTGTCCAATATAGTTGATTTTCAACATCTAAGCAATTGGATGAGCAAATTTGACTTGTAAGGCTTGAAACTTTACATGGTGATCCCT
The DNA here is from genome assembly GCA_021764765.1 of Vicia sativa. Lineage (NCBI taxonomy): Eukaryota > Viridiplantae > Streptophyta > Magnoliopsida > Fabales > Fabaceae > Vicia > Vicia sativa. Next base: position 18,562,645 of record CM038794.1, read on the forward strand.
TGGAGCATATGATGAGGTATGATGACCACTTGGAGTCTTGGAAATTCATTCTGACTTGAGAGGAGCAAAACCCTAGTTTGGATTGATTGCTTAGAATAGCGTTTGTCTGGTCAACACTTGTGAAATCCTTGAGTATGGAGTTGTGGATTGTCTTGAGAAGTAGGAGGGAAAATCCTTTAGTTGTTATACTTATGTCATGAAACTTTAAATGTTTGCATGGACACCATATGCCTCCCTCAAATTTGCAAATTGGTTTATTCAAAGCCATTTTCACAAATATTTTAACCTTGTCGTCCAGGATCGAACTGGAGACCTTCAGTGTGTAAGACTGACGTGATAACCACTACACCACAGAAAACACACATGCATACTTGCAGGTTTATTATATTTATAAATTCTTGTATTATCTTAATCCATACTTAGGTATTACTATAGTGCATTTTAATTATTGAAACCAGAGTGCATTATGAATTCAGTCAAATTCTACAACCACGTCTCATCCGATCAGGTGCGTTAATTCCTTTCTTTTTTCTATGACCATAATAATTTTTTATTTGGCTTCTTCATTGTTTTTCTGAATAAGCATTTTTTACTTATCTGCTTCTATAAACATTTTTGTCTTTAATTGTCTTACAATTTTCTATTTACCAAACATACAAACCGACGAATTGCATCTTTGTCTCAAAATACTTCTCTTCATGGAACAACTCAAATTTTTTTCTAAAGAAGACTATATTCCCAGACTCATACTAATTGTGAACCCGAGAATAATACTCTAAATCATTATATCAATGAATCTTTTATATCATGCATCAACCAAAACCCACTATAATACAATAATGGAACAAATGGGGTGAGAACAATGTGTATAGATAGTATCTATGTCACTTTGAATTGTATTTTTTTTTTTGCATTCGAAATTTATTTATATTTTTCTTTAAATTATCTTTGATTTGATATTACAACAAATTTGGTCGTTAATAATTACTATTTGAACATTCTCAAACCTGTTAAATCCAAATGCAATAGTCTGGCTAAAATCTATCCCAGGATCGAACTAGAGACCTTCAATGTGTAAGACCGTGATAACTACTCCACCACAACAACCACACATGCTTACTTGTAGGTTCATTATATTTATTAATTCTTGTATTATCTTAATCCATAATTTAGATCTTATCAGAATGCATTTTCAATATTGAAACGAGAGTGCATTATCAATCTGGTCCAATTCTACAACCACATCTCATCCGATCAGGTAACTTATTTCCTTTGTTTTTTCTCTTACCATAATAATTTTTTATTCGGCTTCTTCATTATTTTTCTGATCATGCATTTTTTACTTATATGCTTCAATTGTTTTGTGAGACGTATGTCAACATTTTTTTATTTTAATTGTCATACAATTTTTGAACAACTCAAATATATTTATAAAGAACATTATATTCTCAGAGTCATACTAATTGTGAACCCGAGAATAATACTCTAAATCATTATATCAATGAAGATTTTATATCATGCATGAACCAAAACCCACTATAATACATCAATGGAACAAACGGGGTGAGAAAAATGTGTATAGATAGTATGTCTCTTTGAATTGTAGTTTTTTTTTTGGCATTCAAAATTTATTTATATTTTAATTTAAGTACTCTTTAAAATGATATTCCAATAAGTTTGGTCGTTAATCATTACTATTTGAACATTCTCAAGGTTAAATCCAATAGTCTGGCTAAAATCTAAGTTAATACAGGTGCAATCTAACGAACAATCTCTTACTTCAACACGTTCCTATAAGGATATTCTCTAGTTTAGATTCAAATATAATATGTTTTTTCTATGGTAAACAATTAACATGTGAGTTACTAAATATTAAAACATTACTTGTCAACATACATAACTAAATTATCGAAATCGTGTTATTGAAACAATGTATTGTTGTTGCCCATGATCGAACTGGAGACCTTTAATGTGTAAGACTAACGTGATAACCACTACACCACAACAACCACACATGCTTACTTGTAGGTTCATTATATTTATTAATTCTTGTATTAACTTAATCCATAATTTAGATCATACTAGAGTGCATTTTTAATATTGAAACCAGAGTGCATTATGAATTCGGTAAAATTCTACTACCACATCTCATCCGAACAAGTGAGTTAATCCCTTTCTTTTTTCTCTTACAATAATAATTTTTTATTCGACTTCTCCATTATTTTTCTGATCAAGCATTTTTACTTATCTGCTTCTATTGTTTTGTGAGACGTATGTCAATATTTTTTGTCTTTTAATTGTCTTACAATTTTCTATTTACCAAACGTACAAACCGAAGAAATGCATCTTTGTCTAAGAATACTTCGCTTCATGGAACAACTCAAATAGTTTTATGAAGAAGATTATATTCCCAGACTCATACTAATTGTGAACCCGAGAATAAAACTCTAAATCATTATATCAATGAAGCTTTATATCATGCATCAACCAAAACCCACTATAATACATTAATGGAATAAACAGGGTAATATCAATCTGTATAGATAGTATTTGTGTCACTTTGAATTGTATTTTTTTTTGCATTCGAAATTTATTTATATTTTAGTTTAAATATTCTTTGAAATGATATTACAATAAGTTTGGTCGTTAATCATTACTATTTGAACATTCTCATCTTCTCAAGCTTAAATCCAAATCCAATAGTTTGGATAAAATCTATGTCAATACAGGTGCAATCTAACAAACAATCTCTTACTTCAACACATGCCAATAAGGATATTCTCTATTTTAGATCCAAATATAATATGTTTTTTGTATTCTCTATTTACTTATAGGTTCATAATATTTATTAATTCTTGTATTATCTTAATCCGTAATTTAGATCATACTAGAATGCATTTTTAATATTGAAACCAGAGTGCATTATGAATTCGGTCAAATTCTACTATCACATATCATCCGATTAGGTAAGCCTATGCCTTTCTTTTTTCTCTTACCATAATAATTTTTTATTCGGCTTCTTCATTATTTTTCTGATTATGAATTTTTTACTTATCTGCTTCTATTGTTTTGTGAGATGTATGTCAACATTTTTTGTCTTTTAATTGTTTTACAATTTTCTATTTATCAAACATACAAACCGAGGAAATACTTCTTTGTCTAGGAATACTTCGCTTCACGGAACAACTCAAATAATCTAAATCATTATATCAGTGAAGCTTTGATATCATTCATCAACCAAAACCCACTATAATACATTAATGGAACAAATGGGTGAGAACAATGTGTATAGATAATATCTATGTCACTTTGAATTGTATTAATTTTTGGCATTCGAAATTTATTTATATTTTAGCTTAAATACTTTTTGATTTGATATTATAATAAGTTTGGTCGTTAATCATTACTATTTGAACATTCTCAAACTTCTCCAGGATAAATCCATCCAATAATTTGGCTAAAATCAGTCTTAATACAGCTGCAGTCTTACATTAGTTGTGATACTTATGTTATGACACTTCGAATTTTCTCATGGAAACCTTGTGCGTCCCTCAAATTTACAAATGGGTTTATTCAAATTCCTCTTCACAAATATTTTAACCTAACGTACAACCTCTTACTTCAACGCATGCCTATAAGGATATTCTCTATTTTACATCCAAATATGTTATGTTTTTTATATGGTAAAGAATAAACATGTGAGTCCCTAAATATTAAAACAGTACTTGTGAAGATACATCACAAAATTATAGACATTGTGTTATTGAAAAAAATATATTGTTGCTGCCGAGGATCGAACTGAAGACCTTATGTGTGTTTGACTTACGTGATAACCACTAGACAATAGCAAGCACATGTTCTTACTTGTAGGTTGGTTAGAACTGAACCGGGTGAACAATTCCTTATGTTCTTCTGTTTCCTGCCTGTTATTTTTATGCCTACCTTGTCTGTTTTATAATGTCAAATTAGATGAAAAGACATCCTGAGTCTATTGACACCAGAATTTCACAACTCAAAACCTTTATAAAGAAGATAATATTCCCAGACTCAGTCTAATTCTGGACCAGAAAATTATATTCTAAATCGTTATATCAGTGAAGCTTTGATATCATGCATTAACCAAAACCCACTATAATACATTAATGGAACAAATGGGGTTAGAACAACGTGTATAGATAGTATCTATGTCACTTTGAATTGTATTTATTTTTGGTATTCGAATTTTGTTTATATTTTAGTTTAAATACTCTATGATTTAATATTTCAATGTTTGGTCGTTAATCATTAGTATTTGAACATTTCAAATCTCTCCAAGTTAAATACAAATCCAATAGTCTCATTAAAATCTAACTCAATACAGGTGCAGTCTTGCATTAGTTGTTATACTTATCTTATGACACTTGAAATGTTCGCATGGAACCCTTATGCCTCCCTAAAATTTACAAATGGGTTTCTTTAAAGCCCTCATCACAAATATTTCAACCTAACAACAAACTCTTACTTCAACACGTTCCTATAAGGATATTCTCTATTTTACATCCAAATATGATATGTTTTTTAGATAGTAAAATATTAGCATGTGATTTACTAAACATTAAAACATTACTTGTCAAGATACATAACTAAATGATCTCCATCGTGTTATTGAAAAAATATCTTGATGTTGCCTAGCAACAAATTGGAGACCTTCAGTGTGTAAGACTGATGTGATAACCACTACACAACAGCAAGCACATGTGCTTACTTGTAGGTTCATTATATTTATTAATTCTTGTATTATCTTAATCCATAATTTAGATCTTACTTGAATGCATTTTTAATATTGAAACCAGAGTGCAATATGAATTCGATCAAATTCTGCAACCACATCTCATCCGATCAGACGAGTTAATTTCTTTCTTTTTTCTCTTACCATAATAATTTTTGATTCGGCTTCTTCATTATTTTTCTGATCTAGCATTTTTAACTTAGGTTTTTCTATTGTTTTGTGAGATGAATGTCAACGTTTTTTATCTTTTAATGGTCGTACAATTTTCTATTTACCAAACATACCAATCGTGGAAACGCATATTTGTCTAAGAATAGTTCACTTCATGGAACAACTCATAACCTTTATAAAGAAGATTATATTCCCAGACTTAGATTAATTGGGACCCCGAAATAATACTCTAAATCATTATATCATAGAAGCTTTGATATTATGCTTCAACCAAAACCCACTATAATACAATAATGGAACAAATGTGGTTAGTACAATGTGTATAGATTGTATCTATGTCACTTTGAATTGTATTAATTTTTGGTATTCAACATTTATTTATATTTTAGTTTAAATACTCTTTGATTTGATATTTCAAAGTTTGTTCGTTAATCATTACTATTTGAACATTCTCAAACTTCTCCAGGTTAAATCCAAATCCATTAGTCTGGTTAAATCTATCTCAATACAGGTGCTTTCTTACATTAGTTGTTATACTTATCTTATGACACTTGAAATGTTCGCATGGACACCTTATACCTCACTCAAATTTACAAATGGGTTTATTCAAATCCCTCTTCACAAATAATTTAACCTAACCAACAAACTCTTAATTCAACACGTGCCTTTAAGTATATTCTCTATTTTACATCCAAATATGATATGTTTTTTTATATTGTAAACAATTTGTTAGACGATGTGCTCGATCTAGAAGGGGAGGGTTGAACAGATCGGGATTTTAAAATTTTCGCGTTTAAAGAATTTATAACGAAAGCCTCCTGGATTTTCAATCCTCTAAACGATCCACTATTGAGAAGATCGGATATACGAATCTCTTGGAAAATGTGAGAAAATTAGATTTAATCAATGCTCTTTGAATTCACTATATTAATCGTCTTAACTATCAACTTGAGTATCAAATACTTCTAATGCGAATAGTAAGAAACAAAATTAACCACAATTAGGAATTTGCAGAGAAGACAATTTATCAAACACCTTGAAAGTGAATTTCACAAGTGTTGCATTAACAAAGTTGTGTTGTCGATAACCGTCACGTAACAATCAAACGGATAGTGACGAATGTATTTGTTAAAGCTCGACACAACATAAATTCAGTTTATGCAAGTTTTTATAATTTGAATGTAACATATTTTGTCAATCAAGTCATGAATGTAAATGCGAAATAGAACACGAGAATTTGTTAAGGCAGTTCCACCTTTCGTCCTCGCGTGGTGTACGTCTACTCCTAACTCTAAAATTTAGAGTTGAGAAGTTTTTCATAAAATTGCAAATTGTAGCAAGTGAAGAAATAGTTCCCTTTTCATATAATTCAATTGATGATGATGAACCTATCTTCTTCACGATCCTTGGTTCGAGCTAAACCAAACTTTGATCACTTGGAGTATACCTTCGATTAATCGAACAAGATCAAACTTGAAATCTCTACCAATTTGCTGTAGAATTTCTTTCTCTCGGCTGATATCAATCGACCAAGATCGAACCCTAACTCTTCCTTCATGATCCTCCGGTTACCGTGACATAATCAAGCGAACCCACTGCTCCTTGATGCTTCACTCGGATGAATCTTGCAAAGCAAAGATTAGTATCAATAACCTCCGCACCGATCTGGATCTAGGAGGACAAAACCCTAAAGGTTTTATTCAAGATATAGCTCACAAAACACAATCCAAATCTGAAGCAATTCTTTAATTCAGACGTTATCAACAATTCTAGGGTCTTGAATTTAACCACTTGGATTTTTGGAGAAGTTGAATTTGAAGAAGGAATGTTGAAGATGAAGTGCTCTCTATGTGTATCTTTCATTCTATTCTTGTTAAAAATAATCTAAAATGACAAATAAAATCTATTTATATGTGTTAGTGTAAATTGAATGAAAATAAGGCAAAGAAGAAAATTAAATAAAAGCTACAACACGGCAGATGCGTCGACCGCTCCAAGAGGGAGGGAAATGCGTAACATCTAGAACCAACGCATTAAGCCATCAATGTTGAATGCTTCGACGGCACCAGGGGGATGCGTCGACGCTGTCTTTTTTATTTCAGCTCCCAGACTTCATTTTCTTATGCGTCGACCCAAGGGTCGGTACGTAACTTCCAGGGGGTTGCCCTCAAACATGCATCGACCGGAAAAGGCACTTGCTTCAACGCATCAAGCTTATTTCTAAATTATTTGTTTTTCTTCTACCAACTAGCCTTGTAGCTCACACATACTCTTCAAGGGGTTTTGCCATCATGAAAACTTGAGCATGCATCTACATACTCCCCCTTTTTGATGATGGCAAAACTTGAACTTGAGCATGCATCTACATACTCCCCCTTTTTGATGAAAACTTGAGCATGCCACAAAGGTATACAAGAGTCTAGAAATAAGCTATGTGAAAAATATGTGAATACGAGCTATGCTCCCCCTGAGAGTGTGCATATGGGAAATGAGCCATCATTCATCACATTATCCTCCTTTGACAACATCAAAAAGAGAGAGGCAAGGTTAAATATAACAAAAAATAAAGGAAGAGAAATTTGTCAAACAAGATGCAATATTAGGTAACACATTGAATACACAAAGTAAAACATTGTACGGAAACATTAAATAAGCATTCATGAAATTACAAACACATGAAAAATATACAATACATAAGAAGCACTTGCACATAAGCACCCAACAAGCATAAGTCAAGTAGAAAATTAAGATAACACATATTAATGGTCAAGAAAACATTTAAGAGTTAGAGAAATTCTACCTCCATGACAATTTGTCATGATCATTTTACTAAAAACTAGCAAAGAGTGAGTAATGGATGAAGATAATTATCAATAACATTTAGAGCAAGCACCTCAATTGAGATGCAAACGATCTGAGATATCGAGAACGCTGAGTTTCCTTCGGATATATAAGAAAGGTTCAGTTGCAAGAGGCTTAGTAAAAATTTTAGCAAGTTGATTTTTGCTATCAACATGCTCAAAGACTACATCGCCTTTCTCCACATGATCTTGAAGGAAGTGGTGCCTTATTTTGATATATTTTGTGCGAGATTGTAGGACTAGATTCTTTTTTAGATTGATGGCACTAGTATTGTCACATAAATTAGGAATACGTCCAAGATGGACATTGAAGTCGAGTAATTGTTGCTTTAGCCACAAAATTTGGGCACAATAATTACCGTCCGCAACATATTCCGCTTCGGCGGTTGACAAGGCAATGGAAACTTGATTTTTGCTATGCCAATTTACCAAAGAGTTAGAAAAGAAGTGACAAGTACCACTCGTGCTCTTCCTATCCGATTTACAACCAGAAAAATCGAAGTCGGAGTATCCAACTAAGGAACAATCACTTCCCTTGGAGAACCAGAGATCACATTTAGTAGTACCATAAAAATACCTAAGTTTTCGCTTAACGAATTTTAAATGTGATTTCATGGGATATGATTTATACCGGGCACACATGCAAACACTAAACATGATATCCGGATGGGAGGTAGTCAAATAAACAAGAGAACCAATCATACCTCTATGCCGCTTTGTGTCAACGGACTTACCATTCTCATCACGGTCTAAATTTATCGTAGTAGGCATAGAGGTGTCAATTGCTTTTGAGTTAGCCATATCAAATCGTTTAAGAAATTCAAGACAATACTTCGTTTGGCTCACGAAAGTTCCTTTGTTCAATTTCTTTATTTGAAGTCCAAGGAAGTAGTTCAACTCCCCTATCATGCTCATTTCAAACTCTCCCTGTATAAGCTTAGAAAATTCCTTGACCAAGGATATATTAGTGGAACCAAAAATGATATCATCTACATAGACTTGGACAAGAATGGATTATTTTCCTTGATGTTTAATAACAAGGGTTGTGTCAACCTTACCTCTTGAGAATCCTTGATGTAGTAATAATTTTCTAAGACGTTCATACCAAGATCTAGGATCTTGTTTAAGACCGTGTAGTGCACGATTAAGTTTATAAACATAGTTAGGATTCTCAAAATTTTCAAAACCGGGGGATTGAGACACATAGTCCTCCTCGTTGATATAACCGTTTAAAAAATCACTCTTTACATCCATTTGAAATAACATGAAATTTTGTGAGCATACATATGCAAGTAAAAGGCGTATATCCTCGAGTCGGGCCACCAGAGAATAAGTTTCCTCATAATCGATTCCTTCCTCTTGACTATACCCTTGGGCAACACGAAAGGCCTTGTTGTGAGTTATTATTCCATTTTCTTCAAGTTTTTTCCTATACACCCACTTAGTACCGATGACTCGATGACCTCGTAGAGGTGGGACAAGATCCCAAACCTCATTTCTTTTAAACTAATTAAGTTCATCTTGCATATCTAAAAACCAATGTTCACCGAGTAAGGCATATTTAGAATTTTTAGGCTCAATTTGTGAGATGAAAGAGAAATGATAACAAAAGTTACCTATCTCAGAGTGAGTGGTCACTCCCTTTGATATATCTCCAAGGATGTTGTCGATGGGATGACCCTTAGAAGTTTTCAATTCCAAAGGAAGATCATCTTTATTACTTGGATGATCCTCCCCTCTTTCCTCGGATACTTGATCCAACTCTTCCTCGTTATTAGTAGATTCTGAGTCCTTTTCTTTGGGATCTTTTAGTATGCTTTCCGAAGATACACCTGCACCATCAAAAAAACTACCTTTTCCGACTACTTTCGGATAGGATTCATCAAAGGAAACATGCACAGACTTCAACAATGTGTAACCTTGTATTGTAACCTCTATAAGCTTTACTAGAATGAGAGTATCCAAGGAAGATACCTTCATCAGCTTTTTAGTCAAATTTACCTAGATTTTCCTTTCCATTGTTTAATACAAAGCATTTACATCCGAACACACGAAGGTGAGAAATATTTGGGTTTCTTCCTTTCAAAAGTTCATAGGGATTTTTGTTAGGACCCTATTCAAAACATAACATGTCGTGTTAATGGCATCATCCCAAAAGTATTTAGGAAAACAGTTTTCATTGATCATAGTTCTTCCTAGTTCCTCTAAAACAAGATTTTTACGTTCCACCACTCCATTTTGTTGAGCTGTGCATGGTGCAGAAAAATTATGATCAGTTCCGTGCTTAGCACAAAACTTGTCAAACAAATCATTTCAAATTCTCCTACGTGATAGCTATGAATAGTAATATTGTCTGTATTTAACTTGTTTTGGAAGATCTTGGCAAACTTTTCGAATGCCGGAAAGGTGTCGCTCTTATTTGCTAAGAAAAACTTCCAATAAAATCTAGAGTAGTCGTCAACGATGACATATCCATAATAATTTCCACCTAAGATTTTAATTCTAGAAGGTCCAAAGAGGTCCATATGGAGAAGTTCAAGAGGTGTCGTTGTAAACAAGATTCTTGTTTGCTTTCCCATTTGGCACACATCACATAAGTGATCCTTGGAGAATTTTACCTTAGGTAATCCGACTACTAAATCTTTTGTGACAATTTTATTTAACAAATCAAAGTTTAAGTGAGCAAGACGTCTATGCCAAAGCCAAGAATTTTCATTTAAGGAGATTAGGAATTTGGCACCTTTTGCGGATACTTCATTCAAGTCTAGCATGTATAAAGTTTTAACCCCCAAGCCTTTGAACACATCCTCCTTATTTACATTGTGTTCAATAGTGCAACAATCTTTAGAAAAATAGACATTGTATCCTTTGTCACACAATTGACTAGTGCTAATGAGATTGTGTTTAAGGCCATCAACTAAAAGAACGTCAGAGATAGTAGTAGAAGAGAGATTACCTACACTACCTTTACCGAGTATTTCACCCTTGTTATTTTCACCATAGGTAACAAACCCTTTCTTCTTAGCCACAAAGTCAAAGAATAAGGATATGTCACCCGTCATATGTCTTGAGCACCCACTATCGAGGAACCATCTTCTCTCGGTAGTCTCAAGACATTCCACCTACGAATTTAAACAAGGGAAATAGGTACTCAATTTTTATTGGGTCCTTGTGTGTGAGTCGTACATGATTTGCATTTAGGCAACCATTGGAAAATTCCTTAAGGAACTAGAAATCTCCTAAAACGATATTTTCTAATGGTATGTCCCATTTTGCAACAATATATGTGAGTTAATGTGTTAGGATAATTGCCTTTGCTAGATTGATCTCTAATTTCATAAGTCTATTTTAGATAAGGATTAATCATACTACTGCAGAAATTCTATCTATTAATAGCATAAGTAATTGTGGGTTGTAAAGCCTTTTCAAGCTTAGCTTTAACAATTTTAACTTCTCTTTGCTAAATATGACAAGTTTCACATCCGTGCCAATCATGCCAAGACATCATGTCATCTTTGCTATCACATTTAACCTTCTCAATCATAGATTCCTTAAGAGCTTCAAGTTCCTTTTTAGATTCGGAAACTTTATGCTCAAGGTATGAAAATATTTTCGTATTTGAGGTTAGTCGCTTGAACGCTTCTCTAGCCTCATGATGCAAAGTGTCAAATGCTTTTTGTAATTATAAATGAGACATTTTATCACTATGATCATACTTAGAGTGTTTTAACTTTTTCTTCTTTCCTTGATGAGCCATAAGACAAAAGTTGACTGTTTCTTCTTTATTGCTAGAGTCACTCTTGTTAGATTCTTCATTGTCGCTTTCCCATGCAATGTAAGCTCTTCTAGATTTTTTAGGTATTCTTTGGAATTTGTCTTTTCCTTTGTCTCTTTTGAGAAGAGGACAATCGAGCTTGTAGTGTCTGGGTTTCCCACAATTGAAGCATGATCCCCTTGATTTTGATTTCATGTCATCATCTTGCTTAGATGTCTTCGATTGTTGCCTATAGTTGACGAGATTTTTGTCCGAGTGTTGCACTTCATTCTTTCGAAGATATTTGTGATATTTTCTCACAAACAGCCCCATGTCTTCACTCGAGCTCTCATCATCATCACTAGACTCACTAACACATGAGTTATTGGTGGAAGACGTTGAGCTTGAAGCCTTCAATGAGATAGACTTCCTTTGCGTATCTTTTTGCTTTTCCTTTCTTTCTTTCTTTTCATGCTTGTTGTGATTTGTGAGCTCTTGTTCATATTTTTGGAGCTTTCCAAATAGTGTTGTGATGTCAAGAGTGGCTAGGTCATTTGCTTTCTTGATAGCGGTGACTTTCGGTTTCCATTATCTGTTAAGACATCTCAAAATTTTGTTAGTAACAACTGCATTGGTAGTAACATGACCAAGAGTGTGTAAGCGATTAATAATGTGAGAGCATCTCTTTTGCATGTCGGCAATGGTTTCACCATGCATTATGTGTGTAAGTTCCAAATTATGGATTGGATAAATTTTAATTAAAAAAAATAAAAGCAACAACAATGATTTGTACAGTAGGATTACTAAGTTATAATCCTATCTAGAATGTCTGAACATGCTTTGTTGAAGAGTTTCAACATCTGGAACATCATGTCATATGACATGTCGAGACATCAGACATCAGGACATCACGCTACTGAACTGTCAAAGTTTGTTACAATTCTATTTTAATTAGTGTAGAATATTTTGGGAATATTATGCATCTTATGTGGCATGACTTTGAAGGCATAAGTGAAGGTCCAAGAGCTAAGGAGAAACATCAGAGGCGACCTTGATTGTAGCAGAAGTTATCTGCAATTTTGGTTCTGCAAAAGTTTGTTACTGCAAAAGTTCGTTACAACTTATGCTGTTATTTTGAAGCCCCAAATCCAGTTGGGTAATAGATTACAAATAAGAAGTTGTAACCTAGATTTAGCAAGCTAGTCAGTTTTAGAAAGATGTAGTCTTTAGGGTTAACCATGTAAGTGAACCACCCGGATTGTGGGATGGTCACTGATTTTACCTCGAAGCCTGAAGGCAAGAGAACTTTTTTAACTCACTCAGAAGTTATGAAGCAATGAGTGTAGTTATCTTCATGGAAGAAGTTGTGAAGCAATTCCAAGTTTAGTTTGTGTCACTAGACTGACTAGTTTAAATTGTGTTTAAAGTGGGGTATCTTCAAACTGTTTAAGTTGTGTTTGGAGTGAGGTATCTCCAAGAAGATTTTAATAGGAGCCAAGCAGTCGATGCAGTTGCTGGTGTGATAGTAGCTGATAGACATCACTGAGGTGATTAGATGTGAGCGGAGGTTCTCATATCTAAGTGTGGTCACTTAGGTAAAAGGGTCATTGGGTATTCTGATTAAGTGAGGAGTGTAAACAGGGTGGTTTCCCTCCGAATTAATACTTTTGATAGTGAACTTCATTTCTGGCTTGGTATGCCCCAGATGTAGGTTGGTTAGAATCGAACTGGGTTAGCAATTCCTTGTGTTCTTTATTTTCTGCACTGTTATGCTTATGCCTACCTTGTCTGTTTTGTAATGTCGGATCAGATGTCACCACATCCTGAGTCTGGCCCTAACCAGAATTTCAATTGGTATCAGAGCTGGCATCATGTCTATTTCTGGATGAGATCCAAAAGGAATACTTTCTGGTTGTATACAAGGTAGAAGAATGTTTGAACAAGGAATGTGTAGATTGTATGGTCCCTAGAAGTGGAGGATGGACCTAATTGTGGAAAACTAGACCAACCTGACCAAAGAAGATGAAGATGCTGGAACAAGAAAGTTAAATTCAAGAATTCCTGCGGGAGTGAAGGGTTTGGATTGAATTATTTTAGCCTCAACACAGAGAGAAAAGTTATCAAAACCTTCATGCAGGAGTGAAGACATTGATAAGGTAATTCTTGTGCTTATGTATTACCACATGGTCAGGATTTTGGTTGGGTCTAGGGTTTTGCTTGATAAAAAAGTAAGCATATTGTAGGGTTCATTTATTTTCAATTCTTATGTGTCATACTTACAATAAAATTGTGAAGTAAGCATTGTTTAAGTTCTGTTGAAGTATAACTATTTTCTGCTGCATAGCTTCTGATACAACCCCTATAGTGAAGGAAGAATTCTAGGGTTATTCTCATTCAACAGAATATATGGCAGATTATTACAACTATAGTAAAAGTGTCAAAGATACTTGAGACCTCTCTCAAGTCCACTCATAAAGGCATGGATTATTAAAGTTGATGGGGATCAATTGGTCAATGATACTCATATTCATCTGCAAAGCGTTTACCTTGAAGACCTTCTAGGATGATGTGTTCCCAGAAGATGGAACAGATGTTCTACTAGATGTTAGAACATTAGTACTAGTATACAACTACCAGTTGAAGAACATATGTTTTGGTTCTAAACTAATGTAGTGTGAATACATATGTTTGGAACCTACTCCTAATCTTGAAGAGGAGACATCTGCTTATCAGTTGATCAGGACACGATCAACAAGTTCTTTATACTCCAGATGTAAGATTATTTCTGACCTAAGTTTATAGGAGTATTAAAGTAAAGCTCAATGCATGGAAAAAGACTCATAAAGGTATACACTTCAGTCCTTTTATGCATAATCAAAGTGAGCTTATATCTGGTATTTTCTTCTAATCAAAGGAACAAGATATGTGGAATTCTATCCATAACCATAAAATAGACTTGGAGCTAAATACTGTCTCAACCACAGTGAAATATGGTCATGAATGTTGACTGCCCTAGTTATTATCCATAAAGGGTAGTGTCAATAAGAATCAAGGAAGTCAGCTTGCTATGAAGAATCTGACTACTTAAGTGTCATGCCAAAATTAAGTCTGTTCCAGAAACCTAAATAAGGGAATCTCCTCTATAGATGCAGACTGTGGCATCCATCATCTCAAATTCAAAATGAAAGTATGAAGAAAAGTTAATTGAGATATGGCCTATACTATTCCTTGATATGTCTAGATGTAAAGTTGCCAAGTCACTAAGTCTCTTTAGTTCAACCCTTAGTATTATGAATAAGATGTTATGGATGTTAACCAAGAACCATAATGGATGATGTCGTATCAAATGTCAAAACATCATCTTATTGTCTTCAGTCATTAAAAATTGTTTATTGCCAAGAATATGCAAGCGTGAAAAGGTAATCAGTCAGAATAATCTAGTGTGAGTAGTTAATTCTAACTGACTAACTGATAAGTGCTTTAACGGGAGACTTAATACTTAATAGATATGCAGCCTGAATGCATGATTCATATTCTCTGTCGGTAGCTGAGTATTTGTATGAAGAATTCATGGACTAGTGTGAACTGAATGGTAAAGTTCACTGTTATCTTCCCAAGTTTAGGAAGTATGGAAATGTTATCTGGTGATTATTTAAAGAACTGATTCAACCAAGGAGAATTATAGATGTTGTAAAATATCTTGATGGGAGCTGGATATTTGCAAAAACTGTATGGAATTCTGAATCAAGAAGAGAAGAAGTATGTGATGTATAGAAAAGAATATTCTACATGAAGATGTAACATCACAACTATTGAAGATTCCAGAGAGATAAGATTATGACTTATCTATTGAAGACAAATTTATGGTTATACACATAAGGTTTCTTCTATTACAAGTTACAGAGTGTGGCAATCTGAATCTTATGTAGCAAGCAAATTAAGGATTCCTAATTTGGAAACTGTGGAAAATTCCAAATAAAGAATACTTCAAGGACAAACATCAAAGATGTCCTAAATTTGTATATCTCAGGGGGAGTAAAGGGTATGGAGATTAGCAAAGACAATGTAATTCTACTTCTAATCAAATGGACAGACTTTCAAAGACTAATCTTTTCAAGCCAGAAGAACAATGTCAAAGTAGAAGTCAGGACATAACTCAAGACATGTTTTATCCTTGAAAACCAACAGGGATAGTTCTTAAAATTCTCATCTAAAACATGTATTGATGGTGTGCATCACTCGTTCTGACTTTGTGCATGTCCCAACCAATACACAAAACCACCTGAAGTAGTTCTTATTGAAATAACATATCTTGATCAAGACAATTGTTACAATCTAGGTATGCTATTTTAATTTCTCAAGTATTTAGAGTCCTTTTATTTTAATTTCTTTTAATTTCCTTGTTTGTGTCTCTCATGTCCTTCATTCGGATATGAGTAAGTTTTAGAGTCCAAGTAAGTTATGTCTATCAACTTGTGACAAACATAGAAAAAAAGGGTAGTGTTCAAACATTGTTAAGTCTGAGTTCCTTCTTTGCAAATTATTTTTGCAAAGATATTAAATAGGTTTCCTATTCTGAGTCAGTATGTTTTCTGTATTGATTCTTGTTTTGAGTCTTGAACACAAATTGTTCCTTGTGTTATGAATTATCCAATATAGAGATTTGGTTCTCTATGTATGTAAATGAATAGTCCAAGTATTTGCATTAGTTAATTGAGTCTCCTCTTATGTCTAAAAGAGGAAGTCTGTGTCGTAAGTAGTTCTAATGTTGAGGGGGGTATTTCACACTTCTTTCCTCATACTGTGTGAATGTGGCATAAAATGTTGAAACATCAATGACATTGAGAATCTGAAGTAATTTTAAAGATTGTTGTTGAAATCAAATTCTTTTTCATAGCCACCCAGAAAGAAGCTATGGCACTATATGGTCAAAAGTGAAGAGCGCCCCACAGTAGAGAATCCACTATTCTGAAAAAGTGAAGTAAGTGGACAATGCCTGATTGGATGTCAGGACATTACTCAGAACATGTTTATGCATGGAGAAGTTAAATGATGTGAACTATTCATGCGTTGGGATTGTTTTTATTTCAAAAGGAAATGTCATATGAGATGTCGAGACAACAGACATCAGGACATGACGCTACTGAACTGTCAAAGTTTGTTACCGTTCTATTTTATATTCTAGGAATATTATGCATCTTATATGGCATGACTTTGAAGGCATAAATGAAGGTCCAAGAGCTAAGGAGAAACATCAGAGGCGACCTTGATATTAGTAGAAGTTGTCGGCGATTTTGTTTCTGCAAAAGTTTGTTACTGCTTATGCTGTTATTTTGAAGGCCCAAATCCAATTGGGTAATAGGTTATAAATAAGATGTTGCAACCTAGTTTTATCAAGCTAGTTAGTTTTTGAAAGATGTAGTCTTTAGGGTTAGCCATGTAAGTGAACCACCCAGATTGTGGGATGGCCATCGATTTTACCTCGAAGCCTGTAGGAAAGAAGACTGTTTTTACTCACTCATAAGTTGTGAAGCAATGAGTGTAGTTATGTTCTTGGAAGAAGCTGTGAAGCAATTCTAAGTTTAGTTTGTGTCACTTGAGTGACTAGTTTAAATTGTGTTTGAAGTGTGGTATCTTCAAACTGTTTTAGTTGTGTTTGGAGTGAGGTATCTCCAAACTGATTTTAATAGGAGCCAAGTAGTCGATGCAGTTGCTGGTGTGATAGTAGCTGATAGACATCACTGAGGTGATTAGAAGTGAGCAGAGGTTCCCATATGTAAGTGTGGTATCTTAGGTAAAAGGTTCATTGGGTAGTCTGATTAAGTGAGGAGTGTAAACAGGGTGGTTTCCCTCCGAATTAATACTTCTGATAGTGAAATTCATTCCTAGCTTGGTATGCCCCCAGATGTAGGTTGGTTAGAACCAAACTGGGTTAAGAATTCCTTGTGTTCTTTATTTTCTGCATTGTTATTCTTATGCCTACCTTTTCTGTTTTGTAATGTTAGATCAGATGTCACGATATCTTGAATCTGGCCCTAACCAGAATTTCAATGTGAAAGAGATCAAACTCTTGAGTCAAAGTATTGATTCTAGAAAGATTAACATCATTTGTGCCTTCATGGACAATTTGTAGGGCATCCCACATGACTTTGGCTGTTATGCAATAGGATACTCAAAAGTGTTCATCGACACCTAAGGCAGCTATAAGCATGTTTCTACCTTTTCAATCATAGACATACTTTTTCTCATTATTTTCATCCCATAATAACTTCTTATTTGGATTCTTTATTATTTTTCCAATCTTGTAATTTTACTTATCTACTTCTGTTGTTTTGTGAGTTGTATGTCAATATTTTGTGCCTTTTAATTGTCTTTCAATCGTTCACTTCATGGAACAACTCAAATTGTTTATAAGGAAGATTACATTCCCAGTTTAAGACTAATTGTGAACCCAAAATCATACTCTAGAACATTATATCAATAAAGCTTTGATATCATGAATCAACCAAAACCAACTATAAGACATTTTTTGAACAAGTAGGATGAGAACAATGTGTATTGATACTATCTATGTGAATGTGAATTGTATTAATTTTTGGCACTCAAAATTTATTTATATTTCATATTGAATACTCTTTGATTTGATATTTCAATAAGTGCCTATCAGAATATGATCTTTTTTACATCCAAGTACGATTCGTTTAATATATGGAAAACAATTAACATGTCAGTCACTTAACATTAAAACATAACTTGTCAAGCTACATAACTAAATTTTCATACTATTGAAAAAATATATTGTTCCTGTTAGGATCAACTTGGAGACTTTCAGTGTGTAAGAATGACGTGATAATACTACATCACAAAAACCACATGTGTTTACTTATAGTTTCATTATATTTTTTAATTCTTATATTATCTTAACCCATCATTTAGATCTTACTAGAATGCATTTTAATACTGATACTAGAATGCATTATGAAGTCTATAAAATTCTAGAGCTTCATCTCATCCGATCATGTGAGTGAATACTTTTATTTTTTCTCTAAACATGCTAACTTCCTATTCGGCTTCTTCGTTGTTTTCCAGATCTTGTAATTTTAACTTATCTTCCTGTATTATTTTGTGAGATGTATGTCAATATTTTGTGTCTGTTTTCTATTTACAAAACATACAAACCCATGTAATACATCTTTGTCTATCAATCATTCGCTTCATGAAACAACTTAAACCATTTATAAGGAAGATTACATTCCCAGTTTCACACTAATTGTGAACTCGAAAATCATACTTTAGAACATTATATCAATAAAGCTTTGATATCATGCATCAACCAAAACAAAATATAATACATTTTTTGAATAAATGGGATGAGAACAATGTGTGTAGATACTATCTATGTCAATGTGAATTGTATTGATTTTTGGCATTGGAAATTTATTTATATTTCATACTGACTACTTTTTGATTTGATATTTCAATAAGTAGGGTCGTTAATCATTACTATTTGAACATTCTCAAACTTCTCCAGGATAAATCCAAATCCAATAGGCTCAATAAAATTGATCTCAATACAGGTGCAGTCTAACAATAGCTTTTGTACTTATCTTACGACACTTGAAATCACGGACAACTCATACCTCCCCCAAATTTACAAATTGGTTTTTACAAATCCCTCTTCACAAATTTTTTAAACTAACGAACAAACTATTATTTAAATACGTACCTATCAGAATATGAACTATTTTACATCCAAGTACTATTCGTTTAATATATGGTAAACAATTAACATGTCAGTAAAGTAACATTAAAACATAACTTGTCAAGCTACATAACTAAATTTTTGTACAATTGAAAAAATATATTGTTGCTGCTAGAATCGATTTGGAGACCTTCAGTGTGTAAGACAGACGTGATAACCACTACATCGCAGAAATGACATGTTATTAATCCAATAATCAAGTTGATTACTAACTGCACAAGCAACTGCAAGTGACTAACTTTTACAATCTCTAAGACACACTAATCTTAGATTTCTCAAGGATACTGACCAATTGGTTCCTTAATAAAAAATCAAACAACTGTTTGAACAAAGTTTGTTTACAATGAAGGTGTTTGTACACAAGAAAATATGTAAATTGAATATTCAAGAATTTTGACTTAGAATTATATGAAATCTATGAACAATATACACAACTTGTGAGTGACCATATATGCCTGAAAGAGTAGTGAATTAGCAGCCTTTTCTCTAAGTCTTCAAGCCCTTTTATAGTAAAAATATATATAATAACCCTTGGAGGGTATTTATGGAAATGCCATAAACTTGGCAGCTTGAAACAGTCACGTGGGGGACAAGATCTTATGCGATGTACATCCTTCATGGTAGTGGAATGGGATAATTTGTTTGTACCATGTTTTGTTGTACCATGTAAACGTTATCTTCTTTTCTTCAAAAGCTAGAGGCTTCTGAGCATGCGTTGAAGGAAGAAGAATAACACTTGGTTATTTAGAACTTCAAGTCTTCTGAATCTTCATAACTTCATCTTTAGAAGCTTCAACATTTGGTCTTCAGAACCTTGTTGAAAATATGATCACAAGAACTTCAAGTCTTCAAAATCTTTAGAACTTCATCTTCAGAAGCTTTAGCACAGATCTTGAAAACCTTTATCTTCTTTCTAATCTCGAAAATAAACTTTCGAGCTTCCGATTGAGATACAGTCTCAGAAAATCACAAACTATCATTATTTCACAAATTGTTTGTTTCCCACTAATTACCAATGTTTCCATCAAAGCCAACAACTTAACACCATCTTGCACGAACATAAATTATTGTTACCAAACTATAATATTGTTTCTCTTGTACTCAAATTCACCTAAAGCACCATGGTCCAACTCTTCATACCATAAACATCTTAGGGAAGCAAAGATTCTCCCCCACTCATTTCAATCTCACTCCTGAAAAACGCGGTTAGAAGAAAAAACAAGTATCGATAGTGTTTCACACACATATAAAATACAATAGGGAATAAACACATTAACAATCCTATTCAAATGACTGATCATGCTCTAATACAACTAATGTAACATCCTCTAATCCCTCACGTGAATATATGAACATTCAGAGTAATAACATGCATATAATGAGTGTATCACGTTTATTTCACGACAACAACATACATGCACAATGGTAATGGTTAATAAAACTTATTCAAATTTATGTTTCATATTCACATCACAACGGAATAAAACTCATCTCATAACATTTCTCATAAATGAATCTCAAATTTAATTCATACTTCTAATGAGAAGCACAAAAGGCCATATACCTTCACATCTCATCAAAACATATTTCACACGAAAAAATTCACTACTATCACAAATTTACCCAATTATCACATTTTGCACACTAAATACAACATTCACATCGAGTCATGTGATTCCAATGCAACTCAATACTATGAAAATGCATGTGGTACTGTTGCACCCCAAAATTTGCCCTCCTATCTCGGTTGTATCTGGTTTAGGCTTCGCATTTATCATAACACATTTCATATCACTGGTTACGGATTGAGTTGATTCCCAAAGATTTCTCTTGATCCGTTCGAGGATATTGGGAAAATGACGAGGTTTAATATTAAATCTTATCCGTTCTATCGGATTGGTGTTTGATTGTTGAATTGAATGGTCTCTAGCTACTGAATGTCATTACCCCACGAGTTTGGGTTTTGCCGTTGTTTCGAGTTCATTGTTCAAGATGTAAAAGGGTGGATATTGATTATCCGTTTATTGATCAACAATTCCATTTCTAATGCGTTTGGTTTGCTCGTCAGTTTTGTTTGCTCTCGGCAATGGTGGGTGTATGTGTAGATATTTATCCAGAGGACTTGTTTACAAGATTTACGAACGTCAAACTGCCGCATCTTGAGATCTTTTCCTGTTGCGTTCATCGCTCACAAGATTCGGGGCATTCTATGAAAAACTAGAAGTTTCCTTTTGGAATTCGTTTGGTTCCGAATTTTACTCCACTACTGAATATGGTTCGATTTGGAAACGCGGTAATAATTCCATTAATTTCAAGTGGAATCTATTGCTCAATTCTTAAAAGAATCATGAAAGCGACAAGTTGACTGAGGTTTGTGATCAAGAATTTCATTTTGAAACTTAGAATTTCAATTCTTGTCTCAAGAAGCGAAAGGTTCCGAATTGCTACGTGAATGGATAAAAATGGAAACTTTGTGGCCGGGAAATTCAAAGGGGATTAATTTTAATTACAAGATAACTTGGGTTTCGAGATTTTGATCACAAGTTCAAAGCTTTTATAATGTGCATTATTGAGTTCGAAGGAGGATTTAGAAAATTGAATACATATTCAAATTCCACTCATAGTTCTCTTAAGACCTCATATTTTTTTAGAACATGGGTCAAGATCATACATGGCAATTTTTCCCAAGAATCTAAAGTGCAAAAATCACGTTACTACGCGTTTGATTCATGAATACGGATGGGAATGGCGGATTGATTTGGATTTAGGCGCATTTTTTTAATTAACATTTCGACTTAGTATCGTTCTAACCAAAGTAATTTTGGTACATGACCAAGTGTTGGAATGTTTGGTTCATCACGAATCTTCAACTTTAGTGGTATTCAAGAATTCAAACTAGAACTCAAATTGGTACATCATCACCCTCAAACTTTGCATTCATGAAAATCCAAGAGTTTCGAATTACTCTAAAGGTTTGTTGTACAAGAATACAAAGATAAATCAATACATGGCTTTACAACTTACCAAATTTTCGAATACAAATTCTAATCCAAAAGCCAAGCAAATTTCACTCATTATTCAACTCCTTTTTGTCATTCAAGTGTCACAAATCCTGTTCGAATACAAAAGGACATTCGAAGAATGCCCGTTTACAAGTGAAATCAAACTTCCAAATTCAACATTCGTTTAACTGTGGTTTGTACAATTTCTACATGAATCATCAAAGTTACATTGTCAATTCGGATATCCGTGTTGATTACAAGGTTCAAATTTTTGATACAAGTTCTTCAAGAATACAAATCTAAAAGTACAAGCAAATTTCTTCTATCCTATTGTATTCTAATGGAAGTCTTTGTTGCTTTCCTTTCTACATCCTTGCTCTCTCTTCAAACCCGGCCTTCTTGTCCAAAGCATTCCATTGCCATTCCTCCAAGCTTGCACCGTTACTCGTGTTCATGAAACAAAACAAAAGAATGTGATTAGCAAATATTTGGACAGCATTAGCAAGCTTCAAAACAGTTTTTGATCTCATCATTAGGGGGAGATAATTGGGATCAGTTTGGTTTAAAAGTGTTTATCATTCATGTTCAAAAAACCCACCCTTTTGCAAATCACAACTCATGTTGGTTCACAAAAGGGGGGTGTGGCTCAGAAATCATCATTGCCACTGCTGCAAGTACAGTGCTGTCCCATAAATCAAAAAATACATCAATGACAGCCCAACAGATCACAGAAAACGCAGCAGCCCAACAAAGTTCAAAGTGTTTTAACCCATCAAGTCTTTCTGCCAAATCCAGTACAGGGACAGAACAAGGCTGGCACATTGTTTTCTAACCAACAGGTCAAAAATAACATAATACCAAAGCCCAATGTTTCGGTTTTTTTGTCCAAACAGCCCTGTTCCCAAACTCTAACATTAGAACAAACCCTAGAACAGGACATTATAAAAGCAGTAAAGACACTATAATCGAGGGGACTGTTCATTTTCGAAAAAACCTAGCCGCATACTCAAACACAAACCCAGAAATACTAAGACAGCAAGAACATTCATACAAAAAACCCAGAACAGTCAAAACAACACATATATAATCATCATTTCCCATTAAAACCCCCTTCAGAAAAGCCGAAATAGCCACGAGAAAGAAGAGAGCGGAAAGGTATTACCGGTTTAGCTGAGAAGGGAGGAGGTTGCGGACCCTATTGTGTCGCCATCCTTCTCCTTTCCTCACTGTTTATATTTTTCTGCATCGTTATCACCGTCATCATCATATTTAGCAACTTAGGGTTTCATTTCCAATCTGTAAACAACAAAATCAAAACGGTTTTCGAAGTCAGAAATCATTAACAATAGAGATAGCAGAGAAGGAGATGAGCGACGATTTCTGTGAAATCGCGAGTTCGAGAGAGAGTTTCAGTAACCAAACGCGATCCATGGAAATCGAGAGGCGAGCGAACACGGTGAGGGTTCGAGAGCGGCGACGATGAGAGATTCGGTGAGGTCTGATGGGAACCCGTGAGTGCAACGGCGAGAGAGAGACCGGCGATCGGCGACTAGATCGCGAGAGACAGTGAGATTTGCGGTGAGTTTCGGCGAAATCGACGATGAGATGAGCGGCAGCCGCGAAGGGTTTGCATGAGTTTGAGAGTCAGAGAGGATGAGGTTTTATTCGTGAGGGAGAGGAGATGGGTGTTCATAAGAAAACTGATTATGTTGTTTAAAATAACTTAGAGACTAATTTTTTTTATTTACAAATAAACTTTGTCTAAATTTGTAAACTGGTGTCAGTTTTTGGTTTTGTTTCTTTTTTTAATTTTAGTTATTATTAATCTAACTTAATTGGATTTGGTCTTGCTTTTGTATTTAAGTTATAACAGGAGAGTTTAGATTAGCAACAAAACTGATTTAGTTTTTTTTTTGAGGTTAATAAAAAACTACTTTTCTTTTTTATATATATGTTAATATTAATTTTAACTTAATAAGGATTAGTGTCTTTTTTTTATTTTATTTATTTAAGTTGTAAAATAAAAATGGATAGTATTAATTTTAGGATTGATTAGCCATGTTGTTTAGTTTAGGTGGTGACACTTGTCACCACCTGTTTGGTCTTGTTCAAAATCTGGTGTATACACATGTATGGTATCAAATCTGCACCCTCCTGCCATAAGCCATCAGATCTGATGAGGTCCAGATCCGACGATCCAGAATGGTGGACCACACTCTGTTTCCATGGAGCATCTCATACAAAATCCAGCAGCATCTTTGGGCTTGGGCTCAGATTACTACTCACACCCTCCAGCTTAAAGCTCCAAACAGGCCCATTCTTAAACTTTTCTCTTTAAATTCAATTTTTTTTTATGCAAGTTTTTATATATAATGATGTATTAAATAATATTTTGGCATATGGTAGTTTTTTATTTGTTGAATTACCAATTAAATTGTTAATTGATTTTTCATCAAGTAAAAGAATATCTATACTAATAATTATTTAAATTCCGATATTGTATTGTGTGTTAATTTATTTTCTTTATTTATCCGCTATTACATTATCCGATTGCCCGTTTACTACGCGATTGAACAC
This sequence comes from Vicia sativa, assembly GCA_021764765.1. Lineage (NCBI taxonomy): Eukaryota > Viridiplantae > Streptophyta > Magnoliopsida > Fabales > Fabaceae > Vicia > Vicia sativa. Next base: position 18,587,540 of record CM038794.1, read on the forward strand.
TCCACTCTCATATTAATATAAAATCAACAACGCCTCCGCTCTTTCTCTTATTTTTGGTTACCCACACCAAATTCTCTAAGGGTCTCATGGTTGGGGATGGGCATGGCCATCCTCACGAGGTTAATTAGGGCCCTCGTTGCCTTGATTAATCATAACCCGAAAAATAATTGGTCCATATACCAATCACCATGCACCAGGGTCTCATGGTTGGGGATAGGAGCACCTATCCTCACGAGGTTAATCAAGTCCATACACTTGGTTAATCATAACCCGAAATATCATTTCTCTACGTCCAACGCCGCAATTTTCAAAATAGTGTTATGGTATTTAATTAAATTGTTAGAGGTTCGCCCAACGATTTAATTAAAATGTAAAGTATTTGGGCCATTAGAGGGAAACCCAATGACTCGAATACTTTATTCCATACACTTGAACATCTAAAACACTTTCAAATTAAATTAATTAATTGAATTTGTTTTCTAAATCAAATTTTTCCACAAAAACCAAAAAACATAGTGATATGGAATTTAATTAAATTGTTAGAGGTTCGCCCGACGATTTAATTAAAATATAAAGTATTTGGGCCATTAGAGGGTAACCCAATGACTTGAATACTTTATCTCATAACACTTAATAAAAGTGAACTTTGTTTCACCTCACTCCTTTCATAATAAAGGTTTTGGATGAGAGAAGATCGGTTGACCTCAATCACCAATCTCGAGTATTGAATCGTTAGAGGACCTCCCAACGTTTTGGTACTTGTCATCTACCATTAAAATCAATTCAACCCATTCAAATCCTTTTTCGCTCATATGCGATTATCAAAATCAAAAACATTTTCAATTAAAATCAATACAACCAATCCAAGACATTTTCAACAAGAACTACGGAGTTTTGACTTTCCCATTGCACGAGGGAATACGTAGGCACGCGGTTTCTAAACCGTGTCAAACTCAAAATAATAACAAACAAATCCCTTTTCTTATTTCTTATTTATAACTTAGAAATTAGCGATTACACACACAAACACATTTTGAACTAAATGGGTCCCATCGAGTACGATGGACGTAAGAGGTGCTAATACCTTCCTCTTGCGTAACCGACTCCCGAATCCGTGCTTTTTGGTCTTGTAGACCGCCTTATCCAATTTTTGTGGGTTTTATCTATATTTCCCCGTTCTTTCTAGAACAAATAAAATTAGGTGGCGATTTCATTGTTTTGAAAATTCATTTTAAATGATTTTTGAAAATCGAGTTGCTTCAGTTGGCGACTTCACTGGGGTACCAACAAAAAATTTGATTCTCTTGGAATCAGATCCCCTCTCTGAATCCATAAGCCCCCTCTTTGAGCTTGGCACAAGTCACTATTCCCCACTGTAAAAAAATAGAAAACATGCCTCTTGACACGACATATGATGCATGTGCAATTATAACAATTGTTAGAAAATAGTTTGGTTCTATTCATATCTTAGAGTTTTGATGATAACAAGTGAAATAAATTTTGTATAATAAATATGATACTCTAATGTGTATTGTTTCCATTTCAGATGATGTTCTGACTCAAGCATTCTAGAATAAAGAAATATCAAAATTATGCTGAGTAAACAAGTAATAGAAGTTCTAATGCTGAATGGAGCTTTGGGACACGCACGTTGAAAGCAACTTCGGAAGGAAGCATGCTAACACAACCTCTGATATAAGCACCAAGGAAACCACTGAATAGAAGATACTTTGAACAAGGCTTGCAGAAGATCATGATTTATCATACGTCATCTTCTAAAGCAAAGTCTGCTACAGTACCGTTACTAATTAAAGTTAACACGACTTAAGTACTTGAGTGGATAAACTTTCGAGGATCATTGAGAAATCAAAGCACATACAGACAAGCAACATTAATTATGTTTCTCATCATCCAAGACATGTAACGCCCCGTTTTATTTAATATTATATTATATTAATATTTTCGAGTTACCGTTTGACGATTGTTTTGGCGACGAGAATATTTATATTAATCGATATATCTATTAATATATTTGGCGATGTTTCGTTCGGTTCGGGAAAATATTATTCGGACCGATATTTAACTCCTCGAAATTATTTTAATTAATTGAGTTAATAATATTATTGGATATTATTAGTGTGTTAATTAATAAGAATATATACGGTGTGAGGAGTAATTTTGTAGAATTGGGTTTACACCCTTAAGCTTGCTAGTAGAAACACCATAAAAACCAATTTTCCTCATTCTTTCCGTTTTCTACACAAAAGCCAAACATAGTAACCTAGAGAGAAAGAAAGGGTTTTGGAAGAAGAAGAAGAGCAAGAGAAGAGCTTGAGGATTGGGTTTGTTGAATCATCAAGGATCATCCAATCACTAGAGGTAAGGGGTTTGATTTTCCTTTCCATATAGTTAGGGTTTGATAGATATATTTTGGATTGAGGAAAAATTAATAGTTGATTCATGAGTTTTGGTTGGTTGGTTGTTGAAATAGCATAGGAAGGTTGAGTTAGGAGTATAGATTATTGGGTGTTTCATTGCTAGTTGTAGAAAATAGAAGTTATGGAATGAAGAAAATATGAAAACTGTAAACTGTTAAGAAAAACCAGAAAACAAATAATGCAGGGAAGAAGAAAGGAAAAGTTGCGTGGAGAGTGGATGAAGGGGGAGGCGCCCACCTCAGCTTGAGGGGCGGCCGTCCCCCACTTCAAGGCCCCCGCCTCCTTTCCTAATTAAGCCAGGGACGATCGTCCCTTAGTGGTAGGGAGTGTGCAACGAAAATTCTGTTTTCCGGTTTTTGAACATTCTGTTTTCTGCAAATAGTTTTCCTGCATAACTGGTAAATAGCTTCTGTTTCATCCAATTTCCTTATTTATTCATAGTAATAGTTTATATTAATAAAATATAACTAGGATATAAGTTAGCCGATTAAATTTAGAACCCTATTATGTTTCGATTTTCCGATTTCGGTAATTTCGACGACGGAGCAAGTTGCTCCGAATTCAATGAAAATTGACGTGCTAGCTAAGTTCGACGTGTAAAACATAGTGGTGAGGTTAGTTTTTCAAAATTACGAGTTTTTACGAAATGACCAGAAATAGGCCAAATTACGGTTAAATTGAACCGGATTGCGTTTTAGTCGATTTAAGACACGTATGGACAATCCGATTTCGATGTTGGCGATTATGATTAATGTCGGTTATTAAGAATGGCTTTTGCGACGATTATTGGTAATTTGATTATTTTTCCGTATTTGAAAATTTGGTGAATTAATTGATAATGATGTGGTGTGATTAAACATGATGTTTGCGACGGTGTATTTAGTAATGAATACTTGATGATATGCAATGCGATGATATGTTTATCTTGATGTGGATAAATATGGCGACGTGGACTTTATGTTAATTTTTATGAGCGATGATGATGTGTTGTTGTGTTGTCTTTATTGTTGAGTCACATACATTGCATTGGCGACGAGGGCTTTTATGCCAAGCGACGATGGGCTTTATGCCAAGTGTTCCTAATTATGGACAAAGCGACGGGTACCACATGCATAACATAGTCGTGTCTCATGGAGTCGGTTATGTTTATGTTTGAGTTGTTTGACGTTGGGTTTTAATTGATGGATGATGTTGAATTACAATGATATATGATACTTTGTGTTGATGCGAGTATAATGATTATGTGACTAAGTTAAAGTGTTACTTTTATACACTAAATGCTAATTTAAAGTATGTAACCTTTTAATACATGTTGACATACTCTTATTAACTTATATCATTTATAATTCCAAAACTATGTATGTATTTTATCATGCCTTTAATTATATGTTTTGGAGTATCTCACCCTTTACTTGTTTCGTCGTTGCCTTTATATTGGTAATGTGCAGGTGATCCACGAGGATGATGAGGATTAGATCGAGTCTCTTTATTTTGAGTCGCTCTGCTCTGTTCGTAGTAACACTCGGGATTTGGGCGACGTTATTATTTTGATAGGATAGTTTATGTATACTATCTTATGATGATATCACTTTATGTATTGATGATAACATGATGATATGTATATTTTGTGAACACATCCGATGTGTTGTGAATAGTCATATGTGTATATGATGAATTATGATATGAATCGGTATATCCGACTTTTGATTTTTGTGATGTGCATTATAATGCATAGTGATGCAAATGCGAATATGTGATGCCTCAATTTTTGTTGGATGAAATTTTGAAACTCTGATTTTATTATTAATTACGAGGGATAGAATTGGGGTGTTACATTAGTGGTATCAGAGCAGGTCGGTCTGTCCGGCCAAGTTGTTGAGTTTGTTGTTGTCTAACAATCAAGTATTGTTATTTGTTGATTCTAATCCTTGTTTTGTTTTGAGCAGAAGTTGTTATGGCTGGAAAGAATGCTGGTAGGAATGATGAGGCTCTTGCTGCTGCTATGCAAGAAATAGCTCAGGCTTTCCAACACCCGCCGAATGCTGACGAGAACGCTGGGTCTCGTAGTTTGGAAACCTTCCAAAGAGAGAATCCCCCTACTTTCCAAGGAAAGTATGATCCCCGAAGGTGCTTTAACTTGGTTGAAGGAGATTGAAAGAATCTTCCGTGTGATGGATTGCACTCCCGTGCAGAAAATCCGTTATGGTACTCATAAGTTAAGTGAAGAGGATGATGACTGGTGGGTTGACACCTGTCAGAGGCTTGAGGTTGCTGGTGAGGAAGTGACGTGGGGAGTTTTCCGTAGGGAATTCATGAGGAAGTATTACCCGGAGGATGTTCGGGGAAAGAAGGAGATAGGGTTCTTTGAGCTGAAACAAGGGAATATGTCTATCACTGATTATGCTGCAAAGTTTACCTAGCTGGCTAAGTTCTATCCTCACTATGATGGAGAGAATGCCGAGTTTTCTAAGTGCATTAAATTTGAGAATGGCTTGCGTCCTGAGATTAAGAAAGCACTTGGCTATTAGAAAATTCGTGTCTTTGCGGATTTGATTGATATTTGTAGAATCATCGAGGAAGATAGTAATGCACACTATAAGATTATGTCTGATAAGAGAAACAAGGGTCAGCAGAGCCGTGAGGGCGGTTTCAAGGGAAGGACTCACTAGTAGAGTTTGTTACAATCCCGACCACAAAAGTAATGTTTGTCGTGATGTAAGGAAGGAGAATGAGGTGTCGATGTGGAGAAGTGGGTCATGTGACTTGTGATTGCAAGCATAAGGATCACATTAGTTCTCAATGTAACAAGCCTAAGAGAACTCAAGGAGAAGGTGTTTGCTTTGACGAAGATGGTCTCGTTCGACTACTTTCATTAATAGCATTTCTCTTATTACTATTATTGACTACTATTTTTTTGTGATTGTGTAAAGAGATTTCTCACTTTGTCATCTCTAGATAGATATGGTGGTTAGAGACTTTCTTGTGGCAAGTTTCCCTTTATCAATATTTGATAGAGACTTTGTGGTGGATCTTGTTTGTTTACCGCTTGTTGGGTTGGACGTGGTTTTGGGTATGGATTGGTTGAAAGCTAACTATGTCCATATCAATTGCTATGACAACACTGTGAGGTTTTCTTCCTTAGTGGAAGAAGATCAAACTATGTTGATGTCGACGGAACAATTGAATGAGTTCATGAAATATGAAGCATTGGTTTTCTTGTTGATGGCGACTCTTTCTGTGGAGAGCCAATCTGTGATTGCAAACTTTCCGGTGGTGTGCGACTTTCATGAATTTTTCCCTGATGAGATTCCTAGTGCACCTCCAGAAAGAGAAGTTGAATTTTCTGTGGATCTTGTCTCTGGTACCAGACCTATCTCTATGGCGCCATACAGGATGTTCGCATCTGAGTTAGCAGAATTGAAGAGCCAATTAGAAGATTTTCTCGAGAAGATGTTTGTTATACCAAGTGTGTCACCGTGGGGAGCTCCTGTGTTATTGGTGAAGAACAAAGACGGTAGCATGAGACTTTGTATTGATTATCGTTAGTTGAATAAAGTGACTATCAAGAATAGGTATCCACTTCCTAGAATTGATGATTTGATGGACCGATTGGTTGGCGCTCACATGTTTAGTAAGATTGATTTGAGATCGGGTTACCATCAAATAAGGGTGAAAGAAGAAGATGTTCAGAAAACTGCTTTCAGGAAGAGGTATGGAAATTACGAGTATTCCGTGATGCCTTTCGGTGTCACTAATGCACCGGGAATATTCATGGAGTACATGAACCGTATTTTCCATCCTTACTTGGATCGTTTCGTGGTTGTTTTCATTGATGATATTCTGGTTTATTCTAAATCGGAAGAAGAGCACGCAAAACATTTGTGCATTGTGTTAGAAGTTCTGAAAGAGAAGAAGCTTTATGCTAAGTTTTCAAAGTGCGAGCTCTGGTTAAGTGAAGTGAGCTTTTTTGGGCATGTCATTTCTGGTGATGGCATCGCGGTTGATCCTTCTAAGGTTGATGTTGTGTTAAGATGGGAAACTCCTAAGTCTGTTACTTAGATTAGAAGTTTCTTAGGTTTGGCTGGTTACTACAAGAGGTTCATTGAAGGTTTTTCTAAGTTGGCACTTCCTTTGACAAAGTTAACTTGTAAAGGAGTTGCTTTTGTGTGGGATGTCAAGTGCGAACAAAGTTTTCTTGAATTGAAGAAAAGGTTAACAATGGCTCCGATCTTGATTCTACCTAATCCTGAAGAACCGTTTGTTGTTTATTGTGATGCTTCTAAGATGGGTTTAGGTGGTGTGCTTATGCAAAATGGCAAGGTGGTTTCTTATGCTTCTAGGCAATTGAAGATTCATGAGAAGAACTATCCTACTCACGATTTGGAACTTGCAGCGGTTGTTTTTGTACTTAAGATTTGGAGGCATTATCTTTATGGTTCTAGATTTGAAATATTTAGTGACCATAAAAGCTTGAAATACTTGTTTGATCAAAAAGAGCTTAATATGAGGAAAAGGCGGTGGCTTGAATTGTTGAAAGATTATGATTTCGGATTGAATTACCATCCTGCTAAAGCTAATGCGGTGGCCGATGCTTTAAGTCGAAAGACTTTGCATATGTCACTTTTGATGATGAAAATGTTGGAAATGATTGAACAATTTAGAGATATGAGTCTTGTGATAGAAGTGATGCCGAAGAGTGTTATCTTGGGAATGTGATAAGTGCCAAAATGTAGTTATTTTATATATATGTTTTGTGGCACTTATCTATTTTTGTTTGTTAATAATCGTTGAATAACCCCTATTTTTGTTGTAAATACGTTATATTGTGTTTTGCGTACATAATGTACCGTTTGATAGTTTTGTATCTATTTTTGTAGGTATTTGTTGCATATTTGGAGCATGGAGGAACAAAGTGTCGAAGACACGGCTCCGAAGACGCATTTTTGGGAAGACAAACAACAACTTTCGCGCTTAGCGCGGTTTTGAGCGCGCTTAGCGCGGTTTAGTGGTTTTAATGTAATAAAATAATAAAGTAAGTCGCGCTTAGCGTGGCTAGCGCGGTCTACGGGATTTTGTTTATAAATACTTTTCAAAACAGATTTCTAGGTTATGGTTTTGGGGTGGTTTTTGATCCTCATTTCCATCAACCTTCATTTTTGGTAGATTAGCTTAGAAAACAACATTAGGGCTTGCTCATGGATGATTGGAGGTGGATTGCTTTTCGATTGGCTTTGACAACTAGTTAGATCTGTGATTTATCTCTTCTCCTCTTTGTGTATTTCTCTTTTGTTGGGATTGTAGGTATTTCTACTCATAACTCTTGTATATTTATCGCCCTTGGTGTTATATAAAGTTTGTTTTACGAATTTGTGTTGGTAGTTATCTTGGGTTTTTACTCTGTGTTAGGGGTTTAGGTTTTACTAGAGATAGATTGCTTAGATTCTTACCTAGGATGATTATCTGTTAGTTTCTGAATACTAGAAATGGGTTTAGATCTAACATTCACTATAGAGTATCCGAACTTAATGCCTCTGCGTTGGTGAAGTATGCTAGGGATAGTTATGGAGGTAACGCAGTTGACTCCTATGTTGTTGAGATAGGCCAAACATGGCTATTGAGATGATTTAGGAGGATTCTCAATTTGGGTTAGAAATAACCAAGGTTGTGAGAGGTATGTGATGACACGGACGAGTAACGTAGGCCGAGTATGACATGGGTGGTAGATTTAAGTCTGTGACGGGTAGTTTACATTCGTTCCAGACAAGCTGTCTATCCTTTATACTTTTTGTTCATTTACTTTTTGTCTTTTATTTTCATTTCTTTTAATCCCAAAATCATTAACGGTAGAATTGTCGAACGACGAATCAATAACCAATCTCTATGGACACGATACGATATAACCTAACCGGTATATATCACCCGGTAAAAATTAATACCAACTCTTTGCTTGCCGCTATACCGCAGCAACAAAATGGCGTCGTTGCCGGGGATTGGTTTTATTGGTTTTGTATTGCGATAATTTTGTTGTTTTTGAGTTTTGTAATTAATGTATATGTTGTATAGACTTTGTATATGAACTTGTATATTATTACTTGTACATGTTGTGTTTACTTTCCATACTGGTACATATTTGTGATTTTCTTAGCTTTCACGTGATGTTGTAAATTGTCTCGTACTCGTAACGTTTGTTGTGTGGTTGTTAGGACACTTTCTTTAGGTTTGTGCGGTGTGGAAATACCATGGCATGACGAGAGGAGGTTACTAGTACTCACACAATAAAGGCGTCGAGCTTACGACGTAAAACAAGCATGTTTGTTTATGTTGTTTATGTGTGTGGTGACTTGTGTTTTAACAAGTTGAAATAGGACTTGCTCTTAATTTCAAATTTTCACTTTTCAACTTGTTAATTCCTTTTCACCAATTGTGTGTATTGTTATTTGCTTTTGTTTTGTTATGTCAATTTGTTATTTTCCACAAGTTTGTAGTGTTTTAGCTTGTGGAAGTGTGTATGTATTGTAAATATTGTTTAGATGTGTAAATGAGATTGTATAGGTGTGTAAGTGGAGCTTGCATAGCAGTTGCACCTATTGCTGTCATTTTTCTGATGTGTAGCGCTTAGCGCCTGCTATCATGAATTCTTTTAAAATTTCACTTGGTTTTCCTTTTTCCCACTTTCACCATGGCTTTTTGTATTGAATAAAATTAGTATTGTTTTTCTAATTCTTTTGTTGTTGTTTGGACTCAAATTTTGGTCCGGTAACTTGAAGACTTTTGAGGTGATTTTCTGAGTTTGATCGTTTCAACTCGCGGATGTATGGTAACGATAGTGTTCAAAGTTGGTACACGTCAGGTACTCGTTTATCGCTTTCTATAGCATAACATGTTTAGGAAATTTATCATTTGTATAATTACCATGCTATTCATTCTTTTTGCATTACTTGCTCATGAATTGAATCACTTTAGTTCCCTTTTTACCCATAAATGTGAGGAAGCTTTCCATTGTTTACATATGAGAGTCCACATTCTTGTTTTAACTGGATTTTATTATGCTTAATCTTTAGTTTTGTGTTGATTGTATGATTGCAAGAAAATGATCAAGGCATTTTGTTGATTTTGAGCATAACTACCTTGGCCAAATATTCAATTCACCTTGTGAGTGTGTGAACCTTTGTTTGCCCCTTTGAGCTTTTATCAATATCCATGTTTATTTGAACTTGATGCTTGTCTATGAGTGTCAATTCACCTTTTTTGTATGGATGTTGATTTCTTTGTTTCTTGAACCCTCAACTATATGTTGTTGTATGGATTTTTACCTTGCCTTAGAAAGTAGGGAGTATTCACATAATAATGTTGGTTGAATTCAAGTTGGGGAGAGGAATGTTTATATACTTATATTGTGGTTGGTATGAGGTTAAGAGAAAAAGATAAAGAAAAAAATGAAAAAGAAAGATTAGAAAAAGAAAGAAAAAAAAGAAAAGCTTTGAAAAAGAAAAAGAAGAAGAGTAGGAATAATATTATGTTAATAAGTGAGGTGTGTTTGGAGTGAAATTTGTGATGAAGAATAAGTTTGATTGAAATTATATTGTTTGGAACTTTGTGAGTTGATAACTCCCTTAGGTTTAGGAAAGTTTTTGTTTCGATTAGCTTTAGGACTTATCACTTGTTTGTTAACTAAGCCACATTACAACCTTGAAAAGCCCTTGTGATTCTTGCATTTGTATTTTCAATACGTTTTTGGATGAATGCATAATTTAGTCTATTGTTTGCAAGATTGTGGAAGAGTGTTTTTTATCCCTCACCTTTGTGTGTTCTTCATCTACCGATGAATTTTTGCTAGGTGTGATTCATGATTGAGCTTGTTTTGTTTTAGAATGTTTTGCATGATTTTTGTACTTAGGATTTGTTTCGTTTATATGTTATTGTTATAGTATAGTGGTAAGTTTGTATTCGTCGTGTACGTTTTCGTTTGAACCATACATTTGTCTTCTGTTTTAAAAACTTGTTGATTCGTGATTCTTTGATTATCATCTTTTGTTTCTTTAGGTTTACTTGACTTTGTTTGAGGACAAACAATGTGTCAAGTTGGGGAGAGTTGATAAGTGCCAAAATGTAGTTATTTTGTATATATGTTTTGTGGCACTTATCTATTTTTGTTTGTTAATAATCGTTGAATAACCCCAATTTTTGTTGTAAATACGTTTTATTGTGTTTTGCGTACATAATGTACCGTTTGATAGTTTTGTATCTATTTTTGTAGGTATTTGTTGCATATTTGGAGCATGGAGGAATAAAGTGTCGAAGACACGGCTCCGAAGATGCATTTTTGGGAAGACAAACAACAACTTTCGCGCTTAGCGCGGTTTTGAGCGCGCTTAGCGCGGTTTAGTGGTTTTAATGTAATAAAATAATAAAGTAAGTCGCGCTTAGCGCGGTCTGCGGAATTTTGTTTATAAATACTTTTCAAAATAGATTTCTAGGTTATGGTTTTGGGGTGGTTTTTTATCCCCATTTCCATCAACCTTCATTTTTGGTAGATTAGCTTAGAAAACAACATTAGGGCTTGCTCATGGATGATTGGAGGTGGATTGCTCTTCAATTGGCTTTGACAACCAGTTAGATCTGTGGTTTATCTCTTCTTCTCTTTTTGTATTTCTCTTTTGTTGGGATTGTACGTATTTCTACTCATAACTCTTGTATATTTATCGCTATTGGTGTTATATTAAGTTTGTTTTACGAATTTGTGTTGGTAGTTATCTTGGGTTTTTACTCTGTGTTAGGGGTTTAGGCTTTACTAGAGATAGATTGCTTAGATTCTTACCTAGGATGATTATCTGTTAGTTTCTGAATACTAGAAATGGGTTTAGATCTAACATACACTATAGAGTATCCGAACTTAATGCCTCTGCGTTGGTGAAGTATGTTAGGGATAGTTATGGAGGTAACGCAGTTGACTCCTGTGTTGTTGAGATAGGCCAAACATGGCTATTGAGATGATTTAGGAGGATTCTCAATTTGGGTTAGAAATAACCAAGGTTGTGAGAGGTATGTGATGACACGGACGAGTAACGTAGGCCGAGTATGACATGGGTGGTAGATTTAAGTCTGTGACGGGTAGTTTACATTCGTTCCAGACAAGCTGTCTATCCTTTATACTTTTTGTTCATTTACTTTTTGTCTTTTATTTTCATTTCTTTTAATCCCAAAATCATTAACGGTAGAATTGTCGAACGACGAATCAATAACCAATCTCTATGGACACGATACGATATAACCTAACCGGTATATATCACCCGGTAAAAATTAATACCAACTATTTGCTTGCCGCTCTACCGCAGCAACAGAATGTTGAAGATCAATAATGATTTCCTTGATAGAATTAGAGAAGCTCATAAGCTTGATGTGAAACTTGTTGATTTGTTGGTTGGTATTGGACAAACTGAAAGTGAAGATTTCAAGTTGGATGCTCAGGGTGTTTTGTGGTTCCTGTCATACCCCAAAATTTGCCCTCATGTTTCTCAAGACATTTCATACATCCCTACTCAAGGATTCCTCAAGAGTTGATCAGATGAATACTCTCCTATACAATCAACCCAAACTAGGGTTTGGCATTCCTCAGATCCAGATGGACTTCTAACACCTCCAATGGTTTTCATGCTTCCTCATATGCTTCAAAGATTCTCCATGTCAAGTTTCGTGCTTCACAAGTCAAGTTTCCTCGATAATTGCTCGGATGGTTGAAAATCGGTTGATTGGTCAAAAGTCAATGTGGTCAACATATCAAAACTTCGATTTTTGGTCAACATCCTCATTTTGAAGTCACATTCATCATTTGATCAAGGGTTGATCATGATTCATCAAGAAAACTCAAGATTTGCTCAAAAGTCAAACTTTCTAAATTAGGGTTTCTAGGTGAAAAGTCAACCAAACTTTGATGATCATAACTTTCTCATACTTTCTCAAAAATTTTCCACCACCTCTTGTTTTGAAGGAAATTCAATTCTCTACAACTTCATGTCTCACAAGAATGTCCAAAAATGCTTCATTTGAGAGGTATAGCTCAAAACATTACAGGTCCTTTTCAAAGTCAACAAAAAGTCAACTTTTTGTTTTGGACATATATTGAGCATGGTAACTCCAATTGAAGTGAAACCAAAGACATTGTTTAGAGGACTCTTAGAGCTTTCCAAAAAGTCCAAGAACTCTCAAAAATGTGGAAAATTGAGCAAGTTACACTATTCAGAAGTTGGGGAATTTTGGACAATTGCACAAAAGGACATTTTGGTCAAAATGCAAAATTTTCCAAATGGGCCTATAATCTTTTGATCCAAACTTGTTCATGATGTTATTCTTGACCCATAAATGCTTGGCCATGGCAATTTTCTATTTTATTGATTTTATTTTGGATTATAGATCATTTAATTCAAAATTAAATTATATAAAATATGAAAATCATATATTTTTCCAAGAAGGCTGATTTTATATGTTCCTTGAAGTCCAAGATAGCCCAATATACTTCCCAAATTCGTGCTTGATCATGCATTGAAGAGGAAATCAAATTTTTTCAAGAAAATTGATTTTATTTGAAAAATATTGAATGCTCCAAATCAAATCTCTTCCATTCCTTTTTTCCCTTCCAATCCTCTCTATAAATAGCCAGCATTGTGCACAACAAACCACACGAATCCTAACCTAAAAAACAAGCCCTTACTTTGTCAAAATTTTCCAAGAAAGTTGCAAAAATCGTATTCAAATTCCAGCCCTTTCCAGCCTCTCTCAAGCATCCAAACGTGTGCTAAGGGTAAGTATGAGTAAGTACACATCATTGTTATGGATCAAAACAGCTTGAATCGATGCATCCATGGTCATACATATTTCAAACTTTTTGATTTTTGCATTTTACTATTCTGCGTGTTTCCATTGAATCTAATGTTTTCCTTGTGCTCATGAGACTCCATGTAACCGATCTGGGCCATCGTTTGAAGGTTTGGACGTTAGAATTGCATAATGCCATTGTTAGGTTTTTCTGGACTGTGAGCTTCGAACCGGCCTGTACAGGCCGATTCAGTCAAAACCGATGCCACCAATGGACTCAGAAGGTCCGATTTAGGTAGACAAGGTGTTCTTTTCCGGTTTATTTCGCGTATTTTTGCAGGTTGGGAATTTGAACCGCCGGAGAAGATGACCGGCGTTAGGGTTCCGGTTGCTGACTCCGGCGTGGACTCCTTGACCGCGTGCGTGGCGAAACGGCTCGCTCTGATTCGTTCATCCATCCAGCGAGGACCCCACAGGCTGATTGTGCTTTGACTTATCCAGGTAGCGACGCGTGTTGCTCATCAACCCACGTCTTCGTCCCATGACAACAAACGCAAGCTGGCGCAGTGGATGAGTCACTTCCTGTTCCAAGATGCTCTCAAGGGACTCCAGTTCGATCCCTGCCTGCGTTGGTTTTGTTTTCTTTTACAACCTTACATTATTTTCAATATTTTTTCTATATTTTTAATTATTTTAAAATTTGCATCATATTTTAATTATTTTCACAATTTTTATTCTGCATCATAAAAATACCAAAAACATTTTTTCTTTTTACATTATTTTCACAAAAACCTTTATTTAATTTAATAAATTAAAAAATATAATTTTTGCATGCATATTTATTTTATTTTTATTTTTGCATTTAAAACATTATAAATTGCATTTTAATTATTAAACCTTTTCCAAAAATTCCAAAAAAATTATCTTAGTATATTTATCTTATTTCCAGCATGTAGTAATTTTTCCATATTAAAATTTGCATTTTTACTAACATTTTCCTCTTATTCGATTTCATCATATTTTCCGATTTTCTCATCTTTTCACAGGTTATTCCGATTCGGTTTCTTCTACTGTTTTATTTTTCAATAATGTAACTGCTCATGGGATGTAATAGTTTAATCTAGGCTTTTATTTTCCGCATCTTAAATTATGTATCTGCCCCAAAGCCATGTAATAGCGTAGGTTTACATTTCCGCACTTTACATTCCGCACTTTACTTTCAGCACCCTATTAACTGCTAGTAATTAGGCGTGTATGGCAAGACAAAATTGAACATAGCTCACTTTAATTTTCAAGATAATATATATCTGAATCAACACACTCTTTCACACATGCACCCCTTTAGGGTAATTCTCTCTCGTTGCCTTTCGATCCAATTGGTCATGTCCCTCGAACGTAGAGGTATTCTAGCACCGTTGCCTTCCAATCAAATCATCATAGTCCCTTCGATACAAAGATCATAGACCCACGATGTCGCCTACGAAATACATGATCTTGACCCTCGATTGTCGCCTACGAAAAATGATGATAGTCCCTTCGAATGTGCTAGGATACTTCCTACAAGTTGCCTTCTATGACCATCCGATGTCCCTTCGACTGTCCCGCTTACATCCAACGAATGGAGCTACCTACTAATTAATGGTATGGCTAGCGCTATTCTAAAGGAATGTAGAAGTATGAAAACGACTAAATTCTGAGTAGGTAATAAGTCTCCTAGTTGCTTGCTCAAATCAAATACTTTTCACACCTCACACTTTTCCAAAGTTCAAATTCTTTTCAAAACGAAACATTTCCGAACATTTTGTATACATTCCTACATGAATCATTACAAAGTCAAAGCGAAATGCCTTTTCAAAACATTTTTCAAACGCACAGAAAACACATTTTCAAAGTGATCTAAGAGCAACTAAGAGCCCGTAGATAACTACGGATGGAAAGGGGTGCTAATACCTTCCCTTTTCATAACCATTCTCCCGTACTCAGAATCTAACGAAGGTCTTTTTCTGTACTTTTACCTTCCCTTAATTGGATAAAAATAAAAGTCGGTGGCGACTCTTGCTATCCGCACATTTGGATACAAAAATCCTAAAAAGTCGGTTCACCGTATGTAATCTGGCGACTACTGGGAGAATTCCCTAAAGAGAGAATTGCCTTAAGGATTCATAGATCATTTTTATTGCTTTCTGTTTGATTTGTATGCTTTACTTTTAAGGGTTGCTTGGGTATTATATTGTTGGGGGATCCTACACCCGGATCCGGGTTTCCTTTTAGGTAAGTGGCATTAGATCATTGCGACCGCTAGACGATAACTTAACCAACATGATGGCTACGTTAGCGTGACACTTTGGTTGTCCCGATGCTCCTCATTTCCAAGTTGAGGATAGTATTTGGCTTCTGCGTGGTGTCATCAAGCGCTAACTAAACTTTTAGAACCTTAATTGACCCATCTTGGCCATTAGAAGGTAGTGAGATGGCCGGCTTTGGTGTAGACCGAGGTTGGTTGATACTCGATGCTACGCTCATTGAGATCAGACTTTTGGGACATTTTCGGTCGACCACTTGGTAGTCGCATTGAAATAAGCGCCTACGAGAAAGATCAATGATGTGAGATTCCTAGAACCCGGTTACTATTATAGGACAGGATGAACCGACTCAAACTTTTGGTGGGGTAATCACCTAGACCTCATGCAAGCCTTAAACCATAGGCTCATTGTGTGATTTGTTTGTGTGTGCTATACATGACATCATGACATCATCCGCATTGCATATCATTTCTAACCATTTCAAGGACCTAGGGATTTATCTTTGCTCTGTTTTGTAGGTGTTATGGCTTCTAGAAAGACTATCCGAATCAACTTCATGGGTATACCTTCTCAACTCAAAGAATTGGTTTCAGAAATTCCCGACCATGCTCTGTTCATCAAAGGACATGGTTATCTACTTGATTTGGTTATCTCCGGTTTTGAAGAAGATATGATGCATGTCCTATTCCAGTTCTTTGATCCGAAGCACCATTGCTTTACATTTCCAGATTATCAGTTGGTTCCTACCTTGGAAGAGTTCTCTAAGCTACTTGGGATACCTATTCTTGACCAAATACCATTCACCGGTCTAGAAAAGGTTCCTAAGTACGAAGACATTGCATCCGCCTTACATCTTAAGCGCTCAGATATTGAAGCCAATTGGGAAACTAGAAGTGGAGTTAAGGGTTTACTTGCCAAGTTCCTAATTAAGAAAGCTCGAGAATTCCTCAAAGTTATGAGTTTCCATGCATTTGAAAACATTGTGGCCTTGCTAATTTATGGTTTGGTTCTATTCCCTAACTCGGATCAATTCATAGATGTCAACGCCATCAAGTTGTTCCTTACCCGCAATCCAGTGCCTACTTTACTTGGAGACATCCTACATTCTCTCCACACTCGTACTACTAAGAGACAAGGCACTCTCATGTGTTGCATACCGTTACTTTCTAGGTGGTTTATTTCGCACCTTCCTCCATCAATTTTGAAGAACGAACAAAAGATGAAGTGGTCTCAAAGGTTAATGTCACTCTCTCATTCAGATATCCGTTGGAGTGTTTTCTCTCAAAAGGACTTCATCTTCATTGAACGTTGTGGAGAATTCCCTAATGTACCACTCCTTGGTATAAGGGGAGGTATTACTTACAACCCTTCTCTAGCTCTACGTCAGTTTGGTTTTGCTCGAAGAGATAGTCCGCATGATATGCTTCTCCAAGACATTGTGTTCGACTACAATCATGATCTCCAGAATTACCGACGAAGGTTCATACACGCTTGGGGCATGGTAAAGAAAACTGATACCAAGACTTTGGGGCACCAAAATCCCACTCCTTGGGAACCCTACCTCAAATGGGTGCGAGCTCGAGCTCAAAACCTCATGATGCCATTCACGCCTGTTGTACCCGTAATTATGGAACCTGTTGCTATAGGTGACGTACCCTATACCATTCTCTATCTTGACATGCCTACCGATTTTGAAGACTTGAAGAGATCCTGGATTCAGCTAAAAGAAGAAAGGGATACCTTTGAAGCTCAGTGTTATGCAAGTGAGAAGAAAGTGCTAGAGTTGACCAAGCTACTTCACGAGGAGCGCAACATCAACGCCTACCTCGGCACCAAGAGGAAGCGCCCATGGGAGACCTAGAAGCTTTATATTATGTTTTTCTTTTATTGTTTTGAACTATCTTTGTACTAAAAAAAAAACGAAGAAGAATAAAAAGAGAACTAATATTTGTTTGTTCATTGCTTGTTTAACAAATTTAAATCCTAGAGGTCCTTGAAAACATTGCATAGCATTCGCATAAACATTGCATAGCATAGCATAACATTGCATCACAGGTACATTGGAGATTGGTTTTCTCATCCTCTTGCTATTTATTTTAGCAGCAATGGCTCTCGAACAGACTGTCAAAGATCTCCAGGTTCAGAATGCTCAGTTTCAACAGATGTTCACCAGTTTGGTCCAAGGCCAAGAAGATATGAAGAAGCTCATCAACAGAAAGAAGAAGGTTGTGGGTCTTCTCAACATGGGCAGACGCTACAAAGGTGGTCCTAGAAGAGTCAGTCGGATTGAGCTCTCTGAAAACAGTGTCAAGAATGAGGGTGATGGTGAAGGCAGCCAGCGTGAGCCTGAGAAAGGGAAAGACGATCAATACGATCATAGTCATTACTCTGATGAAGATGACAAGTACAAACAACTTGAAGACCATTTAAATGCTGTGGAAAATCTGAAAATGTCTGGACTGAATTTTGATGATCTGAGTCTTGTTCCTGGTGTTGTGATTCCTCCCAAGTTCAAAGTTCCTAATTTTGCCAAGTATGATGGCGTTTCTTGTCCGAAGCTGCACTTGAAGTCCTATGTCCAGAAGATCAGTCCCCACACTGATGACAGAAAGTTGTGGATGCATTATTTTCAAGAGAGTTTGTCCGGAACACAGTTGGAGTGGTATTATCAGCTAGAGAATGACCGTATCCGTATTTGGAGTGATTTGGCTGATGCTTTCTGACGATGAGTACAATGTGAATTGACACCCACTCATGCAACTACAAAGCATGTCTATGGGTCGTGATGAGAAGTTCAAGGAGTATGCTCGAAATGGAGAGATCTAGCAGTGAGTTCAACCACCCTTGTCCAATAGGGAGTTGGTTGATATGTTCATGGGGACATTGTCGTCCATTCTTCAATCATCGATTGGGAACTCTTCACGGATTCACCGTGATACTTACAAAGAGCGTATTGAAACGGTATCAAGAGTGGGAAGATTCGGTAGAGTCATCTTCAAATCTGCGAGATCTTTTGGTGGTAAGAAAGAAGCCAATGCGTGTATGGTCGAAAAGCCGAGCCAAGACCGACCGCTCAATGCGTGGGGGCGTTGTGATCTCCAATCTTACGTCAAGACAACCTCGGCGAGACAACGCTGTAGCCGAACGCGCCACGAAGGCAGTTTAAGATCAACATGCCTTTGTCGCAAGCCTTGCAACACATGTTGAAAGCGAGCGATTACTTTGAGGGATCCTCCTCGAATGTCAACACTTCCTCTCGAAATACAATCCTAATGCTAAGTGTGCTTACCACTCCAATAGCCGGGCACGACAACGACAACCGTTGGGCTCAAGAACAAGATTCAAGACATGATTGAAGCTAAGCATTGAATTTGATCCTCCGTCGAGACTCGAACGTGATTAACGCTCCTATGCCTAACCACGACAAGAGTTCCAATCTGTTGGTGGCGATACTTATGTTTTCAACATAGATGACTTGACCATTCCTCGATGGTATTAAGAAGAACTTGCTGCAAGCGGTATCAATCCAGGATGCCCGAGAATTGTCGTTGGTGCCCCTCACTGATGGTTGTGCTTGGTTGAGAAGACGTTGGTGATGATGAATTGAATACACGTGTGAAGATATGTCTAAGTTGAAGATCGACAATGCGAATGAAACCGAACGTGGGATACCTTGGGGCAGCCAAGTGGAAAGTATGATTACATGGTGAAGTATTCCGTTCCCCGTAAGATCCCTATTGAAGACATTAAAGCAACCGGATGGGGTGACGATTTCCTAGAAGACTATGCCGATGTTAACACCATAAGGATTTCCTCTGCGATCCCGTGCCTAGAGTGGCACCCTCATTATCACTTCTCCGGCCTATTCCATATTCCTCGACAAAGCTATCCCTTGGAATTATGGATCGATGTTTACTATCATGGCGTCAAGCAAGACCTCGACTATCGAAAATCTTATTCGACATTGACAACATCACGGATCCAAGGGTGACCGAACCGGTATTCTCTCAAAATCTCCTCCAAAAGACACCGGCTCGCATTCCACTACTCAACCAATATCCCAGCTAGTGGGAAAGAACCGATGACTCATCCCGCTCAACGAAGTACCAAAGGAAGTTGAAGACACCTCCAAGCAGAAATGGAGGAAATTCTGAAGATTATCAAGAAGAGTGACTACAATGTTGTGGAACAGTTGGGACAGACTCCGTCCAAGATCTCCATGCTTGCTTTGCTCTTGTGCTCCGAGGCTCATGCTAACGCCTTGGTGAAGTTTCTGAAGAATGCTCACGTGCCGCAAGACACTACTACTGATCAATTTGAAGTTTGTATTGCTATCCTGGCTGCCAACAACGGCCTAGGCTTCTCTGATGCTGATTTGACTCCTGCCGGAAAGAAACATAACAAAGCCTTGCACATCTCTGTTGAATGCAAGGGTACTACATTATCTCATGTTTTGGTGGTTACCGGTTCTGCTCTAAACATCCTACCGAAAACTGCTTTTGATCGCCTTGACGTCGAAGGGTTGGTTCTGAGACCCAGTGACATTATTGTGAGAGCTTTTGATGGTTCTAAGCGAACTTGAGAGCTCATTCACTGTCAAAGTCGGTTCCCGGACTTTTGACTCTACTTTCTTTGTGATGGACATCCGTCCGACTTACTCTTACCTACTCGGACGCCCTTGGATACATGGGGCGTATACTCTACCTTGCATCGAAATAAGTACCGGTGAAAGGGAAAGTTGTTACGATGCGTGGTGAAGAAGAGTATATGGTCAGTCATCTACAGTCTTTCCGGTATCTCGAGATGGAAGGTGAATTCTTCGAGACTCCCTGTCAAGCTTTCGAAACAGTTCCCAGAGTCATGCCTGTTGATTCTCCGGTTACTCCTGAGGTTACACAAGCTCCTCCCAGAATGGCCTTCCTGAAAGATGCTCAAGCTGCTGTTGAAGAAGGTAGTGCTATTTGGGGACAGCTCCCTGATCTGCCTTTCAAGTTTGACAAGACTGGTTTAGGCTTCACCATCAAGGGTCAGAATATTGTACGCTGCGAACGTGCGGCCAACTTCCCTTCCGCATCAGCCAGAGTGGGATTCATGCTATAGAAGACGACGACAACGACTTCGACATCAGCAATTGGATCTTTCCAACTCCAGATCATGGGCTCAGCAATTGGAAGACTGAAGACGTCATACCAATCTCCTTTAGTCAGGAGTAATTATTCTTGTTTAGTTTGCTTTCGTATTTTCTATGTTTTGAACAATAAACTCTAAAGCCTAGTGCCTTGCCCGGGGCATCATGGCTCGTTTGCGAGGGTTTTTATTTGTTTGTTTGCGTATTTTTATTCAATAAATTCGTTGGACTTCTGCATTCATTTGTGTTTTCCTTTCTTTTACTTTATCACCCCTTCAAAAGGCTATGTGTTCTTACACACACGTGGTACAACGAGAATCACTCGAATCTAGTTAATAACACTATGCTAGTGCTAAATATGACTTGATAATCCGATCTACCAAGCGAAGATGAAAGTGAGGAAGATTGTGAAGTGCCAGGAGAACTTGTCAGATTGCTACAGCAAGAAGATCGAGTTATACAGCCACACGAAGAGCAAGTTAAGGTTGTGAACTTGGGTACGGACGAAGACAGAAAAGAGATCAAGATAGGAGCGGGTCTTGAGAACAGTGTCAAAGAAAGGTTGGTACAGATGCTACGAAACTACATTGAGGTTTTTGCTTGGTCATACGAAGACATGCCTGGTTTAGATATTGATATTGTGGTTCATCGATTGCCAACAAAAGAAGGTTTTCTCCCAGTGAAACAGAAGGTTCGTCGTATGCGTCCAGAAATGTCAGAGAAAATCAAAGCCGAAGTTATGAAACAGTTCAACGCCGGTTTTCTAGCTGTCACCTCTTATCCTCAGTGGGTTGCTAACGTAGTACCCGTACCTAAGAAGGATGGCAAAGTACGAATGTGTGTGGATTACAGAGATCTGAATAAAGCAAGTCCGAAAGATGATTTCCCACTTCCTCATATTGATGTTCTGGTTGACAACACCGCTCAACACAAGGTTTTCTCCTTCATGGATGGTTTCTCCGGTTATAATCAGATTAAAATGGCTCCCGAAGACATGGAGAAGACTACTTTTGTTACGGTGGGGTACTACGCTACAAGGTTATGCCGTTTGGGTGAAAACGCAGCGCCACTTATCAGGGTGCCATGGTGGCACTATTTCATGACATGATTCATCACGAGATAGAAGTCTACGTCGACGACATGATAGCTCGATCACAGACAGAAGAAGAGCATCTCGATCATTTGCAGAAATTGTTTGACAGACTGAAGAAGTACAGATGAGACTTAACCCTAACAAGTGCACTTTTGGAGTCAGATCCGGTAAACTCCTAGGGTTTGTCGTCAGTGGTAAAGGAATTGGAGTTGATCCCGCCAAGGTTAAAGCTATACAAGAGATGCCGGCTCCCCGCACCGAGAAGGAAGTCAGAGGTTTCTTGGGCCGTTTGAATTACATTGCCAGATTCATTGCACACCTAACTGCTACTTGTGAGCCAATCTTCAAGTTACTAAAGAAAGATCAAGTGGTAGAATGGAATGACGATTGCCAGATCGCTTTTGACAAAATCAAGGAATACTTACAGAATCCTCCTATCCTGATGCCGCCTGCCGAAGGAAGACCTCTCATCATGTACAGTGTTAGAGAACTCAATGGGGTGTGTGTTGGGGCAACATGGCGAGTGCAGTCGAAAAGAGCATGCAATATACTACCTTAGCAAAAGTTTACCGATGTGAAACAAGATACTCACAGCTAGAAAACTTGCAACGCTTTATTTGGGCTCGGCTAAGGCGATATGTTGACCCATACTACCTTGTTGATTTCTAAGATGGATCCGATAAAATATATCTTTGAGAAGCCAGCTCTCGGAAGAATAGCAAGATGGCAAATGATCTTGACCGAATCGACATCCATACACTTCTCGAGGCGATCAAAGGAAGTATAGTGGCCGATCATTTGGCTCATCAAGCCGTAGATGACTATCGATCTATGCGATTCAATTTCCGATGAAGATGTTTTACTAGTTCTGATTGAAGAACCGAGCCCGACGAAGGACCGAACAAGGATCCCGATGGACCATGGTTTTGATGGAGCCTCAACGCACTTGGCAATGGCATTGGCGCCATCATTACATCCCCTGACGGACATCGCCTTTCACCGCCAGATTATGTTTCATTGCACCAACAACATGGCGAATCTGAAGCGTGCATCATGGGTATCAAAGCGCCATTGACTTAAGAATCAAGTTCTTGCAAGTATATGGAGACTCGCTTTAGTGATCAGTCAGATTAAGGCGAGTGGGATACGAAGCATCCGAATCTCATTCCATATCGAGAGCATGTTCTGAGTTTGATCCCTTACTTCGAAGAGATTACTTTTGATCACATTCCACGAGAAGAGAATCAGTTGGCAGACGCATTAGCTACTATGTCGTCTATGTTCAAGGTTAGATGGGACAACGAGGCTCCCCTGATTATCATTGAGAAGTTTGACGAACCAGCGTATTGTTATGAACTTGATACGGAAGAGAAACCTTGGTACTACGACGTGAAGAGGTATCTTGAGACTCAGGAATATCCCGCAGGGGCATCTGTTAATGATAAGAAGTTTTTGAGAAGGTTTGCATCCAAATTCTTCCTCAGCAACGACATCTTATACAAGCGCAATCACGACTTGTGCTTACTACGCTGTGTAGACCGGAAAACAGCGGAACGTATCATGGAAGAGTTACACGAAGGCGCATTTGGTACCCACTCCAGTGGGCATACGATGGCTAAGAAGATTCTGAGAACAGGTTACTATTGGTCCACCATGGAAGCTGATTGTCACCGCTATGCTCGATCTTGTCACAAGTGCCAGATTTATGCAGACAAAGTGCACGTACCTCCGGTACCTCTGAATGTTTTAACCGCTCCTTGGCCTTTTGCAATGTGGGGCATTGACATGATTGGAGAAATCAAGCCCACAGCTTCCAATGGACATCGTTTCATCCTTGTGGCAATCGACTATTTCATCAAGTGGGTAGAAGCGACCTCGTTCATCATTACCAAGAATGTTGTGGCTCGATTCATCAAGCATAATCTCATCATCGTCGGCACTCGGAAAAGATTATCACGGATAACGGCTCTAACCTCAACAACAAGATGATCACCGAACTCTGCACGCAATTCAAGATCAAGCATCACAACTCTTCTCCATATCGGCCTAAGATGAATGGCGCAGTGGAAGCCGCCAACAAGAACATTAAGAAGATTATACAGAAGATGACAGTGACTTACAAAGATTGGCATGAGATGTTACCATTTGCTCTTCATGGCTATCGCACTACAGTACGAACATCAACCGGGGCAACCCCCTTCTCTCTAGTATACGGTATGGAAGCCGTCCTACCAATTGAGGTTCAGATACCCTCCACCAGAGTCCTCCAGGACGCAGAGTTAGGCGAAGACGATTGGGTACAGACGCGCCTTGACCAGATTAATTTGATTGATGAGAAACGACTAGCGTCCATCTGCCACGGACAGATTTATCAGAAACGAATGATCAGAGCATTTAACAAGAAGGTCAAGCATCGAGTTTACCAAGTCGGTGATCTAGTAGTCAAGCGCATCATTCTTCCACAAGGTGATCCCAGGGGAAAATGGACTCCCACCTATGAGGGACCATTTGTAGTCAAGACAGTATTTTCGGGCGGAGCTATGATACTTAGCACCATGGACGGTGAAGACTTCCAACACCCTGTGAATGCAGACATAGTCAAAAAATACTACGCATAAAAGAGACCCGCTAGGTCGACGAACCTAGGCAAAAATAAGGGCATCCTGGCGAACCAAAAGGGTTCGGGCAAAAGTTAAGGATATATACAAAACATGTACACCCGGCAAGTCGAAAACCTGAAAAGGCGGCTTGGGCAAAAGGTATCGGTGGTGAAAACCGAAAGGGCGGTCTAGGCAAAAGTTAGGGATTTAAGCGTACGGCTATGTCTTGTTCAGATCACCTACTTTCAGACTACTACTATCAACATTCAAGTTCAAATGGCGAAGATCAATTCACTCACTTTCTACTGACAGCAAGGAGATGAGATAGTTGATATATATGAGTACTAGCATAGTTGGAACTTAACGAGATTGTTTCCGCATAGCCTTTTACTTTCTCTTGTACAAACTACTTGGCCATACGCCACCTGTCAAATAAATGCAAATTTCTTTCTCGTTACGATTTTTTATTATTATTGTTGTTTGCATAAAGTCCAACGTCTGCTTTGAATGATTATACGCATCCGACAATAAGAACTTGTTCGCAAGCATACGAAAGTGAACATGCAAGAGTACTTACTACAGGCTCCAGGTATTGAGATGACGACGAAAGTCACCAGTGCACTCCCCTGTGGAGTATAATCCCCACAGAGATATCACTCACCACAAATTCCCCCTATCAGAGTACAAGATTTCTTTCCGCTAGTCCAGACAGCTTAATCTCATCATCATCAGCAGCTTCATCCCCAGCAGGATGCCTCCCAACAATTCCCTTTCCCCGACAGCAGCAGTGTCTAGACTTGAAACTTGGTCGGATAGTGCATCGGAGGAAATCTACATCCTTTATTCCCCAGTAGAGTACTTCCTGAATTTTCCCCAGCAGGGTCCATGAACAAGATCTTTGGCGGCACATTCCTCGAACTCTTCCATCCACAACAGTATCTAGGCTCAAGGCTTGGTCAGATAGTGCATCAGAGGATTCAAAGCTATGTTCCTTCTCAAGGTTTCCGATCCATCCCCAAGCAGACGTCAGAGGTTCTCAAGCGGGATCTTCACATCTTCCTCAAGATGGATATGTTTTGAAATACCACAGCATCCATCATTCATACATTATTCATGAATATCATAATTTGCGCATATATCATTCATACGCATTATCATGCATCATACCCTGCATAAGACTAACAATATTCTATCAAAAATTTCTCTTGTTTTGCCAAAAACAGGTAAAAGTCATTGCTGACACAAGCAGGTCCAAGATTAATGCCCGAAACCAGACGGGAAAACTATCTGAACGACCAACTTCGTTGTTCTCCAACAACGGATCCAGGATTAATACCCGAAGCTAGACGGGAAACCTTATCCGAGCGATCACAAGTTATCCTCCGATAACAGGCAGTGGATCAACACCCGATGCACAACAGGGAAACATCCACGTTTTGCCCCCTCAGAGCAGTCAGCACGAAGAACTGTTCTGACTTTCTTTTATTATCAACAGCAACTACGAGAGTCTGGCGTACGACTCAGTTGCCTTGGATGGCATCTTAAGCCCATCTCCAACTACTTGTCAACATCTCTTCGCCTTCAGAATGCTGCATATTTGGTTAAAAACCAATACACCAATAACTTCATTCAAAAGGGCAAGCACGAAGTCTAGCGTACGACTCCCTCCGGATGGCGTCCTAAGCCCATCTCTTTCCAGAAGCCTCTACAGAGCCTAGCGTATGGCTCACTCCCCAGCATCAATCCTTCCGGATGGCATCCTAAGCCCATCTCCTATGCAACGGTCTCGAGTCTAGCGTACGACTCATTCCCCAGCGAAGTCTCCAACTTCTCCGAATGGCATCTGTAAGCCCATTCCCGCATCCTCATCAACCGCGAGTGCAAATTTTCAGGTGTACTCGAGTGTTCAATCATCTTCTACCTCCAGGTCTCGAAAGGCAAGGCGTGCCAATCTATCCCTTCCAGTACAAGAAGATTGAACAGGGGCAGCTGTCATACCCCAAAATTTGCCCTCATGTTTCTCAAGACATTTCATACATCCCTACTCAAGGATTCCTCAAGAGTTGATCAGATGAATACTCTCCTATACAATCAACCCAAACTAGGGTTTGGCATTCCTCAGATCCAGATGGACTTCTAACACCTCCAATGGTTTTCATGCTTCCTCATATGCTTCAAAGATTCTCCATGTCAAGTTTCAGGCTTCACAAGTCAAGTTTCCTCAGACAATTGCTCAGATGGTTGAAAATCAGTTGTATTGGTCAAAAAGTCAACTGTGGTCAACATACAGTCAAAACTTCTAATTTTTGGTCAACATCCTCATTTTGAAGTCACATTCATCATTTGATCAAGGGTTGATCATGATTCATCAAGAAAACTCAAGATTTGCTCAAAAGTCAAACTTTCTAAATTAGGGTTCTAGGTGAAAAGTCAACCAAACTTTGGTGATCATAACTTTCTCATACTTTCTCGAAATTTTCCACCACCTCTTGTTTTGAAGGAAATTCAATTCTGTACAACTTCATGTCTCACAAGAATGTCCAAAAAATGCTTCATTTGAGAGGTATAGCTCAAAACATTACAGGTCCTTTTCAAAGTCAACAAAAAGTCAACTTTTTGTTTTGGACATATATTGAGCATGGTAACTCCAATTGAAGTGAAACCAAAGACATTGTTTAGAGGACTCTTAGAGCTTTCAAAAGTCCAAGAACTCTCAAAATGTGGAAAATTGAGCAAGTTACACTATTCGAAGTTGGGGAATTTTGACAATTGCAAAAGGACATTTTGGTCAAAATGCAAAATTTTCCAAATGGGCCTATAATCTTTTGATCCAAACTTGTTCATGATGTTATTCTTGACCCATAAATGCTTGGCCATGGCAATTTTCTATTTTATTGATTTTATTTTGGATTATAGATCATTTAATTCAAAATTAAATTATATAAAATATGAAAATCATATATTTTTCCAAGAAGGCTGATTTTATATGTTCCTTGAAGTCCAAGATAGCCCAATATACTTCCCAAATTCGTGCTTGATCATGCATTGAAGAGGAAATCAAATTTTTTCAAGAAAATTGATTTTATTTGAAAAATATTGAATGCTCCAAATCAAATCTCTTCCATTCCTTTTTCCTTCCAATCCTCTCTATAAATAGCCAAGATTGTGCACAACAAACCACACAATCCTAACCTAAAAACAAGCCCTTACTTTGTCAAAATTTTCCAAGAAAGTTGCAAAAATCGTATTCAAATTCCAGCCCTTTCCAGCCTCTCTCAAGCATCCAAACGTGTGCTAAGGGTAAGTATGAGTAAGTACACATCATTGTTATGGATCAAAACAGCTTGAATCGATGCATCCATGGTCATACATATTTCAAACTTTTTGATTTTTGCATTTTACTATTCTGCGTGTTTCCATTGAATCTAATGTTTTCCTTGTGCTCATGAGACTCCATGTAACCGATCTGGGCCATCGTTTGAAGGTTTGGACGTTAGAATTGCATAATGCCATTGTTAGGTTTTTCTGGACTGTGAGCTTCGAACCGGCCTGTACAGGCCGATTCAGTCAAAACCGATGCCACCAATGGACTCAGAAGGTCCGATTTAGGTAGACAAGGTGTTCTTTTCCGGTTTATTTCGCGTATTTTTGCAGGTTGGGAATTTGAACCGCCGGAGAAGATGACCGGCGTTAGGGTTCCGGTTGCTGACTCCGGCGTGGACTCCTTGACCGCGTGCGTGGCGAAACGGCTCGCTCTGATTCGTTCATCCATCCAGCGAGGACCCCACAGGCTGATTGTGCTTTGACTTATCCAGGTAGCGACGCGTGTTGCTCATCAACCCACGTCTTCGTCCCATGACAACAAACGCAAGCTGGCGCAGTGGATGAGTCACTTCCTGTTCCAAGATGCTCTCAAGGGACTCCAGTTCGATCCCTGCCTGCGTTGGTTTTGTTTTCTTTTACAACCTTACATTATTTTCAATATTTTTTCTATATTTTTAATTATTTTAAAATTTGCATCATATTTTAATTATTTTCACAATTTTTATTCTGCATCATAAAAATACCAAAAACATTTTTTCTTTTTACATTATTTTCACAAAAACCTTTATTTAATTTAATAAATTAAAAAATATAATTTTTGCATGCATATTTATTTTATTTTTATTTTTGCATTTAAAACATTATAAATTGCATTTTAATTATTAAACCTTTTCCAAAAATTCCAAAAAAATTATCTTAGTATATTTATCTTATTTCCAGCATGTAGTAATTTTTCCATATTAAAATTTGCATTTTTACTAACATTTTCCTCTTATTCGATTTCATCATATTTTCCGATTTTCTCATCTTTTCACAGGTTATTCCGATTCAGACGGTTTCTTCTACTGTTTTATTTTTCAATAATGTAACTGCTCATGGGATGTAATAGTTTAATCTAGGCTTTTATTTTCCGCATCTTAAATTATGTATCTGCCCCAAAGCCATGTAATAGCGTAGGTTTACATTTCCGCACTTTACATTCCGCACTTTACTTTCAGCACCCTATTAACTGCTAGTAATTAGGCGTGTATGGCAAGACAAAATTGAACATAGCTCACTTTAATTTTCAAGATAATATATATCTGAATCAACACACTCTTTCACACATGCACCCCTTTAGGGTAATTCTCTCTCGTTGCCTTTCGATCCAATTGGTCATGTCCCTCGAACGTAGAGGTATTCTAGCACCGTTGCCTTCTAATCAAATCATCATAGTCCCTTCGATACAAAGATCATAGACCCACGATGTCGCCTACGAAATACATGATCTTGACCCTCGATTGTCGCCTACGAAAAATGATGATAGTCCCTTCGAATGTGCTAGGATACTTCCTACAAGTTGCCTTCTATGACCATCCGATGTCCCTTCGACTGTCCCGCTTACATCCAACGAATGGAGCTACCTACTAATTAATGGTATGGCTAGCGCTATTCTAAAGGAATGTAGAAGTATGAAAACGACTAAATTCTGAGTAGGTAATAAGTCTCCTAGTTGCTTGCTCAAATCAAATACTTTTCACACCTCACACTTTTCCAAAGTTCAAATTCTTTTCAAAACGAAACATTTCCGAACACTTTGTATACATTCCTACATGAATCATTACAAAGTCAAAGCGAAATGCCTTTTCAAAACATTTTTCAAACGCACAGAAAGCACATTTTCAAAGTGATCTAAGAGCAACTAAGAGCCCGTAGATAACTACGGATGGAAAGGGGTGCTAATACCTTCCCTTTTCATAACCATTCTCCCGTACTCAGAATCTAACGAAGGTCTTTTTCTGTACTTTTACCTTCCCTTAATTGGATAAAAATAAAAGTCGGTGGCGACTCTTGCTATCCGCACATTTGGATATAAAAAATCCTAAAAAAGTCAGTTCACCGTATTACAGTTCCGAGATAGGATTTGTATTCCCGATGATGTGGATTTAAAGAGAATGATCTTGGAAGAAAGTCATAGGAGCAATTTGAGTATTCATCCCGGAGCGACCAAAATGTATCAAGATTTAAGGAAACTATTTTGGTGGTCGGGTATGAAAAGAGAGGTGGCCCAGTTTGTTTATGCTTGTTTGACTTGTCAGAAGTCTAATGTGGAGCATCAGAAACCTGCAGGGTTGATGCAACCGTTAGAGATCCCGGAATGGAAATGGGATAGCATTTCTATGGATTTCGTAACGGGGTTACCGAATACATCAAGAGGACACGATGCGATTTGGGTGATTGTTGATAGGCTTACAAAGTCGACTCACTTTATTCCTATTAACATCACTTATCCCGTATCGAAGTTGGCAGAGATTTATACGCATGTGATTGTTAGATTACATGGTATTCCTTTGTGTATTGTTTCGGATAGAGATCGGAGGTTCACTTCTGAATTTTTGAAAAGCTTGCAAGAGACTTTAGGTTCTAAGTTGACGTTGAGTTCGACTTATCATCCTCAAACTGATGGTCAGACGGAAAGGATGATTCAATCGTTGGAAGACTTGTTGCGAGCATGTATTCTTGAACATGGTGGTTCATGGGATACATATCTTCCTTTGATTGAGTTTACCTATAACAACAGTTTTCATGCTAGTATTAGAATGGCACCATTTGAGGCGTTGTATGGTCGGAGGTGTAGAACTCCTTTGTGTTGGCAGGAGTCGGGTGAAAGTGTGGTGCTTGGACCCGAATTGGTTAGAGAGACAACTGAGGCGGTAAAGATGATTAGATAAAATATGAGAATTTCTCAAAGTCGACAAAAGAGTTATCATGATAAAAAGAGAAAAAACTTGGAATTTCAAGGTGGTGATCATGTATTTTTGAGAGTTACTCCTACAACCGGCGTTGGTCGAGCATTGAAGTCGAAGAAGTTAACTCCTTGCTTTATTGGTCCTTACCAAATTACTAGTAAAGTGGGAAAAGTGGCTTATAGAGTGGCGTTACCGCAAAATCTTTCGAATTTGCACGATGTATTCCATGTGTCGCAACTTCGGAAGTATGTTCCGGATTCTTCGCATGTGATTGAGATGGATGATATTCAAGTTCGAGAAAATCTTACGATGGAAACGATGCCTTTAAGGATTGAGGATCGTGAGATAAAGTCTCTTCGTGGAAAAGAGATTTCTTTGGTCAAAGTTGTTTGGATAGGAGCAGCTGGTGAAAGCGCGACGTGGGAGTTAGAAAGTAAGATGTGGGATTCCTATCCCGAGCTTTTCGAGTCAGGTAATTTCGAGGACGAAACTTTTTAAGTGGGGGAGAGTTGTAATGCCCCGTTTTATTTAATATTATATTATATTAATATTTTCGAGTTACCGTTTGACGATTGTTTTGGCGACGAGAATATTTATATTAATCGATATATCTATTAATATATTAGGCGACGTTTCGTTCGGTTCGGTAAAATATTATTCGGACCGATATTTAATTCCCCGGAATTATTTTAATTAATTGAGTTAATAATATTATTGGATATTATTAGTGTGTTGATTAATAAGAATAGATAGGGATGTGAGGAGTAATTTTGTAGAATTGGGTTTACACCCTTAAGCTTGCTAGTAGAAACACCATAAAAACCAATTTTCCTCATTCTTTCCATTTTCTACACAAAAGCCAAACATAGTAACCTAGAGAGAAAGAAAGGGTTTTGGAAGAAGAAGAAGAAGAAGAGCAAAAGAAGAGCTTGAGGATTGGGTTTGTTGAATCATCAAGGATCATCCAATCACTAGAGGTAAGGGGTTTGATTTTCCTTTCCATATAGTTAGGGTTTGATAGATATATTTTGGATTGAGGAAAAAGTGATAGTTGATTCATGAGTTTTAGTTGGTTGATTGTTGAAATAACATAGGAAGTTTGAGTTAGGAGTATAGATTATTGGGTGTTTCATTGCTAGTTTTAGAAATTAGAAGTTATGGAATGAGGAAAATATGAAACTGTAAACTGTTAAGAAAAACCAGAAAACAAATAATGTAGGGAAGAAGAAAGGAAAAGTTGCGTGGAGAGTGGATGAAGGGGGAGGCGCCCACCTCAGCTTGAGGGGCGGCCGTCCCCCACTTCAAGGCCCCCGCCTCCTTTCCTAATTAAGCCAGGGACGATCGTCCCTTAGTGGTAGGGAGTGTGCAACGAAAATTCTGTTTTCCGGTTTTCTGTATGTTGAACATTCTGTTTTCTGCAAATAGTTTTCCTGCAAAACTGGTAAATAGCTTCTGTTTCATCCAATTTCCTTATTTATTCATAATAATAGTTTATATTAATAAAATATAACTAGTACATAAGTTAGCCGATTAAATTTAGAACCTGATTATGTTCCGATTTTCCGATTTCGGTAATTTCGACGACGGAGCAAGTTGCTCAGAATTCAACGAAAATTGACGTGCTAGCTAAGTTCGACGTGTAGAACATAGTGGGGAGGTTAGTTTTTCAAAATTACGAGTTTTTACGAAATGACCCGAAATAGGCCAAATTACGGTTAAATTGAATCCGATTGCGTTTTAGTCGATTTAAGACACGTATGCACAATTCGATTTCGTTGTTGAGGATTATGATTAATGCCGGTTATTAAGAATGGCTTTTGCGACGACTATTTGTAATTTGATTATTTTTCCATATTTGGAAATTTAGTGAATTAATTGATAATGATGTGGTGTGATTAAACATGATGTTTGCGATGGTGTATTTAGTAATGAATACTTGATGATATGCGATGCGATGATATGTTTATCTTGATGTGGATAAATATGGCGACGTGGACTTTATGTCAATTTTTATGAGCGATGATGATGTGTTGTTGTGTTGTCTTTATTGTTGAGTCACATACATTACATTGGCGACGAGGGCTTTTATGCCAAGCGGCGATGGGCTTTATGCCAAGTGTTCCTAATTATGGACATAGCGACGGGTATCACATGCATAACATAGTCGTGTCTCATGGAGTCGGTTATGTTTATGTTTGAGTTGTTTGGTGTTGGGTTTTAATTGATGGATGATGTTGAATTGCGATGATATATGATACTTTGTGTTGATGCGAGTATAATGATTATGTGACGAAGTTAAAGTGTTACTTTTATACACTAACTGCTAATTTAAAGTATGTAAGCTTTTAATACATGTTGACATACTCTTATTAACTTCTATCATTTATAATTCCAAAACTATGTATGTATTTTATCATGCCTTTAATCATATGTTTTGGAGTATCTCACCCTTTACTTGTTTCGCCGTTGCCTTTATATTGGTAACGTGCAGGTGATCCACGAGGATGATGAGGATTAGCTCGAGTCTCTTTATTTTGAGTCGCTCTGCTCTGGTCATAGTTACACTCGGGATTTGGGCGACGTTATTATTTTGATAGGATAGTTTATGTATACTATCTTATGATGATATAACTTTATGTATTGATGATAACATGATGATATGTATATTTTGTGAACACATCCGCTATGCTGTGAATAGTCATATGTGTATATGATGAATTATGATATGAATCGGTATATCCGACTTTTGATTTTTGTGATGTGCATTATAATGCAAAGTGATGAAAATGCGAATATGTGATGCCTCAATTTTTTTTGGATGAAAGTTTGAAACTCTGATTTTATTATTAATTACGAGGGGTAGAATTGGGGTGTTACTAGACACGCAACAGAAAGCAATGAATTAATTTTCTAGAAGCTATATAAAGAGCAACCATTCAAAGAAGAATATAACAATTCCTGAAAAGAAAACTTACGCTTCTAAAATCAAACCTTATTGTGTTAAGTTTATTTTCAGTTTTGAGCTTAAACTTTCTTGTGTAAAATTCACTTTTGTGATAAAGTTTTTTAGAAGCAACCTTATACACTTTGTTAGAACTTCCTATGTAATTGTTCCTTGAGAGACCAGTTGGGTCAGATTTCTCAAGAGGGCTAGGACTAGAAAGTCTTAGAGGTGTTAGTCACTGGCAGTTGGCTTGTGCATTATTGTTAGTCACAACAGTTGGATGTGCAATTGTAATCTTTTGATTATAGTCGATTAAGTCCTCGTTTGAGAAAGGCAAAATCACCTTGGCGGGTGGAATGGAGTAGTTTGAGTTTCAAACGAACGAAGATAAAAATCATTGTGTGTTTATATTGTTGTTAAGTAAAAGAAAATTTAAAAGTGAAAAATTTATTCAACCCCCTTCTAAGTGTTTTCTAAGCCTTCAATTGGCATCAAAGCTCTTGGTTCTGGGTGCAAACACTTAACCGTGTCAGAAAAGATCCAGAAGGAAAACACAAATGGAAATTGATCATAACAAAAACAACACAAAACCACCAGTCTTTGATGAAGAAGATTTTGAATACTGGAAGGATAGATTAGAAAGCTTTATTCTAGGCTATGATCCTGATCTTTGGGATATGGTCTTGGATGACTACAAACACCCTATAGACAAGGAAGGAAACAAGATATATAGAAAAACAATGGATAAACAACAAAAAATAGATTTTAAGAATCATCACAAATCAAGAAATATCCTGCTGAGTGCCATTTCAAAAGTGGAGTACGAAAAGATTACCAATAGAGATACAACACATGATATTTTTGAGTCACTCAAAATGTCACATGAAGGAAAAGCTCTAGTAAAAGAAACTAAAGCTCTAGCTCTCATCCAGAAGTACGAGGCATTCAAAATGGAAGAAAATGAGTCCATTGAGGAAATGTTCTCAAGATTTTAAACTTTAACTGTTGGCATGAGAGTTCTAGACAAAGGATACGCCAAGGCAGACCATGTAAAAAAGATCATTAGAAGTTTACCCAGAAGATGGGCACCAATGGTCACTGCTTTCAAAGTCTCAAAAGATCTGAGCGCTATATCCTTAGAAGAACCTATTAGCGTGCTGAGAAGTCATGGAATAGAGCTTAATGAATATGAGCCCCAGAAGAAAGGTGAGTCTGTTGCTCTAAAAACTACTAAAAATTTGAAAATAATTCTTTTCAGGTTGAAGAAGGAAGCTCTGAAGATTCAGACTCAGAGGAAGATTAGTTATCTTTACTTTCTAGAAGGATAAACCAAATGTCGAAGCATAGGCAAAAGAAGTTCAAAAACTACTGGAGATTAGAAGATAGAGGAGAATCCTCTGGACACAAGAAGTTTAGAAAAAGAAACGTCATTTGCTATGAATGCAAAGAACCAGGACCCTTCAGAAGTGATTGTCCTAAGCTACAAAGAGAAAAGCCAAATAAAAGGTTTGAAAAGAGGAAAGGAATTATGGCCACCTAGGACGACTCAAAATCTTCTGAAGCTGAATCTGACTCAGAAGACGAGTATGCCAACCTATCTTTTATGGCCACAACAGTAGATGACTTAGGATCTAAATCAGAACCTGAAGAGATATCCTTAACAGCAATGTTGAAACACCAATCATGATACCTGAACTCTGGATGCTCACGACATATGACGGGAAGAAATTTTATGTTCCAAATTCTGAAACTTAAATTTGGAGGTGATGTAATGTTTGGAGGTAACCAGAAAGGAACAGTCATTGGTTCTGGAACCGATGGAAATGGTAACCTCGCTTCTATTTCTAATGTTCTGTTAGTAGAATGATTAGCGCATAACTTATTATCCATAAGTCAATTAAGTGACAATGGTTATGACATAATATTCAATCAAAAGTCATGTAGAGCTGTAAGTCAAAAAGATGGGTCAATCCTGTTTACTGGCAAGAGAAAGAACAACATATACAAAATTGATCTTTATGATCTTAAATCTCAAAATGTAAAATGCCTTATGTCAGTGAACGATGAACAATGGTTCTGGCACAGAAGATTGCGACATGTTAGCATGAGAAAAATTTCTCAATTTAACAAACTCAATCTGGTCAGAGGACTTCCTAATTCAAAGTTCAACTCAGAAGTTGTGTGTATTAGTAGGTTATTCTGACATTGACTTTGCTGGAGATAGAGTAGAACGTAAAAGCACCTCTGAAAGTTGTCAAGTCCTAGGTGAAAGTCTGATCTCATGGTACTGTCATACCCCAAAATTTGCCCTCATATTTCTCAAGATATTCCATACATCCCTACTCAAGGATTCCTCAAGAGTTGATCAGATGAACACTCTCCTAGACAATCAACCCAAACTAGGGTTTGGCATTTCTCAGATTCAGATGGACTTCTAACACCTCCAATGGTTTTCATGCTTCCTCATATGCTTCAAAGATTCTCCATGTCAAGTTTCAAGCTTCACAAGTCAAGTTTCCTCAGACAATTGCTCAGATGGTTGAAAATCAGTTGTATTGGTCAAAAAGTCAACTGTGGTCAACATACAGTCAAAACTTCTGATTTTTGGTCAACATCCTCATTTTGAAGTTACATTCATCATTTGATCAAGGGTTGATCATGATTCATCAAGAAAACTCAAGATTTGCTCAAAAGTCAAACTTTCTAAATTAGGGTTTCTAGGTGAAAAGTCAACCAAACTTTGACTGATCATAACTTTCTCATACTTTCTCAGAAATTTTTCCACCACCTCTTGTTTTGAAGGAAATTCAATTCTCTATAACTTCATGTCTCACAAGAATGTCCAAAAAATGCTTCATTTGAGAGGTATAGCTCAAAACATTCTGGTCCTTTTCAAAGTCAACAAAAGTCAACATTTTGTTTTGAGGATATATTGAGCATGGTAACTCCAATTGAAGTTAAACCAAAGACATTGTTTAGAGGACTCTTAGAGCTTTCCAAAAAGTCCAAGAACTCTCAAAGATGTGGAAAATTGAGCAAGATACGCCATTCACAAGTTGGGGAATTTTGAAAGAATGCACAAAGAGAGATACTTCAAAAATCAAATCTTTTGCAAATGGGCCTACTTTTCTTCATCCTAACTTATTCCTCATGCAATTAGGAGTATCCAAGCCCAAAGCCACGAATTTTTGATTTATTTTTCTATTTAATTTGTAATTTATTCATTTAAATGCAAATTAAACCTTAAAATAAATTATAAAATTGAAATTAATGGCAAAGATTGATTTTATTCTTTCCTTGAGGTCCAATTAACTCACAAATGCCAGCAAATTCGAAATTGGAGCAAAAAAGGCAAGATTGGATTGAAATTGATCAAGTTTTGAAAATTTGATTTTCATGAAAAAATCAAATTTGATTTCCATTGAATATTGATCAAATCTTTCCAAATTCAATCCCAAATCCATCCAGCATATATACCTGATGCATACCAATCACAAGGGGATGAAAAAATTGCCTTTAGAAACCCTAACCTAATTCAAAAAAATCGTGTTCTTGAAGCAATTGGCAATCCTATTTCCAGCCGTTCTCAAGCAATTTTGAGGATTCCATTGCATTCCTTGGCATCTCCAGAGTCGATCCAGATACTCACTTCATTCAAAACCATCCAGAAACAAGAAATTCGAAATCGGTTTGCTCACACTTTTTCCAAATTCGATTTCTAACATTCATGCATTTTTAACACGATTTGCTGTTGTTTTTATGATCAGTGATAAGTTTGCAAGCATTCTGGGTTGTTTGATTGCATTTCCATAGCCTGGAGCTCGATATGCCATAGCTAGGGTTTGTAACCTCGAATTAGGGCTTTGCTAAAATGGAAAAATTAGACTATGAGACTAGCACCAGTGAATTCGGAATGATGTTCTGAATCGAACCATGGCCTTGGAACTTATTTATATTATGTTTGCTTGATTTTTTGAATTAGCTGAGGGACATAGTGTCGAACAATGGCCGCTAGCTTCAAATATTCAAAACGAAGAAGATGGCGGATGGCGCGAGATCGTGGCAATGAGAAAGCGCGTGTTATTTTCCATTCGTTCCGTTTCAAAACACAAGCATGGCTCATTGGTTAAGGTGCTCACTATTCTGGATACTCTCCCATGTCACGAGTTCGATCCTATGGGCACCAGTTTTGCTTCTTTTCTCAACTTTTGCATATTTTCATGTTTTTCAATATATTTTAATATTTCAATTCAATTTTAATTTCTTTTCATATTTTATTTCGCATTTAAAATTACCAAAAAATATTTTCTTTTTACATTTATATTCTGAAAATCTTTATTTAATTTAATAAATTAAAAATAACTTTTGCATGCATATTTATTTTTATTTTATTTTAGCATTTAAATCATTGTAAATTAGTTTTAATTACTAAAATGCATCTAAAAATCCCAAAAATTATTTTAATATATTTATCTTATTTCCACATATAATAATTTTCTCATATTAAAATTTGCATTTTTCTAACATTTTCTCTTATTTCGATTTCATCATATTTTCCGATTTCTCGTTTGTTTCACGGTTCATCCGATTGACGATTCTTCCGTTTTTATTTCATTTTTCAATAATGTAATTGCATATGGGTTGTAATAGTTTTAATTAGGATTTTACTTTTCGCATTTTAAATTATGTATACCAAAGCCATGTAATAGCGTAGGTTTTACTTTCCACCTTTCCATTTCCTTTTACATTCCGCATTTTAATTTCGCACCTATAAATTGCTAGTAATTAGGCGTGTATGGCAAGATAATAATTGGACATAGCCCACTAATTTCCAAGATAACATATAAAATCAACACACTCTTTCACATGCACCCTTAGGGTAATTCTCTCGTTGCCTTACAATCCAATGGTCATGTCCTCGAGCGTAGAGGTATTCTAGCACCGTTGCCTTCAAACAAATCATCATAGTCCCTTCGATACAAAGATCATAGACCCACGATGTCGCCTCCGAATACATGATCTTGACCCTCGATTGTCGCCTCGAAAAATGATGATAGTCCTTCGAATGTGCTAGGATACTTCCTACAAGTTGCCTTCTATGACCATCCGATGTCCCTTCGATTGTCCGCTTACATCCAACGAATGGAGCTACCTACTAACTAATGGTACGGCTAGCACTATTCTAAAGGAAACGTAAAATACGAAAACGACCAATTCTGAGTAGGTAATAAGACTTTTAGTTGCTTGCTCTATCAAAATACTTTTCACACCTCACACCTTTTTTCAAAGTTCAAACTCTTTTCAAAACGAAACATTTCCGAACACTTTGTATACATTCCTACATGAATCATTACAAAGTCAAAGCGAAATGCCTTTTCAAAACATTTTTCAAACACACAGAAAGCACAAGTTTTTCAAAAGTGATCTAGAAAGCAACTAAGAGCTCGTAGATAACTACGGATGGAAAGGGGTGCTAATACCTTTCCTTTTCATAACCATTCTCCCGTACTCAGAATCTAACGAAGGTCTTTTTCTGTACTTTTACCTTCCCTTAATTGGATAAAAATAAAAGTCGGTGGCGACTCTTGCTATCCGCACATTTGCGATACAAAAATCCAAAAAAGTCAGTTCACCGTATTACAGAACTGGCGACTCTGCCGGGGAGACACCCTTAAAGAGAGAATTGCCTTAAGGATTCATAAGATCACCTTTATTGCTTTCTGTTTGACTTGCTTGCTTTACTTTTAAAGGGTTGCTTGGGTATTATATTGTTGGGGGATCCTACACCCGGATCCGGGTTTCCTTTTAGGTAAGTGGCATTAGATCATCGCGACCGCTAGACGTATAACTAAACGGTCAACATGATGGCTACGTTAGCGTGACACTTTGGTTGTCCCGATACTCCTCATTCCCAAGTTGAGGATAGTATTTGGCTTCTGCGTGGTGTCATCAAGCGCTAACTAACTTTTAGAACCTTAATTGACCCATCTTGGCCATTAGAAGGTAGTGAGATGGCCGGCTTTGGTGTAGACCGAGGTTGGTTGATACTCGATGCTACGCTCATTGAGATCAGACTTTTGGGACATTTTCGATCGACCACTTGGTAGTCGTATTGAAATAAGCGCCTACGAGAAAGATCAATGATGTGAGATTCCTAGAACCCGGTTACTATTATAGGACAGGATGAACCAACTCAAACTTTTGGTAGGGTAATCGCCTAGACCTCATGCAAGCCTTAAACCTAGGCTCATTGTGTGATTTGTTTGTGTGTGCCAAACATGACATCATGACATCATTCGCATTGCATATCATTTCTAACTATTTCAAGGACCTAGGGATTTATCTTTGCTCTGTTTTGTAGGTGTTATGGCTTCTAGAAAGACTATCCGAATCAACTTCATGGGTATACCTTCTCAACTCAAAGAATTGGTTTCAGAAATTCCCGACCATGCTCAGTTCATCAAAAGACATGGTTATCTACTTGATTTGGTTATCTCCGGTTTTGAAGAAGATATGATGCATGTCCTATTCCAGTTCTTTGATCCGAAACACCATTGCTTTACATTTCCAGATTATCAGTTAGTTCCTACCTTGGAAGAGTTCTCTAAGCTACTTGGAATACCTATTCTTGACCAAATGCCATTCACCGGTTTAGAAAAGGTTCCTAAGTACGAAGACATCGCATCAACCTTACATCTTAAGCGCTCAGACATTCAAGCCAATTGGGAAACTAGAAGCGGAGTTAAGGGTTTACTTGCCAAGTTCCTGATTAAGAAAGCTCGAGAGTTCCTCAAAGTTATGAGTTTCCATGCATTTGAAAACATTGTGGCCTTGCTAATCTATGGTTTGGCTCTATTCCTTAACTCGGATCAATTCATAGATGTCAACGCCATCAAGTTGTTCCTTACCCGCAATCCAGTGCCTACTTTACTTGGAGACATCCTACATTCTCTCCACACTCGTACTACTAAGAGACAAGGCACTCTCATGTGTTGCATACCGTTACTTTCTAGGTGGTTTATTTCGCACCTTCCTCCATCAATTTTGAAGAACGAACAAAAGATGAAGTGGTCTCAAAGGTTAATGTCACTCTCTCATTCAGATATCCGTTGGAGTGTTTTCTCTCAAAAGGACTTCATCTTCATTGAACGTTGTGGAGAATTCCCTAATGTACCACTCCTTGGTATAAGGGGAGGTATTACTTACAACCCTTCTCTAGCTCTACGTCAGTTTGGTTTTGCTCGAAGAGATGGTCCACATGATATGCTTCTCCAAGACATTGTGTTCGACTACAACCACGATCTCCAGAATTACCGACGAAGGTTCATACATGCTTGGGGCATGGTAAAGAAGACTGATACCAAGACTTTGGGGCACCAAAACCCCACTCCTTGGGAACCTTACCTCAAATGGGTGCGAGCTCGAGCTCAAAACCTCATGATGCCATTCACGCCTGTTGTACCCGTAATTATGGAACTGTTGCTATAGGTGACATACCTATACTATTCTCCATCCGACATGCCTACATTTTGAAGACTTGAAGAGATCACGGATTCACTTAAAGAAGAAAGGATACCTTTGAAGCTCGATTTCATAGCGAGAAGAAAGTACTAGAGTTGACCAAGCTACTTCACGAGGAGCGCAACATCAACGCCTATCTCGGCACTAAGAGGAAGCGCCCATGGGAGACCTAGAAGCTTTATATTATGTTTTTCTTTTACTGTTTTGAACTATCTTTTGTACTTAAAAAGAAAAAGAATAAAAAGAAAACTAA
Organism: Vicia sativa; assembly: GCA_021764765.1. Lineage (NCBI taxonomy): Eukaryota > Viridiplantae > Streptophyta > Magnoliopsida > Fabales > Fabaceae > Vicia > Vicia sativa. The sequence goes on from CM038794.1 coordinate 18,628,904, forward strand.
TATTTGTTTGTTCATTGCTTGTTTAACAAATTTAAATCCTAGAGGTCCTTGAAAACATTGCATAGCATAAGCATAACATTGCATCACAGGTACATTGGAGATTGGTTTTCTCATCCTCTTGCTATTTATTTTAGCAGCAATGGCTCTCGAACAGACTGTCAAAGATCTCCAGGTTCAGAATGCTCAGTTTCAACAGATGTTCACCAGTTTGGTCCAAGGCCAAGAAGATATGAAGAAGCTCATCAACAGGAAGAAGAAGGTTGTGGGTCTTCTCAACATGGGCAGACGCTACAAAGGTGGTCCTAGAAGAGTCAGTCGGATTGAGCTCTCTGAAAACAGTGTCAAGAATGAGGGTGATGGTGAAGGCAGCCAGCGTGAGCCTGAGAAAGGGAAAGACGATCAATACGATCATAGTCATTACTCTGATGAAGATGACAAGTACAAACAACTTGAAGACCATTTAAATGCTGTGGAAAATCTGAAAATGTCTGGACTGAATTTTGATGATCTGAGTCTTGTTCCTGGTGTTGTGATTCCTCCCAAATTCAAAGTTCCTACCTTTGCCAAGTATGATGGCATTTCTTGTCCGAAGCTGCATTTGAAGTCCTATGTTCAGAAGATCAATCCCCACACTTATGACAGAAAGTTGTGGATGCATTATTTTCAAGAGAGTTTGTCCGGAACTCAGTTGGAGTGGTATTATCAGCTAGAGAATGACCGTATCCGTACTTGGAGTGATTTGGCTGATGCTTTCTATAGACAGTATGAGTACAATGCTGAATTGACACCCACTCGCATACAAAGCATGTCTATGGGTCGTGATGAGAAGTTCAAGGAGTATGCTCAGAAGTGGAGAGATCTAGCAGGCAGAGTTCAACCACCCTTGTCCAATAGGGAGTTGGTTGATATGTTTATGGGAACGTTGTCAGGACCATTCTTCAATCATCTGATTGGAAACTCTTCGGCCGGATTCACCGAGCTGATACTTACAGGCGAGCGTATTGAAGCTGGTATCAAGAGTGGAAAGATTCAAGTAGAGTCATCTTCAAATTCTGCAAAGAGATCTTTTGGTGGTAAGAAAGAAGCTAATCTTGTGTGGTCGGAAAAGCCAAGACCGACCGCTCAATCTGTGGGGGCGGTCGTGATCTCGATCCTACATCAGCAACCTCGGAGACAGCAGCGCCACGAAGGCGGTTCGAAGATCAACATGCCTTTGTCGCAAGCCTTGCAACACATGTTGAAAGCGAGTGATTACCTTGAGGATCCTCCTCGAATGTCAACACTTCTGTCGAGATATAATCCTAATGCTAAGTGTGCTTATCATTCCAATAGCCCGGACACGATCTTGATGATTGTTGGGCTCACGAAGAACAAGATTCAAGATATGATTGAAGCTAAGCATTGAGTTTGATCCTCTGTTGAGACTCGAATGTGATCAACGCTCCTATGCCTAACCATGACAAAAGCTCCAATCTTTGTTGGTGACGATACTTACGTTTTCAACATAGATGACTTGACCATTCCTCGATGACTATTAAGAGATTTCTGCAAGCGGTGTCAATCCGGGATGCCCGAGAATTGCCGTTGGTGCCCTCTGCACGATGGTTGTGCTTGGTTGAGAAGGCGTGTTCGATGCATGATGGATAACCGTGAGATACTATTTACGAAACCACGTGCGGTGTGTGAAGAAATGTCAAAGTTAAAGATCGACAATGCAAATGAAGCCGAACCATCTGTGTGGGATACCTTGGGGCAGCCAAGTGGAAAGCCGATTACATGGTGAAATACTACTTTGAGAGCTACAAGATTCCTATTGAAGATGTTAAAGCAACGGATGGGGTGACGACTTCCCGAAGACTATCTTGATGTTAACACCATAAGGATTTCCTCTGCTGATCATGTGCCTAGAGTGGCACCTCTCATCATCACTTCTCCAAGACCAGTTCCATATTCCTCTGACAAAGCTATCCCTTGGAATTATGGATCTGAGGTTTACTATCATGGTGTCAAGCAAGACCCTCTGACCATTGAAGATCTTACTATTGAAGCTTCTATTCCTGACATTGACAACATCACCGGATCCAGTAAGGTGACCAGAACCGGAAGGGTATTCTCTCCAGATATCTCTCCTCCAAAAGACACCGCGACTCCAGCTCGCATTCCATCTACTCAACCAATTTCCCAGCGGAGGAAAGGACACATGACTCATCCCTCATCATAAGTACCAAAGGAAGTTGCTGAAGACACCTCTAAACAAGAAATGGAGGAAATTCTGAAGATTATCAAGAAAAGTGACTACAATGTTGTGGAACAGTTGGGATAGACTCCGTCCAAGATCTCCATGCTTGCTCTGCTCTTGTGCTCCGAGGCTCATGCTAACGCCTTGGTGAAGTTTCTGAAGAATGCTCACGTACCGCAAGACACTACCACTGATCAATTTGAAGTTTGTATTGCTAGCCTGGCTGCCAACAGCGGTCTAGGTTTCTCGATCTTGATTTGACTCTGGGGAAGAAACACAACAAAGCCTTGCACATCTCTGTTGAATGCAAGGGCGTTACATTGTCTCATGTTTTGGTGGATACCGGTTCTGCTCTGAATATCCTTCCGAAGATTGCTTTTGATCGACTTGATGTCGAAGGGTTGGTTCTGAGACCCAGTGACATCATTGTGAGAGCTTTTGATGGTTCTAAGCGAACAGAGCTTGGAGAGCTCACTCTGCCTGTCAAAGTCGGTTCCCAGACTTTTGACTCTACTTTCTTTGTCATGGACATCCGTCCAGCTTACTCTTGCCTACTTGGACGCCCTTAGATACATGGGGCAGGCGCTGTTACCTCCACCTTGCATCAGAAGCTGAAATACCCGGTGAAAGGGAAGGTTGTTACAGTATGTGGTGAAGAAGAGTATATGGTCAGTCATCTACAGTCTTTCCGATACCTCGAGGTGAAGGGTGAATTCTTTGAGACTCCCTGTCAAGCTTTTGAAACGGTTCCCAGAGTTATGCCTGTTGACTCTCCTGTCACTCCTGAAGTTACACAAGCTCCTCCTAGGATGGCCTCCCTGAAAGATGCTCAAGCTGCAGTTGAAGAGGGTGGTAGTGCTATTTGGGGTCAGCTCCCTGATCTGCCTTTCAAGTTTGACAAGACTGGTTTAGGCTTCACTATCAAGGGTCAGAAGATGATACGCCGCGAACGTGCCGGCCAATTTCCCTTCCGCATCAGCCAGAGTGGAATCCATGCTATAGAAGACGACGACAACGACTTCGACATCAGCAAGTGGATCTTTCCAACTCCCGGCAACAGACTCAGCAATTGGAAGACCGAAGACGTCATACCAATCTCCTTTAGTCAGGAATAATTATTCTTGTTTTGTTTGTTTTTCGTATTTTCTATGCTTTGAACAATAAACTCTAAAGCCTAGTGCCTTGCCCGGGGCATCATGGCTCGTTTGCGAGGGTTATTATTTGTCGTTTGCATATTTTCATTCAATAAATTCGTTGGACTTTTGCATTCAATTGTGTTTTTCTTTTTTTTACTTTATCACCCCTTCAAAAGGCTATGTGTTCTTACACACACCCACGTGGTACACTGCAGAATCACTCCGAATCTCGATAATAACAGCTATGCTAGTGCTAAATATGACTTTGATAATCCGATCTACCAAGCCGAAGACGAAAGTGAGGAAGATTGTGAAGTGCCAGGAGAACTTGTCAGATTGCTACAGCAAGAAGATCGAGTTATACAGCCACACGAAGAGCAAGTTGAGGTTGTGAATTTGGGTACTAGCGAAGACAGAAAAGAGATCAAGATAGGAGCGGGTCTTGAGAACAGTGTCAAAGAAAGGTTGATTCAGATGCTACGAGACTACATTGAGGTTTTTGCTTGGTCATACGAAGACATGCCTGGTTTAGATATTGATATTGTGGTTCATCGATTGCCAACAAAAGAAGGTTTTCTCCTAGTGAAACAGAAGGTCCGTCGTATGCGTCCTGAAATGTCAGAGAAAATCAAAGCCGAAGTTATGAAGCAGTTCAACGCAGGTTTCTTAGCCGTTACTTCTTATCCGCAGTGGGTTGCAAATGTGGTTCCCGTACCTAAGAAGGATGGCAAAGTACGAATGTGTGTGGATTACAGAGATCTGAACAAAGCAAGTCCGAAAGATGATTTCCCACTTCCTCATATTGATGTTCTGGTTGACAACACCGCTCAACACAAGGTTTTCTCCTTCATGGATGGTTTCTCTGGTTACAATCAGATCAAAATGGCTCCCGAAGACATGGAGAAGACTACTTTTGTTACACAGTGGGGCACTTTCTGTTACAAGGTTATGCCGTTTGGATGAAGAGCGGCGCCACTTACCGGTGCCATGGTGGCACTATTTCATGACATGATTCATCACGAGATAGAGGTCGTCGGCGACATGATAGCTCGGTCACAGACAGAGGAAGAGCACCTTGATCATTTGCAGAAACCATTTGTGATTGAAGAACAGGTGAGACTTAATCCTAACAAGTGCACTTTTGGAGTCAGATCCGGTAAACTCCTAGGGTTTGTCGTCAGTGGTAAAGGTATTGAAGTTGACCCAGCTAAGGTTAAAGCTATTCAAGAGATGCCAGCTCCCCGCACCGAGAAGGAAGTCAGAGGTTTCTTAGGCCGTTTGAATTACATTGCCAGATTCATTGCACACCTAACCGCTACTTGTGAGCCAATCTTCAAGTTACTAAAGAAAGATCAAGTGGTAGAATGGAGCAGCGATTGCGGATCGCTTTTGACAAAATCAAGGAGTACCTACAGAATCCTCTATCCACGATGCCGCTGAAGGAAGACCTCTTATCATGTACTTATGTTAGAGAACTCAATGGGGTGTGTGTTGGGGCAACATGGCGAGTGCAGTCGAAAAGAGCATGCAATATACTACCTTAGCAAAAGTTTACCGTGTGAAACAAGATACTCACAGCTCGAGAAAACTTGCAACGCTTTGGCTTGGGCTGCTCGCCGACTAAGACAGTATATGTTGACTCATACTACCTTGTTGATTTCTAAGATGGACCCGATAAAATACATCTTTGAGAAACCAGCTCTCGGAAGAATAGCAAGATGGCAAATGATCTTGACCGAATATGACATCCGATACACTTCTCGAAAGCGATCAAAGGAAGTGTAGTAGCGATCATTTGGCTCATCAAGCCGTAGATGACTATCGATCTATGCGATTCGAGTTTCGAGACGAAGGTGTTTTACTAGTTACCGATTGTGAAGAACCGGGCCGGACGAAGGACACGAACAAGGATCGATGGACCATGGTCTTTGATGGAGCCTCAAACGCGCTTGCAATGGCATTGGCGCCATCATTACATCCCTACGGCGGACATACGCCTTTCACCGCCAGATTATGTTTCAGTTGTACCAACAACATGGCCGAGTATGAAGCGTGCATCATGGGTATTAAAGCTGCTATTGACTTAAGAATCAAGTTCTTGCAAGTATATGGAGACTCAACTTTAGTGATCAGTCAGATTAAGGGCGAGTGGGATACGAAGCATCCAAATCTCATTCCATATCGAGAGCATGTTCTGAGTTTGATCCCCTACTTCGAAGAGATTACTTTTGATCACATTCCGCGAGAAGAGAATCAGTTGGCAGACGCATTAGCTACTATGTCATCTATGTTCAAGGTTAGATGGGACAACGAGGCTCCCCAGATCATCATTGAGAGGTTTGACGAACCAGCGTATTGTTATGAGCTTGACACAAAAGAGAAACCTTGGTACTACGACGTGAAGAGGTATCTTGAGACTCAGGAATATCCCGTAGGGGCATCTGTCAATGATAAGAAATTCATGAGAAGGTTTGCATCCAAATTCTTCCTCAGCAACGGCATCTTATACAAGCGCAATCACGACTTGTGCTTACTACACTATGTAGACCGGAAAGCAGTGAGCGTATCATGGAAGAGTTACAGGCGCATTTGGTACTCACTCCGATGGGCATCGATGGCTAAGAAGATTACGAGAACAGTTACTATTGGTCCACCATGGAAGCTGATTGTCACCGCTACGCTCGATCTTGTCACAAGTGCCAGATTTACGCAGACAAAGTGCATGTACCTCCAGTACCCCTGAATGTTTTAACAGCTCCTTGGCCTTTTGCAATGTGGGGCATTGACATGATTGGAGAAATCAAGCCCACCGCTTCCAACGGACATCGTTTCATCCTTGTGGCAATTGACTATTTCACCAAGTGGGTAGAGGCAGCCTCGTTTGCATCTGTTACCAAGAATGTTGTGGCTCGATTCATCAAGCATAATCTTATCTGTCGGTATGGCACTCCCGAAAGGATTATCATAGATAACGACTCTAATCTCAACAACAAGATGATCACCGAACTCTGCACGCAGTTCAAGATCAAGCATCACAACTCTTCTCCTTATCGGCCTAAGATGAATGGCGCAGTGGAAGCCGCTAACAAGAACATTAAGAAGATTATCTGAGAAGATGCGGTGACTTACAAAGATTGGCATGAGATGTTACCATTTGCTCTTCATGGTTATCGCACTACGGTACGGACATCCACAGGGGCAACCCCTTCTCTCGTATCGGTATGGAAGCCGTCCTACCCATCGAGGTTGAGATACCCTCCACGAGTCCTCCGGGCCTTGAGTTGGCGAAGCGATTGGGTCAGACTCGCCAGATTAACTTGATCGATGAGAAGCGACTCGCATCCATCGCCATGGACAGATCTATCGAGCGAATGATCGAGCATTTAACAAGAAGGTCAAGCACCGAGTGTACCAAGTTGGTGACCTAGTAGTCAAGCGCATCATTCTTCCACAAGGTGATCGAGGGCAAATGGACTTCCACCTATGAGGACCATTTGTAGTCAAGCATATTCTCGGTATGATACTTAGCACCATGGACGGTGAAGACTTCCCACCCACATGAGCGAGACATAGTCAAAAATACTACGCATGAAAGAGACCCGGGTCGGCGAACCTAGGCAAAAATAAGGGCATCTGGCGAACCAAAGGGTTCGGGAAAAAGTTAAGGATATATACAAAAGATGTACACCGGCAAGTCGAAAACACGAAAAGCGGTTTGGGCAAAAAGGGTATCGGTGGTGAAAACCGAAAGGCGGTCTAGGAAAAAATTAGGGATTTAAGCGTACGACTATGTCTCGTCCAGATCACCTACTTTCAGACTACTATCAGCGTTCAAGTTCAAGTGGCGAAGATCAATTCAATCACTTTCTCGGCACAAGGAGATGAGATAGTTGAAATATATGAGTACTAGCATAGTTGGAACTTAACGAGATTGTTTCCACATAGCCTTTTACCTTTCTCTTGTATAAACTACTCGGCCATACGTCATCTTTCGAATAAATGCAAGTTCCTTTCTCTTTACAATTTTTTGTTGTTTATTGTTGTTTTCATAAAGTCCAAACGTCCGCTTTGAATGATTATACGCATCCGACAATAAGAGCTTGTTCGCAAACATACGAAAAGTGAACATGCAAAAGTACTTACCACGGACTCCAGGAATTG
>CM038794.1:18636539-18736592 GCA_021764765.1 Vicia sativa
TTTTGGAGTATCTCACCTTTTACTTGTTTCGCTGTCATTTTATATTGGTAATGTGTGTGATCCATTTAGGATGATGAGGATTAGATCGAGTCTTTATTTTGAGTCGCTCCGCTTCCGTTCGTAGTAACACTCGGATTCGGCGACGTTATTATTTTGATAGATAGTTTATGTATACTATCTTATGATGATATCACTTTATGTATTGATGATAACATGATGATATGTATATTTTGTGAACACATCCGATGTGTCAGGAAGGTCATACGTATATGATGAATTATGATATGAATCGTATATCCGACTTTGATTTTTGTGATGTGCATTATAATGCATAGTGATGCAAATGCATATGTGATGCCTCAATTTTTGTTGGATGAAATTTGAAACTCCGATTTTATTATTAATTTAGGATAGAATGGGGTGTTACATTAGTGGTATCGAGCGTGTCGGTCTGTCCTACCAAGTTGTTGAGTTTGTTGTTGCCCAACAATCAAGTATTGTTATTTGTTGATTCTAATCCTTGTTTTGTTTTGAGCGTAAGTTGTTATGGCCGGAAAGAATGCCGTAGGAATGATGAGGCTTTCGTCGCTATGCAAGAAATAGCTCGAAGCTTTCCAACACCACCGAATGCCGACGAGAACGCTGGGTCTCAGAGTTTGGAAACCTTCCAAGAGAATCCCTACTTTCCAAGGAAAGTATGATCCCGAAGGTGCTTTAACTTATCAAGGAGATTGAAAGAATCTTCCGTAGGATGGATTAATCCCGCGCGTAAAATCCGTTATGGTACTCATGTTAAGTGAAGAGGATGATGATCGTGGGTTGACACCCGCCGAGGCTCGAGGTCACGTGAGGAAGTGACGGAGTTTTCCTCGAGGGAATTCATGAGGAAGTATTACCGGAGGATGTTCGGGAAAGAAGGAGATAGTTTTCGAAATAAACAAGGGAATATGTCTATCACCGATTATGCCGCAGTTTACCTAGTGGCTAAGTTCTATCCTCACTATGATGGAGAGAATGCCGAGTTTTCTAAGTGCATTAAATTTGAGAATGGCTTGCTCCCGAGATTAAGAAAGCACTTGGCTATTAGAAAATTGTGTCTTTATGGATTTGATTGATATTTGTGAATCATCGAGGAAGATAGTAATGCACACTATAAGATTATGTCTCGATAAGAGAAACAAGGGTCACAGAGCCTGGGAAACCATATGATACTGATGGTAAAGGGAAACTAAAGCGCTTTCAAGGGCGAAGGACTATGGGGAGATGTTCTACTAGTAGAGTTTGTTACAATGGGAAACCCACCAAAAGTAATGTTTGTCGGGTGATGTGGGCTAAGGAGAATGAGGTGAGATGTTTTATGTGGGAGAAGTCATGTGACTTGTGATTGCAAGCATAAGGATGTGGTTTATTTTAATTGTATAGGAGGTCACATTAGTTCTCAATGTAACAAGCCTAAGAGAACTCAAGGAGCGGAAGTGTTTGCTTTGTTTCGTGCTCGACGACAACGAAGATGGTCTCGTTCGAGGTACTAGTTTCATTAATAGCATTTCTTATTACTATTATTGATACCGGTGCTACTACTATTTTATCATACTGATTGTGTAAAGAGATTGGTCTCACTTTGTCATCTCTATAGAGATATGGTGGTCAAGTTCTGGAACGCTATTACTTCTTTTGTATGCAAGTTTCCCTTTATCAATATTTGATAGAGACTTTGTGGTGGATCTTGTTTGTTTACCATTGTTGGGTTGGACGTGGTTTTGGGTATGGATTGGTTGAAAGCTAACTATGTCCATATCAATTGCTATGACAACATGGAGGTTTTCTTCCTTAGTGGAAGAAGATCAAACTATGTTGATGTCGATTTGAACAATTGAATGAGTTCATGAAATATGAAGCATTGGTTTTCTTGTTGATGGCGACTCTTTCTCGTGGAGAGCCAATCAGGATTGCAAACTTTCCTGTGCGACTTTCATGAATTTTTCCCCGATGAGATTCCTAGTGCACCTCCGTAAAGAGAAGTTGAATTTTCTGTGGATCTTGTCTCCGGTACTGCACTCATCTCTATGGCGCCATACAGATGTTCGCATCCGAGTTAAGCGTAATTGAAGAGCCAATTAGAAGATTTTCTCGAGAAGATGTTTGTTATACCAAGTGTGTCACCGTGGGGAGCTCCTGTGTTATTGGTGAAGAACAAAGACGGTAGCATGAGACTTTGTATTGATTATCGTTAGTTGAATAAAGTGACTATCAAGAATAGGTATCCACTTCCTAGAATTGATGATTTGATGGACCGATTGGTTGGCGCTCACATGTTTAGTAAGATTGATTTGAGATCGGGTTACCATCAAATAAGGGTGAAAGAAGAAGATGTTCAGAAAACTGCTTTCAGGAAGAGGTATGGAAATTACGAGTATTCCGTGATGCCTTTCGGTGTCACTAATGCACCGGGAATATTCATGGAGTACATGAACCGTATTTTCCATCCTTACTTGGATCGTTTCGTGGTTGTTTTCATTGATGATATTCTGGTTTATTCTAAATCGGAAGAAGAGCACGCAAAACATTTGTGCATTGTGTTAGAAGTTCTGAAAGAGAAGAAGCTTTATGCTAAGTTTTCAAAGTGCGAGCTCTGGTTAAGTGAAGTGAGCTTTTTTGGGCATGTCATTTCTGGTGATGGCATCGCGGTTGATCCTTCTAAGGTCGATGTTAGTTAAGATGGGAAACCTAAGTCTCTATTTAGATTAGAAGTTCTTAGGTTTGGTCTGGTTACTACAAGAGGTTCATTGAAGGTTTTTCTAAGTTGGCACTTCCTTGACAAAGTTAACTTGTAAAGGAGTTGCTTTGTGTGGGATGTCATGCGAACAAAGTTTTCTTGAATTGAAGAAAAGGTTAACAATGGTCCGATCTTGATTCTACCTAACTCAAGAACCGCTTTGTTGTTTATTGTGATGCTTCTAAGATGGGTTTAGGTGGTGTGCTTATGCAAAATGGCAAGGTGGTTTCTTATGCTTCTAGGCAATTGAAGATTCATGAGAAGAACTATCCTACTCACGATTTGGAACTTGCAGCGGTTGTTTTTGTACTTAAGATTTGGAGGCATTATCTTTATGGTTCTAGATTTGAAATATTTAGTGACCATAAAAGCTTGAAATACTTGTTTGATCAAAAAGAGCTTAATATGAGGAAAAGGCGGTGGCTTGAATTGTTGAAAGATTATGATTTCGGATTGAATTACCATCCTGCTAAAGCTAATGCGGTGGCCGATGCTTTAAGTCGAAAGACTTTGCATATGTCACTTTTGATGATGAAAATGTTGGAAATGATTGAACAATTTAGAGATATGAGTCTTGTGATAGAAGTGATGCCGAAGAGTGTTATCTTGGGAATGTGATAAGTGCCAAAATGTAGTTATTTTATATATATGTTTTGTGGCACTTATCTATTTTGTTTGTTAATAATCGTTGAATAACCCTATTTTGTTGTAAATACGTTATATTGTGTTTTGTGTACATAATGTACCGCTTGATAGTTTTGTATCTATTTTGTAGGTATTTGTTGCATATTTGGAGCATGGAGGAACAAAGTGTCAAGACACGTTCAAGACGCATTTTTGGAAGACAAACAACAACTTTCGCGCTTATTTTGAAAGCGCTTAGCGTTTAGTGGTTTTAATGTAATAAAATAAAGTAAGTCGCGCTTAGCGCTAGCGCGTCACGGATTTTGTTTATAAATACTTTTCAAAATGATTTCTAGGTTATGGTTTTGGGGTGGTTTTTGATCCTCATTTCCATCAACCTTCATTTTTGGTAGATTAGCTTAGAAAACAACATTAGGGCTTGCTCATGGATGATTGGAGGTGGATTGCTTCGATTGGCTTTGACAACTAGTTAGATCTGTGATTTATCTCTTCTCCTCTTGTGTATTTCTCTTTGTTGGGATTGTAGGTATTTCTACTCATAACTCTTGTATATTTATCGCCTGGTGTTATATAAAGTTTGTTTTACTAATTTGTGTTGGTAGTTATCTTGGGTTTTACTCGTGTTAGGGGTTTAGGTTTTACTAGAGATAGATTGCTTAGATTCTTACCTAGGATGATTATCTGTTAGTTTCAATACTAGAAATGGGTTTAGATCTAACATTCACTATAGAGTATCCGAACTTAATGCCTCGCTGGTGAAGTATGCTAGGATAGTTATGGAGGTAACGCATTGACTCCTATGTTGTTGAGATAGGCCAAACATGGCTATTGAGATGATTTAGGAGGATTCTCAATTTGGGTTAGAAATAACAAGGTTGTGAGAGGTATGTGATGACACGGATTTAACGTAGGCCGAGTATGACATGGGTGGTAGATTTAAGTCCGTGACGGTAGTTTACATTCGCTCCGCATAAGTCGTCTATCCTTTATACTTTTTGTTCATTTACTTTTGTCTTTTATTTTCATTTCTTTTAATCCCAAAATCATTAACGGTAGAATTGTTTAACGACTAATCAATAACCAATTCTATGGACACGATACGATATAACCTAACCGGTATATATCACCCGTAAAATTAATACCAACTCTTTGCTTGCCGCTATACCGCAAGAACAAAATGGCTGCTGTTGGGATTGGTTTTATTGGTTTTGTATTGCGATAATTTTGTTGTTTTTGAGTTTTGTAATTAATGTATATGTTGTATAGACTTTGTATATGAACTTGTATATTATTACTTGTACATGTTGTGTTTACTTTCCATACTGTACATATTTGTGATTTTCTTAGCTTTCACGTGATGTTGTAAATTGTCTCGCACTGTAACGCTTGTGTGTGGTTGTTAGGACACTTTCTTTAGGTTTGTGCGTGTGGAAATACCATGGCATGACGAGAGAGGTTACTAGTACTCACATAAAGGCGCCGAGCTTAATAAAACAAGCATGTTTGTTTATGTTGTTTATGTGTGGTGACTTGTGTTTTAAAAGTTGAAATAGGACTTGCTCTTAATTTCAAATTTTCACTTTTCAACTTGTTAATTCCTTTTCACCAATTGTGTGTATTGTTATTTGCTTTTGTTTTGTTATGTCAATTTGTTATTTTCCACAAGTTTGTAGTGTTTTAGCTTGTGGAAGTGTGTATGTATTGTAAATATTGTTTAGATGTGTAAATGAGATTGTATAGGTGTGTAAGTGGAGCTTGCATGCAGTTGCACCTATTGTCATTTTTTCAAGAATCGGTGTAGCTGCTAGCTGGCCTCATATGCAGGTGAATTCTTTTAAAATTTCACTTGGTTTTCTTTTTCCCACTTTCACCATGGCTTTTTGTATTGAATAAAATTAGTATTGTTTTTCTAATTTTTTGTTGTTGTTTGACTCAAATTTTGGTCCAGAACTTGAAGACTTTTGAGGTGATTTTCCGAGTTTGATCGTTTCAACTCATGGATGTATGGTAACGATAGTGTTCAAAGTTGGTACACGCCGTACTGCTTATCGCTTTCTATAGCATAACATGTTTAGGAAATTTATCATTTGTATAATTACCATGCTATTCATTCTTTTGCATTACTTGCTCATGAATTGAATCACTTTAGTTCCCTTTTTACCCATAAATGTGAGGAAGCTTTCCATTGTTTACATATGAGAGTCCACATTCTTGTTTTAACTGGATTTTATTATGCTTAATCTTTAGTTTTGTGTTGATTGTATGATTGCAAGAAAATGATCAAGGCATTTTGTTGATTTTGAGCATAACTACCTTGGCCAAATATTCAATTCACCTTGTGAGTGTGTGAACCTTTGTTTGCCCCTTTGAGCTTTTATCAATATCCATGTTTATTTGAACTTGATGCTTGTCTATGAGTGTCAATTCACCTTTTTTGTATGGATGTTGATTTCTTTGTTTCTTGAACCCTCAACTATATGTTGTTGTATGGATTTTTACCTTGCCTTAGAAAGTAGGGAGTATTCACATAATAATGTTGGTTGAATTCAAGTTGGGGAGAGGAATGTTTATATACTTAAATTGTGGTTGGTATGAGGTTAAGAGAAAAGATAAAGAAAAATGAAAAGAAAGATTAGAAAAGAAAGAAAAAGAAAAGCTTTGAAAAAGAAAAAGAAGAAGAGAATAATATTATGTTAATAAGTGAGGTGTGTTTGGAGTGAAATTTGTGATGAAGAATAAGTTTGATTGAAATTATATTGTTTGGAACTTTGTGAGTTGATAACTCCTTAGGTTTAGGAAAGTTTTTGTTTCGATTAGCTTTAGGACTTATCACTTGTTTGTTAACAAGCCACATTACAACCTTGAAAAGCCCTTGTGATTCTTGCATTTGTATTTTCAATACGCTTTTGGATGAATGCATAATTTAGTCTATTGTTTGCAAGATTGTGGAAGAGTGTTTTTTATCCTCACCTTTGTGTGTTCTTCATCTACCGATGAATTTTTGCTAGGTGTGATTCATGATTGAGCTTGTTTTGTTTTAGAATGTTTTGCATGATTTTTGTACTTAGGATTTGTTTCGTTTATATGTTATTGTTATAGTATAGTGGTAAGTTTGTATTCGCTGTAATGCTTTCGTTTGAACCATACATTTGTCTTCTGTTTTAAAACTTGTTGATTCGTGATTCTTTGATTATCATCTTTTGTTTCTTTAGGTTTACTTGACTTTGTTTGAGGACAAACAATGTGTCAAGTTGGGGAGAGTTGATAAGTGCCAAAATGTAGTTATTTTGTATATATGTTTTGTGGCACTTATCTATTTTTGTTTGTTAATAATCGTTGAATAACCCCAATTTTGTTGTAAATACGTTTTATTGTGTTTTATGTATATAATGTACCGCTTGATAGTTTTGTATCTATTTTTGTAGGTATTTGTTGCATATTTGGAGCATGGAGGAATAAAGTGTCGAAGACACGGCTCCGAAGATGCATTTTTGGGAAGACAAACAAACAAGGCTTAGCTGTTTTGAGGCTTAGCGGTTTAGTGGTTTTAATGTAATAAAATAATAAAGTAAGTCGCGCTTAGCGGTCTGCGGAATTTTGTTTATAAATACTTTTCAAAATAGATTTCTAGGTTATGGTTTTGGGGTGGTTTTTTATCCCCATTTCCATCAACCTTCATTTTTGGTAGATTAGCTTAGAAAACAACATTAGGGCTTGCTCATGGATGATTGAGGTGGATTGCTCTTCAATTGGCTTTGACAACCAGTTAGATCTGTGGTTTATCTCTTCTTTCTTTTGTCTTTTTGTTGGGATTGTACGTATTTCTACTCATAACTCTTGTATATTTATCGCTATTGGTGTTATATTAAGTTTGTTTTACGAATTTGTGTTGGTAGTTATCTTGGGTTTTTACTCTGTGTTAGGGGTTTAGGCTTTACTAGAGATAGATTGCTTAGATTCTTACCTAGGATGATTATCTCTAGTTTTCGAATACTAGAAATGGGTTTAGATCTAACATACACTATAGAGTATCCGAACTTAATGCCTCTCGCTTGTGAAGTATGTTAGGGATAGTTATGGAGGTAACGCAGTTGACTCGTGTTGTTGAGATAGGCCAAACATGGCTATTGAGATGATTTAGAGGATTCTCAATTTGGGATAGAAATAACCAAGGTTGGAGAGGTATGTGATGACACGGACGAGTAACGAGGCCGAGTATGACATGGGTGGTAGATTTAAGTCCGTGACGGTAGTTTACATTCTTCCGTATGTCGCCTATCCTTTATACTTTTTGTTCATTTACTTTTTGTCTTTTATTTTCATTTCTTTTAATCCCAAAATCATTAACGGTAGAATTGTCGAACGACGAATCAATAACCAATCTCTCTGGACACGATACGATATAACCTAACCGGTATATATCACCGGTAAAATTAATACTAACTATTTGCTTGCTTCACCGCAGCAATGTAATGTTGAAGATCAATAATGATTTCCTTGATAGAATTAGAGAAGCTCATAAGCTTGATGTGAAACTTGTTGATTTGTTGGTTGGTATTGGACAAACCGAAAGTGAAGATTTCAAGTTGGATGCTCAGGGTGTTTTGTGGTTCCTGTCATACCCCAAAATTTGCCCTCATGTTTCTCAAGACATTTCATACATCCCTACTCAAGGATTCCTCAAGAGTTGATCAGATGAATACTCTCCTATACAATCAACCCAAACTAGGGTTTGGCATTCCTCAGATCCAGATGGACTTCTAACACCTCCAATGGTTTTCATGCTTCCTCATATGCTTCAAAGATTCTCCATGTCAAGTTTCAGGCTTCACAAGTCAAGTTTCCTCGCATAATTGCTCGATGGTTGAAAATCAACAGATTGGTCAAAAGTCAACTGTGGTCAACATACAGTCAAAACTTCTGATTTTTGGTCAACATCCTCATTTTGAAGTCACATTCATCATTTGATCAAGGGTTGATCATGATTCATCAAGAAAACTCAAGATTTGCTCAAAAGTCAAACTTTCTAAATTAGGGTTTCTAGGTGAAAAGTCAACCAAACTTTGACTGATCATAACTTTCTCATACTTTCTCAAAAAATTTTCCACCACCTCTTGTTTTGAAGGAAATTCAATTCTCTACAACTTCATGTCTCACAAGAATGTCCAAAAAATGCTTCATTTGAGAGGTATAGCTCAAAACATTATGTGTCCTTTTCAAAGTCAACAAAAAGTCAACTTTTTGTTTTGGACATATATTGAGCATGGTAACTCCAATTGAAGTGAAACCAAAGACATTGTTTAGAGGACTCTTAGAGCTTTCCAAAAAGTCCAAGAACTCTCAAAAATGTGGAAAATTGAGCAAGTTACACTATTCAGAAGTTGGGGAATTTTGGACAATTGCACAAAAGGACATTTTGGTCAAAATGCAAAATTTTCCAAATGGGCCTATAATCTTTTGATCCAAACTTGTTCATGATGTTATTCTTGACCCATAAATGCTTGGCCATGGCAATTTTCTATTTTATTGATTTTATTTTGGATTATAGATCATTTAATTCAAAATTAAATTATATAAAATATGAAAATCATATATTTTTCCAAGAAGGCTGATTTTATATGTTCCTTGAAGTCCAAGATAGCCCAATATACTTCCCAAATTCGTGCTTGATCATGCATTGAAGAGGAAATCAAATTTTTTCAAGAAAATTGATTTTATTTGAAAAATATTGAATGCTCCAAATCAAATCTCTTCCATTCCTTTTTTCCCTTCCAATCCTCTCTATAAATAGCCAGCATTGTGCACAACAAACCACACGAATCCTAACCTAAAAAACAAGCCCTTACTTTGTCAAAATTTTCCAAGAAAGTTGCAAAAATCGTATTCAAATTCCAAATTTTTCCAAATTTCTCTCAAGCATCCAAACGTGTGCTAAGGGTAAGTATGAGTAAGTACACATCATTGTTATGGATCAAAACAGCTTGAATCGATGCATCCATGGTCATACATATTTCAAACTTTTTGATTTTTGCATTTTACTATTCTGCGTGTTTCCATTGAATCTAATGTTTTCCTTGTGCTCATGAGACTCCATGTAACCGATCCGGGCCATCGTGAAGGTTTGGACGTTAGAATTGCATAATGCCATTGTTAGGTTTTTCTCGATCGAGTTTGAACCGCCTCTACAGCCGATCTACCAAAACCGATGCCACCAATTGACTCGTAAGGTCCGATTTAGGTAGACAAGGTGTTCTTTTCCGTTTATTTCGCGATTTTTGCAGGTCGAATTTGAACCACGGAGAAGATGACCTGCTAGGTTCGTTGCTGACTCGTGGACCTTGACCGCAGGGCATGGAAACGGCTCGCCTCGATTCGTTCATCCATCCATGAGGACCCCACAGGCTGATTGTGCTTTGACTTATCCAGGTAGCGACGCGTGTTGCTCATCAACCCACGCCTTCGTCCCATGACAACAAACGCAGGCTGGCGCAGTGGATGAGTCACTTCCTGTTCCAAGATGCTCTCAAGGGACTCGCATCGATCCCCCTGCTGGTTTTGTTTTCTTTTACAACCTTACATTATTTTCAATATTTTTTCTATATTTTTAATTATTTTAAAATTTGCATCATATTTTAATTATTTTCACAATTTTTATTCTGCATCATAAAAATACCAAAAACATTTTTTCTTTTTACATTATTTTCACAAAAACCTTTATTTAATTTAATAAATTAAAAAATATAATTTTTGCATGCATATTTATTTTATTTTTATTTTTGCATTTAAAACATTATAAATTGCATTTTAATTATTAAACCTTTTCCAAAAATTCCAAAAAAATTATCTTAGTATATTTATCTTATTTCCAGCATGTAGTAATTTTTCCATATTAAAATTTGCATTTTTACTAACATTTTCCTCTTATTCGATTTCATCATATTTTCCGATTTTCTCATCTTTTCACAGGTTATTCCGATTCGTGATTTTCTTCTATGCTTTTATTTTTCAATAATGTAATCTGCTCATGGGATGTAATAGTTTAATCTAGGCTTTTATTTTCCGCATCTTAAATTATGTATCTGCCCCAAAGCCATGTAATAGCGTAGGTTTACATTTCCGCACTTTACATTCCGTGACTTTACTTTCAAGACCCTATTAACTCGCTAGTAATTAGGCGTGTATGGCAAGACAAAATTGAACATAGCTCACTTTAATTTTCAAGATAATATATATCTCAATCAACACACTCTTTCACACATGCACCCTTTAGGGTAATTCTCGTTGCCTTTCGATCCAATTGGTCATGTCCTCGAACGTAGAGGTATTCTAGCACCGTTGCCTTCCAATCAAATCATCATAGTCCCTTCGATACAAAGATCATAGACCCACGATGTCGCCACGAAATACATGATCTTGACTCGATTGTCGCCACGAAAATGATGATAGTCCTTCGAATGTGCTAGGATACTACAAGTTGCCTTCTATGACCATCCGATGTCCTTCGAATTCCGCTTACATCCAACGAATGGAGCTACCTACTAATTAATGGTATGGCTAGCGCTATTCTAAAGGAATGTAGAAGTATGAAAACGACTAAATTCGAGTAGGTAATAAGTCTCCTAGTTGCTTGCTCAAATCAAATACTTTTCACACCTCACACTTTTCCAAAGTTCAAATTCTTTCAAAACGAAACATTCCGAACATTTTGTATACATTCTACATGAATCATTACAAAGTCAAAGCGAAATGCCTTTTCAAAACATTTTCAAACACGTAAAACACATTTTCAAAGTGATCTAAGAGCAACTAAGAGCCCGTAGATAACTACGGATGGAAAGGGTGCTAATACCTTCCCTTTTCATAACCATTCTCCTGCTTTTAATCTAACGAAGGTCTTTTTTTCTGTACTTTTTCCTTAATTGATAAAATAAAAGTCGGTGGCGACTCTTGCTATCCGCACATTGGATACAAAATCCTAAAAAGTCGGGCCACTCGACATGTAATCGACTACTGGGAGAATTCTAAAGAGAGAATTGCCTTAAGGATTCATAGATCATTTTTATTGCTTTCTGCTTGATTTGTATGCTTTACTTTAAGGGTTGCTTGGGTATTATATTGTTGGGGATCCTACACCGGATCCGGTTTCTTTTAGGTAAGTGGCATTAGATCATTGCACCGCTAGACGATAACTTAACAACAACATGATGGCTACGTTAGCGTGACACTTTGGTTGTCCCGATGCTCCTCATTTCCAAGTTGAGGATAGTATTTGGCTTCTGTGGTGTCATCAGCGCTAACTAAACTTTTAGAACCTTAATTGACCCATCTTGGCCATTAGAAGGTAGTGAGATGGCCGGCTTTGGTGTAGACCGAGGTTGGTTGATACCGATGCTACGCTATTGAGATCGCACTTTGGGACATTTTCGGTCGACCACTTGGTAGTCGATTGAAATAAGCGCCACGAGAAAGATCAATGATGTGAGATTCCTAGAACCCTGTTACTATTATAGGACAGATGAACCGACTCAAACTTTTGGTGGGTAATCACCTAGACCTCATGCAAGCCTTAAACCATAGGCTCATTGTGTGATTTGTTTGTGTGTGCTATACATGACATCATGACATCATCCGCATTGCATATCATTTCTAACCATTTCAAGGACCTAGGGATTTATCTTTGCTCGCTTTTGTAGGTGTTATGGCTTAGAAAGACTATCCGAATCAACTTCATGGGTATACCTTCTCAACTCAAAGAATTGGTTTCGTAAATTCCCACCATGCTCTGCTCATCAAAGGACATGGTTATCTACTTGATTTGGTTATCTCCGTTTTGAAGAAGATATGATGCATGTCCTATTCCAGCTTCGATCCGAAACACCATTGCTTTACATTCCTGATTATCATTGGTTCCTACCTTGAAGAGTTTCTGTTACTTGGGATACCTATTCTTGACCAAATACCATTCACCGGTCTAGAAAAGGTTCTAAGTACGAAGACATTGCATCCTTTACATCTTAAGCGCCGATATTGAAGCCAATTGGGAAACTAGAAGTGGAGTTAAGGGTTTACTTGCCAAGTTCCTAATTAAGAAAGCTCGAGAATTCCTCAAAGTTATGAGTTTCCATGCATTTGAAAACATTGTGGCCTTGCTAATTTATGGTTTGGTTCTATTCCCTAACTCGGATCAATTCATAGATGTCAATGCCATCAAGTTATTCCTTACTCGCAATCCAAAGGCCTACCTTGCTTGGAGACATCCTACATTCTCTACACACTCGTACTACCAAAAGACAAGGCACTCTCATGTGTTGCATACCGTTACTTTCTAGGTGGTTTATTTCGCACCTTCCTCCATCAGTTTTGAAGAATGAACAAAGGATGAAATGGTCTCAAAGGTTAATGTCACTCTCTCATTCCGATATCCTGGAGTCTTTCTCTCAAAAGGACTTCATCTTCATTGAGCGTTGTGGAGAATTCTAATGTACCACTCCTTGGTATAAGGGAGGTATTACTTACAACCCTTCTCTAGCTCTACGCCGCTTGGTTTTGCTCAAGAGATAGTCCGCATGATATGCTTCTCCAAGACATTGTGTTCGACTCACAATCATGATCTCCGCACTACCGATTTAAGGTTCATACACGCTGGGGCATGGTAAAGAAAACCGATACCAAGACTTTGGGGCACCAAAATCCCACCTTGGGAACCCTACCTCAAATGGGTGCGAGCTCGAGCTCAAACCTCATGATGCCATTCACTGTTGTACCCGTAATTATGGAACCTGCTATAGGTGACGACCTATACCATTCTCTATCTTGACATGCCTACCGATTTTGAAGACTTGAAGAGATCCGGATTCATTTAAAAGAAGAAAGGGATACCTTTGAAGCTCAAGTTATGCAAGTGAGAAGAAAGTGCTAGAGTTGACCAAGCTACTTCACGAGGAGCGCAACATCAACGCCTACCTCGGCACCAAGAGGAAGCGCCATGGGAGACCTAGAAGCTTTATATTATGTTTTTCTTTATTGTTTTGAACTATCTTTGTACTAAAAAAAACGAAGAAGAATAAAAGAGAACTAATATTTGTTTGTTCATTGCTTGTTTAACAAATTTAAATCCTAGAGGTCCTTGAAAACATTGCATAGCATTCGATAAACATTGCATAGCATAGCATAACATTGCATCACAGTACATTGAGATTGGTTTTCTTATCCTCTTGCTATTTATTTTAGCAAAGAATGGCTCTCGAACGATCACAAAGATCTCCAAGTTCGTAATGCCTGGCCATAGATGTTCACTAGCTTGGTCCAAGGCCAAGAAGATCCAAAAGCTCGTCAAAGAAGAAGGTTGTGGGTCTACTCAACATGGGCGACGCTACAAAGGTGGTCTTAAAAGGGTCACGGATTGAGTACTCAACAAAGGTCAAGAATGAAGGAGTAACAAGGGTGATGGCGAAGGCAACCAGCGTGAGCCCGAGAAAGACAGAGAAGACCGCTATGATGATGACCAAGACTCGACGGAGATGACAAGTACAAGCAACTCGAAGACCGTCTAATGCTGTGGAAAATCAAAATGTCCGGCTGAATTTTGATGATCCGAGTCTTGTTCCTCGTGTTGTGATTCCTCCCAAGTTCAAAGTTCCTAATTTTGCCAAGTATGATGGCATGCTTCTTGTCCAAGTCGCACTTGAAGTCCTATGTCCGTAAGATCAGTCCCCTACACCGATGATGTAAAGTTGTGGATGCATTATTTTCAAGAGAGTTTGTCCGAATACGCTTGGAGTGGTATTATCGCCTAGAGAATGACCGTATCCGATTTGGAGTGATTTGGCGATGCTTTCTACGATAAGATGAGTACAATGTCAATTGACACCCACTCGCATGCAACTACAAAGCATGTCTATGGGTCGTGATGAGAAGTTCAAGGAGTATGCTCAAATGGAGAGATCTAGCAGTGAGTTCAACCACCCTTGTCCAATAGGAGTTGGTTGATATGTTCATGGGACATTGTCGTCCATTCTTCAATCATCCGATTGGAACTCTTCACCGGATTCACCGAGCTGATACTTACAAAGCGAGCGTATTGAAACCGGTATCAAGAGTGGGAAGATTCGTAGAGTCATCTTCAAATGCTAAGAGATCTTTTGGTGGTAAGAAAGAAGCCAATGCCGTGTATGGTCGAAAAGCCGAGCCAAGACCGACCGCTACTAACTGGGGCAGGATCTCCAATCTTACGTCAAGACAACCTCGCCGAGACAACGCTGTAGCCGTAACGCGCCACGAAGATAGTTTACGAAGATCAACATGCCTTTGTCGCAAGCCTTGCAACACATGTTGAAAGCAGAGCTGATTACTTTGAGGGATCCTCCTCAGAATGTCAACACTTCCTCTCCGAAATACAATCCTAATGCTAAGTGTGCTTACCACTCCAATAGCCCAGGGCACGACACTGACAACTGTTGGGCTCTGAAGAACAAGATTCAAGACATGATTGAAGCTAAGCAGATTGAATTTGATCCTCCCGTCGAGACTCCGAACGTGATTAACGCTCCTATGCCTAACCACGACAAGAGTTCCAATGCTGTTGGTGACGATACTTATGTTTTCAACATAGATGACTTGACCATTCCTCTGATGACTGTTAAGAAGAACTTGCTGCAAGCCGGTATCAATCCAGGATGCCCAGAAGATTGTCGTTGGTGCCCCTCCGCACCTGATGGTTGTGCTTGGTTGAGAAGACGGTTCAGGTATGATGAATAACCGTGAGATACTATTTCAAACCACCGCGTAAGTTGTGAAGATATGTCTAAGTTGAAGATCGACAATGCGAATGAAACCGAACCATCTGTGTGGGATACCTTGGGGCAGCCAAGTGGAAAGTATGATTACATGGTGAAGTATTCCGTTCCCGACAGTTACAAGATCCCTATTGAAGACATTAAAGCAACCGGATGGGGTGACGATTTCCTAGAAGACTATGCTGATGTTAACACCATAAGGATTTCCTCTGCTGATCCTGTGCCTAGAGTGGCACCCCTCATTATCACTTCTCCCAGGCCTATTCCATATTCCTCTGACAAAGCTATCCCTTGGAATTATGGATCTGATGTTTACTATCATGGCGTCAAGCAAGACCCTCTGACTATCGAAAATCTTATTCCTGACATTGACAACATCACCGGATCCAGTAAGGTGACCAGAACCGGAAGGGTATTCTCTCCAGAAATCTCTCCTCCAAAAGACACCGCGACTCGATTCCATTTACTCAACCAATATCCCCGCTAGTGGGAAAGAACCAAGACTCATCCCGCTCAACTGTAGTACCAAAGGAAGTTGTCAAGACACCTCCAAACAGAAATGGAGGAAATTCAAGATTATCAAGAAGAGTGACTACAATGTGTGGAACTTGGGACAGACTCTCCAAGATCTCCATGCTTGCTTTGCTTCTTGTGCTTCGAGGCTCATGCTAACGCCTTGGTGAAGTTTCAAGAATGCTCACGTGCCGCAAGACACTACTATCGATCAATTTGAAGTTTGTATTGCTATCCCGGCTGCCAACAACGGCCTAGGCTTCTCGATGTCGATTTGACTTCACGAAAGAAACATAACAAAGCCTTGCACATCTCTCTTGAATGCAAGGGTACTACATTATCTCATGTTTTGGTGGTTACCGTTCGCTTCTAAACATCCTACCAAATCGCTTTTGATCGCCTTGACGTCAAGGGTTGGTTCGAGACCCGGACATTATTGTGAGAGCTTTTGATGGTTCTAAGCGAACAAGATTGAGAGCTCATTCTCCGTCAAAGTCGGTTCCCGACTTTGACTTACTTTCTTTGTGATGGACATCCGTCCACCACTTTTGCCTACCTGACGCCTCTTGGATACATGGGCGGCGTCATACCTCTACCTTGCATCGTAAATCAAGTACCCGGTGAAAGGGAAAGTTGTTACAAGACGTGGTGAAGAAGAGTATATGGTCACCATCTACGCCTTCCGATCTCGAGATGGAAGGTGAATTCTTCGAGACCCCCGTCAAGCTTTCAAAACAGCTCCCGAGTCATGCCTCTGATTCTCCTGCTCCCGAGGTTACACAAGCTCCTCCCGTAATGGCCTTCCGAAAGATGCTCAAGTCGTTGAAGAAGGTAGTGCTATTTGGGACAGCCCCCGATCCGCTTTCAAGTTTGACAAGACCGGTTTAGGCTTCACCATCAAGGGTCGAATATTGTACCGCGAACGTGCGGCCAACTTCCTTCCGACGCCAGAGTGGGATTCATGCTATAGAAGACGACGACAACGACTTCGACATCAAGAATGGATCTTTCCAACTCCGCATCATGGGCTCAAGAATTGGAAGATCAAGACGCCATACCAATCTCCTTTAGTCGAGTAATTATTCTTGTTTAGTTTGCAGATTTTCTATGTTTTGAACAATAAACCTAAAGCCTAGTGCCTGCCCGGCATCATGGCTCGCTCGTAGGGTTTTATTTGTTTGTTTGCGATTTTTATTCAATAAATTCTGGACTTCTGATTCATTTGTGTTTTCCTTTCTTTTACTTTATCACCCTTCAAAAGGCTATGTGTTCTTACACACACCCACGTGGTACATCGCGTAATCACTCCGAATCTCGTTAATAATGCTATGCTAGTGCTAAATATGACTTCGATAATCCGATCTACCAAGCCGAAGATGAAAGTGAGGAAGATTGTGAAGTGCCAGGAGAACTTGTCAGATTGCTACAGCAAGAAGATCGAGTTATACAGCCACACGAAGAGCAAGTTAAGGTTGTGAACTTGGGTACGGACGAAGACAGAAAAGAGATCAAGATAGGAGCGGGTCTTGAGAACAGTGTCAAAGAAAGGTTGGTACAGATGCTACGAAACTACATTGAGGTTTTTGCTTGGTCATACGAAGACATGCCTGGTTTAGATATTGATATTGTGGTTCATCGATTGCCAACAAAAGAAGGTTTTCCCAAAGGAAATGTAGGTTCGTCTGACGCCCGTAAATGTCGAGAAAATCAAAGTCAAGTTATGAAATGCTCAACGCCGTTTTCTAGCTGCACCTCTTATCCTCTGGGTTGCTAACGAAAATTCGCATCTAAGAAGGATGGCAAAGTACGAATGTGTGGATTACGTAGATCCAATAAAGCAAGTCCGAAGATGATTTCCCACTTCCTCATATTGATGTTCGTTGACAACACCGCCAACACAAGGTTTTTCCTTCATGGATTTCTCCGGTTATAATCGATTAAATGGCTCAAGACATGGAGAAGACTACTTTTGTTACACGGGGTACTTTCGCTACAAGGTTATGCCGTTTGGTCAAGAACGCAGCGCCACTTATCGCCGCCATGGTGGCACTATTTCATGACATGATTCATCACGAGATAGAAGTCTACGCCGACGACATGATAGCTCGATCACGCATGTAAGAAGAGCATCTCGATCATTTGCAGAAATTGTTTGACAGATCGAAGTAAGCTGATCGAGACTTAACCCTAACAAGTGCACTTTTGAGTCGATCCAAACTCCTAGGGTTTGTCGTCATGGTAAAGGAATTGAGTTGATCCCGCCAAGGTTAAAGCTATAAGAGATGCCGCCCCCGCACCGAGAAGGAAGTCGAGGTTTCTTGGGCCGCTTGAATTACATTGCCAGATTCATTGCACACCTAACTGCTACTTGTGAGCCAATCTTCAAGTTACTAAAGAAAGATCAAGTGGTAGAATGGAATGACGATTGCCGATCGCTTTTGACAAAATCAAGGAATACTTACAATCCTCCTATCCCGATGTCACCAAGGAAGACCTCTCATCATGTACTTGATGTGTTAGAGAACTCAATGGGTGTGTGTTGGGCAACATGACGAGTCCGGTCGAAAAGAGCATGCAATATACTACCTTAGCAAAAGTTTACCGATCGTGAAACAAGATACTCACAATGAGAAAACTTGCAACGCTTTGTTTGGCTCACACGCTAAGGCAGATATGTTGACCCATACTACCTTGTTGATTTCTAAGATGGATCCGATAAAATATATCTTTGAGAAGCCAGCCTCTCCGAAGAATAGCAAGATGGCAAATGATCTTGACCGAATACGACATCCAAGACACTTCTAAGGCGATCAAAGGAAGTATAGTAGCCGATCATTTGGCTCATCAAGCCGTAGATGACTATCGCCTATGCAGTTCAATTTCCGATGAAGATGTTTTACTAGTTACCGATTGGAAGAACTGTGCCCGCATTTAAGGACCCGAACAAGGATCCCGATGGACCATGGTTTTTGATGGAGCCTCAACGACTTGGCAATGGCATTGGCGCCATCATTACATCCCTACAAAGGACATACGCCTTTCACCGCCAGATTATGTTTCATTGCACCAACAACATGGCCGAATACGGCGTGCATCATGGGTATCAAAGTCGCCATTGACTTAAGAATCAAGTTCTTGCAAGTATATGGAGACTCACTTTAGTGATCACCGACATAGCGGGATACGAAGCATCCGAATCTCATTCCATATCGAGAGCATTCTCGAGTTTGATCCCTTACTTCAAGAGATTACTTTTGATCACATTCCACGAGAAGAGAATCGCTATGCACGATTAGCTACTATGTCGCCTATGTTCAAGGTTAGATGGGACAACGAGGCTCCCCGATTATCATTGAGAAGTTTGACGAACCAACAGATTGTTATGAACTTGATAATGAAGAGAAACCTTGGTACTACGACGTGAAGAGGTATCTTGAGACTCGTGAATATCCGCAGGGCATCCGTTAATGATAAGAAGTTTTGAGAAGGTTTGCATCCAAATTCTTCCTCAAGAACGACATCTTATACAAGCGCAATCACGACTTGTGCTTACTACGCGGTAGACCGGAAATGAACGTATCATGGAAGAGTTACACGGCGCATTTGGTACCCACTCCAAGGGCATACGATGGCTAAGAAGATTCGAGAACAGTTACTATTGGTCCACCATGGAAGCCGATTGTCACCGCTATGCTCGATCTTGTCACAAGTGCCGATTTAGTGCATTAAAGTGCACGTACTCCGCTCAATGTTTTAACCGCTCCTTGGCCTTTTGCAATGTGGGCATTGACATGATTGGAGAAATCAAGCCCACGCTTCCAATGGACATCGTTTCATCCTTGTGGCAATCGACTATTTCATCAAGTAGAAGCACCTCGTCAGATCCGTTACCAAGAATGTTGTGGCTCGATTCATCAAGCATAATCTCATCTGTCGATACGGCACTCCGGAAAAGATTATCACAGATAACGGCTCTAACCTCAACAACAAGATGATCACCGAACTCTGCACGCAATTCAAGATCAAGCATCACAACTCTTCTCCATATCGGCCTAAGATGAATGGCGCAGTGGAAGCCGCCAACAAGAACATTAAGAAGATTATACAGAAGATGACAGTGACTTACAAAGATTGGCATGAGATGTTACCATTTGCTCTTCATGGCTATCGCGACCACAAGATTTAACATCAACCGGGCAACCTTCTCTCTAGTATACGGTATGGAAGCCGTCCTACCAATTGAGGTTCAGATACCCTCCACCAGAGTCCTCCAGGACGCAGAGTTAGGCGAAGACGATTGGGTACAGACGCGCCTTGACCAGATTAATTTGATTGATGAGAAACGACTAGCGTCCATCTGCCACGGACAGATTTATCAGAAACGAATGATCGAGCATTTAACAAGAAGGTCAAGCATCGAGTTTACCAAGTCGGTGATCTAGTAGTCAAGCGATCATTCTTCCACAAGGTGATCCTGGGAAAATGGACTCCCACCATGAGGGACCATTTGTAGTCAAGACAAGATTTCAAGGAGCTATGATACTTAGCACCATGGACGGTGAAGACTTCCAACACCCCGTGAATGCATATAGTCAAAAAATACTACGATAAAGAGACCCGCTAGGTCGACGAACCTAGGCAAAAATAAGGGCATCCCGCGAACCAAAAGGGTTCGGCAAAAGTTAAGGATATATACAAAACATGTACACCGCAAGTCGAAAACCTGAAAAGGCGGCTTGGGCAAAAAAGGGTATCCCGGTAGACTGAAAACCCGAAAGGGCGGTCTAGGCAAAAGTTAGGGATTTAAGCGTACGGCTATGTCTTGTTCAGATCACCTACTTTCAGACTACTACTATCAACATTCAAGTTCAAATGGCGAAGATCAATTCACTCACTTTCTACTGACAGCAAGGAGATGAGATAGTTGATATATATGAGTACTAGCATAGTTGGAACTTAACGAGATTGTTTCCGCATAGCCTTTTACTTTCTCTTGTACAAACTACTTGGCCATACGCCACCTGTCAAATAAATGCAAATTTCTTTCTCGTTACGATTTTTTATTATTATTGTTGTTTGCATAAAGTCCAACGTCTGCTTTGAATGATTATACGCATCCGACAATAAGAACTTGTTCGCAAGCATACGAAAGTGAACATGCAAGAGTACTTACTACAGCTCGTGTATTGAGATGACGACGAAAGTCACTGCAGCACTCGTGGAGTATAATCCCCAGAGATATCACTCACCACAAATTCCCCTATCGTATATAAGATTTCTTTCCGCTAGTCCAGACAGCTTAATCTCATCATCATCAGCAGCTTCATCCCCAGCAGGATGCCTCCCAACAATTCCCTTTCCCCGACAGCAGCAGTGTCTAGACTTGAAACTTGGTCGGATAGTGCATGGAGGAAATCTACATCCTTTATTCCCCAAGAGAGTACTTCCCGAATTTTCCAAGCAGGTCCATGAACAAGATCTTTGGCGGCACATTCCTAACTCTTCCATCCACAACAAGATCTAGGCTCAAGGCTTGGTCGATAGTGCATCGAGGATTCAAAGCTATGTTCCTTCTCAAGGTTTCGATCCATCCCCAAGCACGCCGAGGTTCTCAAGCGGATCTTCACATCTTCCTCAAGATGGATATGTTTTGAAAATACAAAGATCCATCATTCATACATTATTCATGAATATCATAATTTGCGATATATCATTCATACGCATTATCATGCATCATACCCGCATAAGACTAACAATATTCTATCAAAAATTCTCTTGTTTTGCCAAAACAGTAAAAGTCATTGCCGACAAGGTGTCCAAGATTAATGCCCAAACCGACGGAAAACTATCTCGAACGACCAACTTCGTTGTTCTCCAACAACGGATCCAGGATTAATACCCGAAGCTAGACGGGAAACCTTATCCGAGCGATCACAAGTTATCCTCCGATAACAGGCAGTGGATCAACACCCGATGCACAACAGGGAAACATCCACGTTTTGCCCTCGAAAGCAACAAGACGAAGAACTGTTCGACTTTCTTTTATTATCAACAAAGAACTACGAGAGTCATGCGACGACTCGCTGCCTTGGATGGCATCTTAAGCCCATCTCCAACTACTTGTCAACATCTCTTCGCCTTCAGAATGCTGCATATTTGGTTAAAAACCAATACACCAATAACTTCATTCAAAAGGGCAAGCACGAAGTCTAGCGTACGACTCCCTCCGGATGGTATCCTAAGCCCATCTCTTTCCAGAAGCCTCTACAGAGCCTAGCGTATGGCTCACTCCCCAGCATCAATCCTTCCGGATGGCATCCTAAGCCCATCTCCTATGCAACGGTCTCGAGTCTAGCGTACGACTCATTCCCCAGCGAAGTCTCCAACTTCTCCGAATGGCATCTGTAAGCCCATTCCCGCATCCTCATCAACCATGAAAGCAAATTTGTGTGTATTTGAGTGTTCAATCATCTTCTACCTCCTGTGTCTCGAAGGCAAGGCGTGCCAATCTATCCCTTCCAGTACAAGAAGATTGAACAGGGGCAGCTGTCATACCCCAAAATTTGCCCTCATGTTTCTCAAGACATTTCATACATCCCTACTCAAGGATTCCTCAAGAGTTGATCAGATGAATACTCTCCTATACAATCAACCCAAACTAGGGTTTGGCATTCCTCGATCCGATGGACTTCTAACACCTCCAATGGTTTTCATGCTTCCTCATATGCTTCAAAGATTCTCCATGTCAAGTTTCGTGCACAAGTCAAGTTTCTCGCACAATTGCTCGATGGTTGAAAATCATTGATTGGTCAAAAGTCAATCGTGGTCAACATACAAATCAAAACTTCTAATTTTTGGTCAACATCCTCATTTTGAAGTCACATTCATCATTTGATCAAGGGTTGATCATGATTCATCAAGAAAACTCAAGATTTGCTCAAAAGTCAAACTTTCTAAATTAGGTTTCTAGTGAAAAGTCAACCAAACTTTGATCGATCATAACTTTCTCATACTTTCTCGTAAATTTTTCCACCACCTCTTGTTTTGAAGGAAATTCAATTCTGTACAACTTCATGTCTCACAAGAATGTCCAAAAATGCTTCATTTGAGAGGTATAGCTCAAAACATTACGTGTCCTTTTCAAAGTCAACAAAAGTCAACTTTTGTTTTGGACATATATTGAGCATGGTAACTCCAATTGAAGTGAAACCAAAGACATTGTTTAGAGGACTCTTAGAGCTTTCCAAAAGTCCAAGAACTCTCAAAATGTGGAAAATTGAGCAAGTTACACTATTCGAAGTTGGGGAATTTTGACAATTGCACAAAAGGACATTTTGGTCAAAATGCAAAATTTTCCAAATGGGCCTATAATCTTTTGATCCAAACTTGTTCATGATGTTATTCTTGACCCATAAATGCTTGGCCATGGCAATTTTCTATTTTATTGATTTTATTTTGATTATAGATCATTTAATTCAAAATTAAATTATATAAAATATGAAAATCATATATTTTTCCAAGAAGGTCGATTTTATATGTTCCTCAAGTCCAAGATAGCCCAATATACTTCCCAAATTCGTGCTTGATCATGCATTGAAGAGGAAATCAAATTTTTTCAAGAAAATTGATTTTATTTGAAAAATATTGAATGCTCCAAATCAAATCTCTTCCATTCCTTTTTTCCCTTCCAATCCTCTCTATAAATAGCCAGCATTGTGCACAACAAACCACACGAATCCTAACCTAAAAAACAAGCCCTTACTTTGTCAAAATTTTCCAAGAAAGTTGCAAAAATCGTATTCAAATTCCAGCCCTTTCCAGCCTCTCTCAAGCATCCAAACGTGTGCTAAGGGTAAGTATGAGTAAGTACACATCATTGTTATGGATCAAAACAGCTTGAATCGATGCATCCATGGTCATACATATTTCAAACTTTTTGATTTTTGCATTTTACTATTCTGCGTGTTTCCATTGAATCTAATGTTTTCCTTGTGCTCATGAGACTCATGTAACCGATCCGGGCCATCGCTTGAAGGTTTGACGTTAGAATTGCATAATGCCATTGTTAGGTTTTTCTCGATCGTGAGTTTGAACCGCCCGCAAAGCCGATTCGGCCAAAACCGATGCCACCAATGGACTAAGGTCCGATTTAGGTAGACAAGGTGTTCTTTTCCTTTATTTCGCGTATTTTTGCAGGTTGGGAATTTGAACCACGAGAAGATGACCGTTAGGGTTCCGGCTGTCGACTCCGCGTGGACTCCTTGACCGCGCGTGGCGAAACGGCTCGCTCGATTCGCTCATCCATCCAATGAGGACCCCACAGCCGATTGTGCTTTGACTTATCAGTAGCGACGCGTGTTGCTCATCAACCCACGCTCGTCCCCATGACAACAAACGCAGTCGCGCTGGATGAGTCACTGCTCCAAGATGCTCTCAAGGGACTCCACTCGATCCCCGCGTTGGTTTTGTTTTCTTTACAACCTTACATTATTTTCAATATTTTTCTATATTTTTAATTATTTTAAAATTTGCATCATATTTTAATTATTTTCACAATTTTATTCTCGCATCATAAAAATACAAAACATTTTTTCTTTTACATTATTTTCACAAAACCTTTATTTAATTTAATAAATTAAAAAATATAATTTTTGCATGCATATTTATTTTATTTTTATT
Source organism: Vicia sativa (assembly GCA_021764765.1). Taxonomy (NCBI): domain Eukaryota; kingdom Viridiplantae; phylum Streptophyta; class Magnoliopsida; order Fabales; family Fabaceae; genus Vicia; species Vicia sativa. Next base: position 18,660,948 of record CM038794.1, read on the forward strand.
TTTGCATTTAAAACATTATAAATTGCATTTTAATTATTAAACCTTTTCCAAAAATTCCAAAAAAATTATCTTAGTATATTTATCTTATTTCCAGCATGTAGTAATTTTTCCATATTAAAATTTGCATTTTTACTAACATTTTCCTCTTATTCGATTTCATCATATTTTCCGATTTTCTCATCCTTTTCACAGGTTATTCCGATTCGTATTGTTTCTTCTCATCGCTTTTATTTTTCAATAATGTAATCGCCATGGGATGTAATAGTTTAATCTAGGCTTTTATTTTCCGTGATCTTAAATTATGTATCTCCCCAAAGCCATGTAATAGCGAGGTTTACATTTCCGCACTTTACATTCCGACTTTACTTTCAAAGACCCTATTAATCGCTAGTAATTAGGCGGTATGGCAAGACAAAATTGAACATAGCTCACTTTAATTTTCAAGATAATATATATCTGAATCAACACACTCTTTCACACATGCACCCCTTTAGGGTAATTCTCTCTCGTTGCCTTTCGATCCAATTGGTCATGTCCCTCGAACGTAGAGGTATTCTAGCACCGTTGCCTTCTAATCAAATCATCATAGTCCCTTCGATACAAAGATCATAGACCCACGATGTCGCCACGAAATACATGATCTTGACCTCGATTGTCGCCACGAAAATGATGATAGTCCCTTCGAATGTGCTAGGATACTTCCTACAAGTTGCCTTCTATGACCATCCGATGTCCCTTCGACTGTCCCGCTTACATCCAACGAATGGAGCTACCTACTAATTAATGGTATGGCTAGCGCTATTCTAAAGGAATGTAGAAGTATGAAAACGACTAAATTCTGAGTAGGTAATAAGTCTCCTAGTTGCTTGCTCAAATCAAATACTTTTCACACCTCACACTTTTCCAAAGTTCAAATTCTTTTCAAAACGAAACATTTCCGAACACTTTGTATACATTCCTACATGAATCATTACAAAGTCAAAGCGAAATGCCTTTTCAAAACATTTTTCAAACGCACAGAAAGCACATTTTCAAAGTGATCTAAGAGCAACTAAGAGCCCGTAGATAACTACGGATGGAAAGGGTGCTAATACCTTCCCTTTTCATAACCATTCTCCTGCATCTAATCTAACGAAGGTCTTTTTCTGTACTTTTACCTTCCCTTAATTGGATAAAATAAAAGTCGGTGGCGACTTGCTATCCGCACATTTGGATATAAAAATCCTAAAAAGTCGGGCTTCACCGACACAGCTCCGAGATAGGATTTGTATTCCGATGATGTGGATTTAAAGAGAATGATCTTGGAAGAAAGTCATAGGAGCACTTGAGTATTCATCCCGAGCGACCAAAATGTATCAAGATTTAAGGAAACTATTTTGGTGGTCGGGTATGAAAAGAGAGGTGGCCCAGCTTGTTTATGCTTGTTTGACTTGTCGAAGTCTAATGTGGAGCATCGAAACCCGCAGGGTTGATGCAACCGTTAGAGATCCCGAATGGAAATGGGATAGCATTTCTATGGATTTCAGAACGGGTTACCGAATACATCAAGAGGACACGATGCGATTTGGGTGATTGTTGATAGGCTTACAAAGTCGACTCACTTTATTCCTATTAACATCACTTATCCCGATCGGTTGGCGTAGATTTATACGCATGTGATTGTTAGATTACATGGTATTCCTTTGTGTATTGTTTCGGATAGAGATCGGAGGTTCATCAATTTTTGAAAAGCTTGCAAGAGACTTTAGGTTCTAAGTTGACGTTGAGTTCGACTTATCATCCTCAAACCGATGGTCGACGGAAAGGATGATTCAATCGTTGGAAGACTTGTTATGAGCATGTATTCTTGAACATGGTGGTTCATGGATACATATCTTCCTTTGATTGAGTTTACCTATAACAATGCTTTCATGCTAGTATTAGAATGGCACCATTTGAGGCGTTGTATGGTCGGAGGTGTAGAACTCCTTTGTTGGGTGAGTCGGTGAAAGTGTGGTGCTTGGACCCGAATTGGTTAGAGAGACAACCGAGGCGGTAAAGATGATTAGATAAAATATGAGAATTTCTCAAAGTCGACAAAAGAGTTATCATGATAAAAAGAGAAAAAACTTGGAATTTCAAGGTGGTGATCATGTATTTTTGAGAGTTACTCCTACAACCGGCGTTGGTCGAGCATTGAAGTCGAAGAAGTTAACTCCTTGCTTTATTGGTCCTTACCAAATTACTAGTAAAGGGAAAAGTGGCTTATAGAGTGGCGTTACCGCAAAATCTTTCGAATTTGCACGATGTATTCCATGTGTCGCAACTTCGGAAGTATGTTCCGGATTCTTCGCATGTGATTGAGATGGATGATATTCAAGTTCGAGAAAATCTTACGATGGAAACGATGCCTTTAAGGATTGAGGATCGTGAGATAAAGTCTCTTGGAAAAGAGATTTTTTGGTCAAAGTTGTTTGGATAGGAGCAGCTGGTGAAAGCGCGACGTGGGAGTTAGAAAGTAAGATGTGGGATTCCTATCCCGAGCTTTTCGAGTCAGGTAATTTCGAGGACGAAACTTTTTAAGTGGGGGAGAGTTGTAATGCCCCGTTTTATTTAATATTATATTATATTAATATTTTCGAGTTACCGCTTGACGATTGTTTTTGACGAGAATATTTATATTAATCGATATATCTATTAATATATTAGGCGACGCTTCGCTCGTTCGTAAAATATTATTCGACCGATATTTAATTCCTAATTATTTTAATTAATTGAGTTAATAATATTATTGGATATTATTAGTGTGTTGATTAATAAGAATAGATAGGGATGTGAGGAGTAATTTTGTAGAATTGGGTTTACACCCTTAAGCTTGCTAGTAGAAACACCATAAAAACCAATTTTCCTCATTCTTTCCATTTTCTACACAAAAGCCAAACATAGTAACCTAGAGAGAAAGAAAGGGTTTTGGAAGAAGAAGAAGAAGAAGAAGAGCAAAAGAAGAGCTTGAGGATTGGGTTTGTTGAATCATCAAGGATCATCCAATCACTAGAGGTAAGGGGTTTGATTTTCCTTTCCATATAGTTAGGGTTTGATAGATATATTTTGGATTGAGGAAAAAGTGATAGTTGATTCATGAGTTTTAGTTGGTTGATTGTTGAAATAACATAGGAAGTTTGAGTTAGGAGTATAGATTATTGGGTGTTTCATTGCTAGTTTTAGAAATTAGAAGTTATGGAATGAGGAAAATATGAAACTGTAAACTGTTAAGAAAAACCAGAAAACAAATAATGTAGGGAAGAAGAAAGGAAAAGTTGCGTGGAGAGTGGATGAAGGGGGAGGCGCCCACCTCAGCTTGAGGGGCGGCCGTCCCCCACTTCAAGGCCCCCGCCTTTCCTAATTAAGCCAGGGACGATCGTCCCTTAGTGGTAGGGAGTGTGCAACGAAAATTCTGTTTTCCGGTTTTCTGTATGTTGAACATTCTGTTTTCTGCAAATAGTTTTCCTGCAAAACTGGTAAATAGCTTCTGTTTCATCCAATTTCCTTATTTATTCATAATAATAGTTTATATTAATAAAATATAACTAGTACATAAGTTAGCCGATTAAATTTAGAACCTGATTATGTTCCGATTTTCCGATTTCGGTAATTTCGACGACGGAGCAAGTTGCTCAGAATTCAACGAAAATTGACGTGCTAGCTAAGTTCGACGTGTAGAACATAGTGGGGAGGTTAGTTTTTCAAAATTACGAGTTTTTACGAAATGACCGAAATAGGCCAAATTACTGTTAAATTGAACGATTATGCTTAGTCGATTTAAGACACGTATGCACAATTCGATTTCGTTGTTGAGGATTATGATTAATGGTTATTAAGAATGGCTTTATGACGACTATTTGTAATTTGATTATTTTCCATATTTGGAAATTTAGTGAATTAATTGATAATGATGTGGTGTGATTAAACATGATGTTTCATGATGGTGTATTTAGTAATGAATACTTGATGATATGCGATGCGATGATATGTTTATCTTGATGTGGATAAATATGGCGACGTGGACTTTATGTCAATTTTTATGAGCGATGATGATGTGTTGTTGTGTTGTCTTTATTGTTGAGTCACATACATTACATTGGCGACGAGGGCTTTTATGCCAAGCGGCGATGGGCTTTATGCCAAGTGTTCCTAATTATGGACATAGCGACGGGTATCACATGCATAACATAGTCGTGTCTCATGGAGTCGGTTATGTTTATGTTTGAGTTGTTTGGTGTTGGGTTTTAATTGATGGATGATGTTGAATTGCGATGATATATGATACTTTGTGTTGATGCGAGTATAATGATTATGTGACGGGTTAAAGTGTTACTTTTATACACTAATCGCTAATTTAAAGTATGTAAGCTTTTAATACATGTTGACATACTCTTATTAACTTCTATCATTTATAATTCCAAAACTATGTATGTATTTTATCATGCCTTTAATCATATGTTTTGGAGTATCTCACCCTTTACTTGTTTCGCCGCTGCCTTTATATTGGTAACGCGTGTGATCCACGAGGATGATGAGGATTAGCTCGAGTCTCTTTATTTTGAGTCGCTCGCCTCCGTCATAGTTACACTCGGGATTTGGGCGACGTTATTATTTTGATAGGATAGTTTATGTATACTATCTTATGATGATATAACTTTATGTATTGATGATAACATGATGATATGTATATTTTGTGAACACATCCGCTATGCTGTGAATAGTCATATGTGTATATGATGAATTATGATATGAATCGGTATATCCGACTTTTGATTTTTGTGATGTGCATTATAATGCAAAGTGATGAAAATGCGAATATGTGATGCCTCAATTTTTTTTGGATGAAAGTTTGAAACTCTGATTTTATTATTAATTACGAGGGGTAGAATTGGGGTGTTACTAGACACGCAATGTAAAGCAATGAATTAATTTTCTAGAAGCTATATAAAGAGCAACCATTCAAAGAAGAATATAACAATTCCTGAAAAGAAAACTTACGCTTCTAAAATCAAACCTTATTGTGTTAAGTTTATTTTCAGTTTTGAGCTTAAACTTTCTTGTGTAAAATTCACTTTTGTGATAAAGTTTTTTAGAAGCAACCTTATACACTTTGTTAGAACTTCCTATGTAATTGTTCCTTGAGAGACCAATGATTTTCAAGAGGGCTAGGACTAGAAAGTCTTAGAGGTGTTAGTCACCGCGCTTGTGCATTATTGTTAGTCACAACAGTTGGATGTGCAATTGTAATCTTTTGATTATAGTCGATTAAGTCCTCGTTTGAGAAAGGCAAAATCACCTTGGCGGGTGGAATGGAGTAGTTTGAGTTTCAAACGAACGAAGATAAAAATCATTGTGTGTTTATATTGTTGTTAAGTAAAAGAAAATTTAAAAGTGAAAATTTATTCAACCCCTTCTAAGTGTTTTCTAAGCCTTCAATTGGCATCAAAGCTCTTGGTTCGGTGCAAACACTTAACCGTGTCGTAAAAGATCCGTAGGAAAACACAAATGGAAATTGATCATAACAAAACAACACAAAACCACCAGTCTTTGATGAAGAAGATTTTGAATAATCGAAGGATAGATTAGAAAGCTTTATTCTAGGCTATGATCCCGATCTTTGGGATATGGTCTTGATGACTACAAACACCCTATAGACAAGGAAGGAAACAAGATATATAGAAAACAATGGATAAACAACAAAAATAGATTTTAAGAATCATCACAAATCAAGAAATATCCTGCCGAGTGCCATTTCAAAAGTGGAGTACTAAAAGATTACCAATAGAGATACAACACATGATATTTTTGAGTCACTCAAAATGTCACATGAAGGAAAAGCTCTAGTAAAAGAAACTAAAGCTCTAGCTCTCATCCAGAAGTACGAGGCATTCAAAATGGAAGAAAATGAGTCCATTGAGGAAATGTTCTCAAGATTTTAAACTTTAACTTGGTATGAGAGTTCTAGACAAAGGATACGCCAAGGCGACCATGTAAAAAGATCATTAGAAGTTTACCCAGAAGATGGGCACCAATGGTCACTGCTTTCAAAGTCTCAAAAGATCTGAGCGCTATATCCTTAGAAGAACCTATTAGCGTGCTGAGAAGTCATGGAATAGAGCTTAATGAATATGAGCCCCAGAAGAAAGGTGAGTCTGTTGCTCTAAAAACTACTAAAAATTTGAAAATAATTTTTCAGGTTGAAGAAGGAAGCTCAAGATTCGCACTCGAGGAAGATTAGTTATCTTTACTTTCTAGAAGGATAAACCAAATGTCGAAGCATAGGCAAAAGAAGTTCAAAACCACGGAGATTAGAAGATAGAGGAGAATCCTCTGGACACAAGAAGTTTAGAAAAAGAAACGTCATTTGCTATGAATGCAAAGAACCAGGACCCTTCAGAAGTGATTGTCCTAAGCTACAAAGAGAAAAGCCAAATAAAAGGTTTGAAAAGAGGAAAGGAATTATGGCCACCTAGGACGACTCAAAATCTTCTGAAGCTGAATCTGACTCAGAAGACGAGTATGCCAACCTATCTTTTATGGCCACAACAGTAGATGACTTAGGATCTAAATCAGAACCTGAAGAGATATCCTTAACAGCAATGTTGAAACACCAATCATGATACCTGAACTCTGGATGCTCACGACATATGACGGGAAGAAATTTTATGTTCCAAATTCTGAAACTTAAATTTGGAGGTGATGTAATGTTTGAGGTAACCGAAGGAACAAATATTGGTTCCGGAACCGATGGAAATGGTAACCTCGCTTCTATTTCTAATGTTCTGTTAGTAGAATGATTAGCGCATAACTTATTATCCATAAGTCAATTAAGTGACAATGGTTATGACATAATATTCAATCAAAAGTCATGTAGAGCTGTAAGTCAAAAAGATGGGTCAACTGCCATCGGCAAGAGAAAGAACAACATATACAAAATTGATCTTTATGATCTTAAATCTCAAAATGTAAAATGCCTTATGTCAGTGAACGATGAACAATGGTTCTGGCACAGAAGATTGCGACATGTTAGCATGAGAAAAATTTCTCAATTTAACAAACTCAATCTGGTCAGAGGACTTCCTAATTCAAAGTTCAACCGTAAGTTGTGTGTATTAGTAGGTTATTCGACATTGACTTTGCGGAGATAGTAGAACGAAAAGCACCTCTGAAAGTTGTCAAGTCCTAGGTGAAAGTCTGATCTCATGGTACTGTCATACCCCAAAATTTGCCCTCATATTTCTCAAGATATTCCATACATCCCTACTCAAGGATTCCTCAAGAGTTGATCAGATGAACACTCTCCTAGACAATCAACCCAAACTAGGGTTTGGCATTTCTCAGATTCAGATGGACTTCTAACACCTCCAATGGTTTTCATGCTTCCTCATATGCTTCAAAGATTCTCCATGTCAAGTTTCAAGCTTCACAAGTCAAGTTTCCTCAGACAATTGCTCAGATGGTTGAAAATCAGTTGTATTGGTCAAAAAGTCAACTGTGGTCAACATACAGTCAAAACTTCTGATTTTTGGTCAACATCCTCATTTTGAAGTTACATTCATCATTTGATCAAGGGTTGATCATGATTCATCAAGAAAACTCAAGATTTGCTCAAAAGTCAAACTTTCTAAATTAGGGTTTCTAGGTGAAAAGTCAACCAAACTTTGACTGATCATAACTTTCTCATACTTTCTCAAAAAATTTTCCACCACCTCTTGTTTTGAAGGAAATTCAATTCTCTACAACTTCATGTCTCACAAGAATGTCCAAAAAATGCTTCATTTGAGAGGAATGGCTCAAAACATTACAGGTCCTTTTCAAAGTCAACAAAAAGTCAACTTTTTGTTTTGAACATATATTGAGCATGGTAACTCCAATTGAAGTGAAACCAAAGACATTGTTTAGAGGACTCCTAGAGCTTTCCAAAAAGTCCAAGAACTCTCAAAAATGTGGAAAATTGAGCAAGTTACACCCTTCACAAGTTGGGCAATTTTGAAAGAATGCACAAAGAGAGATACTTCAAAAAATCAAATCTTTTGCAAATGGGCCTACTTTTTCTTCATCCTAACTTATTCCTCATGCAATTAGGAGTATCCAAGCCCAAAGCCACGAATTTTTGATTTATTTTTCTATTTAATTTGTAATTTATTCATTTAAATGCAAATTAAACCTTAAAATAAATTATAAAATTGAAATTAATGGCAAAGATTGATTTTATTCTTTCCTTGAGGTCCAATTAACTCACAAATGCCAAAGAATTCGAAATTGGAGCAAAAAGGCAAGATTGGATTGAAATTGATTGTTTTGAAAATTTGATTTTCATGAAAATCAAATTTGATTTCCATTGAATATTGATCAAATCTTTCCAAATTCAATCCCAAATCCATCCAAAGATATATACCGATGCATACCAATCACAAGGGATGAAAAATTGCCTTTAGAAACCCTAACCTAATTCAAAAAAATCGTGTTCTTGAAGCAATTGGCAATCCTATTTCCAGCCGTTCTCAAGCAATTTTGAGGATTCCATTGCATTCCTTGGCATCTCCAGAGTCGATCCAGATACTCACTTCATTCAAAACCATCCAGAAACAAGAAATTCGAAATCGGTTTGCTCACACTTTTTCCAAATTCGATTTCTAACATTCATGCATTTTTAACACGATTTGTTGTTGTTTTTATGATCAGTGATAAGTTTGCAAGCATTCTGGGTTGTTTGATTGCATTTCCATAGCCTGGAGCTCGATATGCCATAGCTAGGGTTTGTAACCTCGAATTAGGGCTTTGCTAAAATGGAAAAATTAGACTATGAGACTAGCACCAGTGAATTCGGAATGATGTTCTGAATCGAACCATGGCCTTGGAACTTATTTATATTATGTTTGCTTGATTTTTTGAATTAGCCAGGGACATAGTGTCGAACAATGGCCGACGCTAGCTTCAAATATTCAAAACGAAGAAGATGACTGGATGGCGCGAGATCGTGGCAATGAGAAAGCGACGCGTGTTATTTTCCATTCGTTCCGTTTCAAAACACAAACGCAACGTGGCTCAGTTGGTTAAGGTGCTCACTATTCCTGGATACTCTCCCATGTCCTGAGTTCGATCCCTATGGGCACCAGTTTTGCTTCTTTTCTCAACTTTTGCATATTTTTCATGTTTTTCAATATATTTTAATATTTCAATTCAATTTTTAATTTCTTTTCATATTTTATTTCTGCATTTAAAAATTACCAAAAAAATATTTTCTTTTTACATTTATATTCTGAAAATCTTTATTTAATTTAATAAATTAAAAAATAACTTTTTGCATGCATATTTATTTTTATTTTTATTTTAGCATTTAAATCATTGTAAATTAGTTTTTAATTACTAAAATGCATCTAAAAAATCCCAAAAATTATTTTAATATATTTATCTTATTTCCAGCATATAATAATTTTCTCATATTAAAATTTGCATTTTTCTAACATTTTCTTATTTCGATTTCATCATATTTTCCGATTTCTTTGTTTCATGTGTTCATCCGATTCGACGATTCTTCCGCTTTTTATTTCATTTTTCAATAATGTAATTGCATATGGGTTGTAATAGTTTTAATTAGGATTTTACTTTTCTCGCATTTTAAATTATGTATCTCCTAAAGCCATGTAATAGCGTAGGTTTTACTTTCCGCACCTTTCCATTTCCGCTTACATTCCGCATTTTAATTTCGCACCCTATAAATTGCTAGTAATTAGGCGTGTATGGCAAGATAATAATTGGACATAGCCCACTAATTTCCAAGATAACATATATCCAAATCAACACACTCTTTCACACATGCACCCTTAGGTAATTCTCTCGTTGCTTTTACGAATCCAAATGGTCATGTCCTCGAACGTAGAGGTATTCTAGCACCGCTGCCTTCAAACAAATCATCATAGTCCTTCGATACAAAGATCATAGACCCACGATGTCGCCCGAATACATGATCTTGACCTCGATTGTCGCCACGAAAAATGATGATAGTCCCTTCGAATGTGCTAGGATACTTCCTACAAGTTGCCTTCTATGACCATCCGATGTCCCTTCGATTGTCCCGCTTACATCCAACGAATGGAGCTACCTACTAACTAATGGTACGGCTAGCACTATTCTAAAGGAAACGTAAAATACGAAAACGACCAATTCTGAGTAGGTAATAAGACTTTTAGTTGCTTGCTCTATCAAAATACTTTTCACACCTCACACTTTTTTCAAAGTTCAAACTCTTTTCAAAACGAAACATTTCCGAACACTTTGTATACATTCCTACATGAATCATTACAAAGTCAAAGCGAAATGCCTTTTCAAAACATTTTTCAAACACACAGAAAGCACAAGTTTTTCAAAAGTGATCTAGAAAGCAACTAAGAGCTCGTAGATAACTACGGATGGAAAGGGGTGCTAATACCTTTCCTTTTCATAACCATTCTCCTGCACTCGTAATCTAACGAAGGTCTTTTTTTCTACTTTTACCTTCCTTAATTGATAAAATAAAAGTCGGTGGCGACTCTTGCTATCCGCACATTTGCGATACAAAATCCAAAAAGTCGCTCACCGACATGTAATCGGCGATCACGGGAGACACCCTTAAAGAGAGAATTGCCTTAAGGATTCATAAGATCACCTTTATTGCTTTCTGTTTGACTTGCTTGCTTTACTTTTAAAGGGTTGCTTGGGTATTATATTGTTGGGGGATCCTACACCCGGATCCGGGTTTCCTTTTAGGTAAGTGGCATTAGATCATCGCGACCGCTAGACGTATAACTAAACGGTCAACATGATGGCTACGTTAGCGTGACACTTTGGTTGTCCCGATACTCCTCATTCCCAAGTTGAGGATAGTATTTGGCTTCTGCGTGGTGTCATCAAGCGCTAACTAACTTTTAGAACCTTAATTGACCCATCTTGGCCATTAGAAGGTAGTGAGATGGCCGGCTTGGTGTAGACCGAGGTTGGTTGATACTGATGCTACGCCATTGAGATCGACTTTGGGACATTTTCGATCGACCACTTGGTAGTCGATTGAAATAAGCGCCTACGAGAAAGATCAATGATGTGAGATTCCTAGAACCCTTACTATTATAGGACAGATGAACCAACTCAAACTTTTGGTAGGGTAATCGCCTAGACCTCATGCAAGCCTTAAACCTAGGCTCATTGTGTGATTTGTTTGTGTGTGCCAAACATGACATCATGACATCATTCGCATTGCATATCATTTCTAACTATTTCAAGGACCTAGGGATTTATCTTTGCTCTGCTTTTGTAGGTGTTATGGCTTCTAGAAAGACTATCCGAATCAACTTCATGGGTATACCTTCTCAACTCAAAGAATTGGTTTCGTAAATTCCCACCATGCTCACCATCAAAAGACATGGTTATCTACTTGATTTGGTTATCTCCGGTTTTGAAGAAGATATGATGCATGTCCTATTCCAGCTTCTTTGATCCAAACACCATTGCTTTACATTTCCATTATCGCTAGTTCCTACCTTGAAGAGTTCTCTAAGCTACTTGAATACCTATTCTTGACCAAATGCCATTCACCGGTTTAGAAAAGGTTCCTAAGTACGAAGACATCGCATCAACCTTACATCTTAAGCGCCGACATTCAAGCCAATTGGGAAACTAGAAGTGAGTTAAGGGTTTACTTGCCAAGTTCCCGATTAAGAAAGCTCGAGAGTTCCTCAAAGTTATGAGTTTCCATGCATTTGAAAACATTGTGGCCTTGCTAATCTATGGTTTGGCTCTATTCCTTAACTCGATCAATTCATAGATGTCAACGCCATCAAGTTGTTCTTACCCGCAATCCAAGGCCTACTTTACTTGGAGACATCCTACATTCTCTCCACACTGCATTACTAAGAGACAAGGCACTCTCATGTGTTGCATACCGTTACTTTCTAGGTGGTTTATTTCGCACCTTCCTCCATCAATTTTGAAGAACGAACAAAAGATGAAGTGGTCTCAAAGGTTAATGTCACTCTCTCATTCAGATATCCGTTGGAGTGTTTTCTCTCAAAAGGACTTCATCTTCATTGAACGTTGTGGAGAATTCCCTAATGTACCACCTTGGTATAAGGGAGGTATTACTTACAACCCTTCTCTAGCTCTACGTCAGTTTGGTTTTGCTCGAAGAGATGGTCCACATGATATGCTTCTCCAAGACATTGTGTTCGACTACAACCACGATCTCCAGAATTACCGACGAAGGTTCATACATGCTTGGGGCATGGTAAAGAAGACTGATACCAAGACTTTGGGGCACCAAAACCCCACTCCTTGGGAACCTTACCTCAAATGGGTGCGAGCTCGAGCTCAAAACCTCATGATGCCATTCACTGTTGTACCCGTAATTATGGAACCTGTTGCTATAGGTGACATACCCTATACTATTCTCCATCCTGACATGCCTACGGATTTTGAAGACTTGAAGAGATCCTGGATTCAGCTTAAAGAAGAAAGGGATACCTTTGAAGCTCAGTGCTACGCAAGCGAGAAGAAAGTACTAGAGTTGACCAAGCTACTTCACGAGGAGCGCAACATCAACGCCTATCTCGGCACTAAGAGGAAGCGCCCATGGGAGACCTAGAAGCTTTATATTATGTTTTTCTTTTACTGTTTTGAACTATCTTTTGTACTTAAAAAGAAAAAGAATAAAAAGAAAACTAATATTTGTTTGTTCATTGCTTGTTTAACAAATTTAAATCCTAGAGGTCCTTGAAAACATTGCATAGCATAAGCATAACATTGCATCACAGGTACATTGGAGATTGGTTTTCTCATCCTCTTGCTATTTATTTTAGCAAAGAATGGCTCTCGAATGACCACAAAGATCTCCGTGTTCGTAATGCCTGGCCAACAGATGTTCACCAGTTTGGTCCAAGGCCAAGAAGATATGAAGAAGCTCATCAACAGAAAGAAGAAGGTTGTGGGTCTTCTCAACATGGGCAGACGCTACAAAGGTGGTCCTAGAAGAGTCAGTCGGATTGAGCTCTCTGAAAACAGTGTCAAGAATGAGGGTGATGGTGAAGGCAGCCAGCGTGAGCCTGAGAAAGGGAAAGACGATCAATACGATCATAGTCATTACTCTGATGAAGATGACAAGTACAAACAACTTGAAGACCATTTAAATGCTGTGGAAAATCTGAAAATGTCTGGACTGAATTTTGATGATCTGAGTCTTGTTCCTGGTGTTGTGATTCCTCCCAAATTCAAAGTTCCTACCTTTGCCAAGTATGATGGCATTTCTTGTCCGAAGCTGCATTTGAAGTCCTATGTTCAGAAGATCAATCCCCACACTTATGATGTAAAGTGTGGATGCATTATTTTCAAGAGAGTTTGTCCGAACTCACTGGAGTGGTATTATCACCAGAGAATGACCGTATCCGCATTTGGAGTGATTTGGCCGATGCTTTATAGACAAGATGAGTACAATGTCAATTGACACCCACTCGCATGCAACTACAAAGCATGTCTATGGGTCGTGATGAGAAGTTCAAGGAGTATGCCAGTGGAGAGATCTAGCAGTGTAGTTCAACCACCCTTGTCCAATAGGAGTTGGTTGATATGTTTATGGGAACGTTGTCGACCATTCTTCAATCATCCGATTGAAACTCTTCGCCGGATTCACCGAATGATACTTACAAAGCAGCGATTGAAGCCGGTATCAAGAGTGGAAAGATTCAAGTAGAGTCATCTTCAAATGCCGCAAAGAGATCTTTGGTGGTAAGAAAGAAGCTAATGTCGGTATGGTCGAAAAGCCGAGCCAAGACCGACCGCTCTAACTGTGGGGCCGTGATCTCCAATCCTACATCAACAACAACTCACGAGACAACGCGCAGAACTGCACGCGCCACTTAAGATCAACATGCCTTTTCGCAAGCCTTGCAAACATGCCTTTTACTTGAGGATCCTCCTCGAATGTCAACACTTCTCGTCCGAGATATAATCCTAATGCTAAGTGTGCTTATCATTCCAATAGCCCGATACGCGATCGATGATTGTTGGGCTCAAGAACAAGATTCAAGATATGATTGAAGCTAAGCATTGAGTTTGATCCTCCTGTTGAGACCGAATGTGATCAACGCTCCTATGCCTAACCATGACAAAAGCTCCAATGCTGTTGGTGACGATACTTACGTTTTCAACATAGATGACTTGACCATTCCTCTGATGACTATTAAGAGAGATTTGCTGCAAGCCGGTGTCAATCCAGGATGCCCCGAGAATTGCCGTTGGTGCCCCTCTGCACCTGATGGTTGTGCTTGGTTGAGAAGACGTGTTCAGTGCATGATGGATAACCGTGAGATACTATTTCTGAAACCACCTGTGCAGAAGCTGTGTGAAGAAATGTCAAAGTTAAAGATCGACAATGCAAATGAAGCCGAACCATCTGTGTGGGATACCTTGGGGCAGCCAAGTGGAAAGCACGATTACATGGTGAAATACTCTGTTCCTGAGAGCTACAAGATTCCTATTGAAGATGTTAAAGCAACCGGATGGGGTGACGACTTCCCAGAAGACTATGCTGATGTTAACACCATAAGGATTTCCTCTGCTGATCATGTGCCTAGAGTGGCACCTCTCATCATCACTTCTCCAAGACCAGTTCCATATTCCTCTGACAAAGCTATCCCTTGGAATTATGGATCTGAGGTTTACTATCATGGTGTCAAGCAAGACCCTCTGACCATTGAAGATCTTACTATTGAAGCTTCTATTCCTGACATTGACAACATCACCGGATCCAGTAAGGTGACCAGAACCGGAAGGGTATTCTCTCCAGATATCTCTCCTCCAAAAGACACCGCGACTCCAGCTCGCATTCCATCTACTCAACCAATTTCCCCAGCCAGAGGGAAAGGACCTGTGACTCATCCTGCTCATCCAGAAGTACCAAAGGAAGTTGCTGAAGACACCTCTAAACAAGAAATGGAGGAAATTCTGAAGATTATCAAGAAAAGTGACTACAATGTTGTGGAACAGTTGGGATAGACTCCGTCCAAGATCTCCATGCTTGCTCGCTTTGTGGTTCGAGGCTCATGCTAACGCCTTGGTGAAGTTTCAAGAATGCTCACGCATCGCAAGACACTACCACCGATCAATTTGAAGTTTGTTGCTAGCCTGGCCGCCAACGGTCTAGGTTTCTCGATGTCGATTTGACTCACGAAGAAACACAACAAAGCCTTGCACATCTCGTTGAATGCAAGGGCGCTACATTGTCTCATGTTTTGGTGGATACCGGCTCGCCTCGAATATCCTTCCAAGATTGCTTTTGATCGACTTGATGTCAAGGGTTGGTTCCGAGACCCAGGACATCATTGTGAGAGCTTTTGATGGTTCTAAGCGAAGAGCTTGAGAGCTCTCATCACAAAGTCGGTTCCCGACTTTTGACTCTACTTTTGTCATGGACATCCGTCCACCACTTCTTGCCTACTTGGACGCCCTTAGATACATGGGCAAGGCCATACCTCCACCTTGCATCGTGTCAAATACCCGTGAAAGGGAAGGTTGTTAAGATGTGGTGAAGAAGAGTATATGGTCACCATCTGCCTTCCGATACCTCGAGGTGAAGGGTGAATTCTTTGAGACTCAAGCTTTTGAAACGGTTCCCGTAGTTATGCCCTGACTCTCCCGCACTCCCGGTTACACAAGCTCCTCCTAGGATGGCCTCCCGAAAGATGCTCAAGCCGCAGCAAGAAGTGGTAGTGCTATTTGGGGTCCCCGATCCGCCTTTCAAGTTTGACAAGACCGGTTTAGGCTTCACTATCAAGGGTCAAAGATGATACGCGAACGTGCCGCCAACTTCCCTTCCGTGATCGCCCGAGTGGAATCCATGCTATAGAAGACGATTTACAACGACTTCGACATCGAAGTGGATCTTTCCAACTCGCAATGACTCAAGAATTGGAAGACCAAGACGCTATACAAATCTCCTTTAGTCGAGTAATTATTCTTGTTTTGTTTGCTTTTCGATTTTCTATGCTTTGAACAATAAACTCTAAAGCCTAGTGCCTTGCCCGGCATCATGGCTCGCTTCATAGGGTTATTATTTGTCGCTTGCATATTTTCATTCAATAAATTGCTGGACTTTGCATTCAATTGTGTTTTTCTTTTTTACTTTATCACCCCTTCAAAAGGCTATGTGTTCTTACACACACCCACGTGGTACACTGCAGAATCACTCCGAATCTCGATAATAACAACTATGCTAGTGCTAAATATGACTTTGATAATCCGATCTACCAAGTCAAGACGAAAGTGAGGAAGATTGTGAAGTGCCGGAGAACTTGTCGATTGCTACAGAAGAAGATCGAGTTATACACCACACCTAAGAGCAAGTCGAGGTTGTGAATTTGGGTACTAGCGAAGATGTAAAAGAGATCAAGATAGGAGCGGGTCTTGAGAACAGTGTCAAAGAAAGGTTGATTCAGATGCTACGAGACTACATTGAGGTTTTTGCTTGGTCATACGAAGACATGCCTGGTTTAGATATTGATATTGTGGTTCATCGATTGCCAACAAAAGAAGGTTTTCCTAGTGAAATGAAGGTCCGCACAAGGCCCCGAAATGTCGAGAAAATCAAAGCCGGTTATGAAGCGCTCAACGCAGTTTCTTAGCCGCTACTTTATCCGCAGGTTGCAAATGTGGTTCCTGCACCTAAGAAGGATGGCAAAGTACGAATGTGTGTGGATTACGAGATCCGAACAAAGCAAGTCCGAAAGATGACTTCCCACTTCCTCATATTGATGTTCGTTGACAACACCGCCAACACAAGGTTTTCCTTCATGGATGGTTTCTCCGTTACAATCGATCAAATGGCTCCTCAAGACATGGAGAAGACTACTTTTGTTACACGGCACTTTCGCTACAAGGTTATGCCGTTTGATCAAGAACGCAGCGCCACTTACCAGCGTACATGGTGGCACTATTTCATGACATGATTCATCACGAGATAGAGGTCTACGCCGACGACATGATAGCTCGGTCACGCATGAGGAAGAGCACCTTGATCATTTGCGTAAACCATTTGATGATTGAAGAAGTACATCGAGACTTAATCCTAACAAGTGCACTTTGGAGTCGATCCGTAAACTCCTAGGGTTTGTCGTGGTAAAGGTATTGAAGTTGACCCACTAAGGTTAAAGCTATTCAAGAGATGCCACCCCGCACCGAGAAGGAAGTCGAGGTTTTTAGGCCGCTTGAATTACATTGCCGATTCATTGCACACCTAACCGCTACTTGTGAGCCAATCTTCAAGTTACTAAAGAAAGATCAAGTGGTAGAATGGAACGACGATTGCCGATCGCTTTTGACAAAATCAAGGAGTACCTACGTAATCCTCCTATCCCGATGTCAAGGAAGACCTCTTATCATGTACTTAATGTTAGAGAACTCAATGGGTGTGTGTTGGGCAACATGACGAGTCCGGTCGAAAAGAGCATGCAATATACTACCTTAGCAAAGTTTACCGATCGTGAAACAAGATACTCACACCGAGAAAACTTGCAACGCTTTGGCTGTCACGACTAAGACAAGATATGTTGACTCATACTACCTTGTTGATTTCTAAGATGGACCCGATAAAATACATCTTTGAGAAACCACTCTCCGAAGAATAGCAAGATGGCAAATGATCTTGACCGAATATGACATCCAAAGACACTTCTCGTAAAGCGATCAAAGGAAGTGTAGTAGCCGATCATTTGGCTCATCGTCAGATGACTATCGCCTATGCAGCTCGAAGCCGCATTAAGGTGTTTTACTAGTTACCGACAGAAGAACAGTGCCCGGACGAAGGACCCGAACAAGGATCCCGATGGACCATGGTCTTTGATGGAGCCTCAAACGCACTTGGCAATGGCATTGGCGCCATCATTACATCCCCTACAGGCGGACATACGCCTTTCACCGCCAGATTATGTTTCAGTTGTACCAACAACATGGCCGAGTATGAAGCGTGCATCATGGGTATTAAAGCTGCTATTGACTTAAGAATCAAGTTCTTGCAAGTATATGGAGACTCAACTTTAGTGATCACCGACATATGTGGGATACGAAGCATCCAAATCTCATTCCATATCGAGAGCATGTTCGAGTTTGATCCCCTATCAAGAGATTACTTTGATCACATTCCCGAGAAGAGAATCACATGGCACGATTAGCTACTATGTCATCTATGTTCAAGGTTAGATGGGACAACGAGGCCCCTGATCATCATTGAGAGGTTTGACGAACCGATTGTTATGAGCTTGACACAAAAGAGAAACCTTGGTACTACGACGTGAAGAGGTATCTTGAGACTCAGGAATATCCCGTAGGGGCATCTGTCAATGATAAGAAATTCATGAGAAGGTTTGCATCCAAATTCTTCCTCAAGAACGGATCTTATACAAGCGCAATCACGACTTGTGCTTACTACACCGTAGACCGAAAACAAATGAACGTATCATGGAAGAGTTACACGGCGCATTTGGTACTCACCCAAAGGCATACGATGGCTAAGAAGATTCGAGAACAGTTACTATTGGTCCACCATGGAAGCCGATTGTCACCGCTACGCCGATCTTGTCACAAGTGCCGACGACGCAGACAAAGTGCATGTACCTCAAAGACTTCGAATGTTTTAACACTCCTTGGCTTTTGCAATGTGGGCATTGACATGATTGAGAAATCAAGCCCACCGCCCAACGGACATCGCTTCATCCTTGTGGCAATTGACTATTTCACCAAGTGGGTAGAGGCACTCGCTTGCATCTCGTTACAAGAATGTTGTGGCTCGATTCATCAAGCATAATCTTATCGGTATGGCACTCCGAAAGGATTATCATAGATAACGACTCTAATCTCAACAACAAGATGATCACCGAACTCGCACGCAGCTCAAGATCAAGCATCACAACTCTTCTCCTTATCGGCCTAAGATGAATGGCGCGGAAGCCGCTAACAAGAACATTAAGAAGATTATAAGATGACAAAGGACTTACAAAGATTGGCATGAGATGTTACCATTTGCTCTTCATGGTTATCGCACGGCACGGACATCCACAGGGCAACCCCTCTCTCTCAGATATGGTATGGAAGCCGCCCTACCCATCGAGGTTCGGATACCCTCCACCGTAGTCCTCCAGACGCAGAGTTGGCGAAGACGATTGGGTCCGCATCGCCTTGACCGATTAACTTGATCGATGAGAAACGACTCGCATCCATCCGCCATGGATGATCTATCGAATGATCGAGCATTTAACAAGAAGGTCAAGCACCGAGTGTACCAAGTTGGTGACCTAGTAGTCAAGCGCATCATTCTTCCACAAGGTGATCCTGTGGGCAAATGGACTTCCACCCATGAGGGACCATTTGTAGTCAAGACAAGATTCTCAAAGGAGCTATGATACTTAGCACCATGGACGGTGAAGACTTCCCACACCGTGAACGCAGACATAGTCAAAAATACTACGATGAAAGAGACCCGCTAGGTCGATTTAACCTAGGCAAAAATAGGGTATCCCGCGAACCAAAAGGGTTCGGAAAAGTTAAGGATATATACAAAAGATGTACACCCGCAAGTCGAAAACCCGAAAAGGCGGTTTGGGCAAAAAGGGTATCCCTAGACTAAAACCCGAAAGGGCGGTCTAGGAAAAATTAGGATTTAAGCGCATTTACTATGTCTCGCCCGATCACCTACTTTCGACTACTATCGCTCAAGTTCAAGTGGCGAAGATCAATTCAATCACTTTCACCGACAAAGGAGATGAGATAGTTGAAATATATGAGTACTAGCATAGTTGGAACTTAACGAGATTGTTTCCACATAGCCTTTACCTTTCTCTTGTATAAACTACTCGGCCATACGTCATCTTTCGAATAAATGCAAGTTCCTTTCTTTACAATTTTTGTTGTTTATTGTTGTTTTCATAAAGTCCAAACGTCCGCTTTGAATGATTATACGCATCCGACAATAAGAGCTTGTTCGCAAACATACGAAAAGTGAACATGCAAAAGTACTTACCACGGACTCCAGGAATTGTGATGACAACGAAAGTCACCAATGTGTTCCCCACAGTAGATACCACTCACTACAAATTCTCCCATCTGTACAAATCTCCGCCGTCCGTGATATCTCAACTTCATCATCGTTAGCAGTTTTATCTCCAACAGAGACATTCATCCTCAGCAAGATGCGCTGCAACAAATCCCCTTTCCTCGGCAGCAGCAGTGTCCAGACTTGAAAATTGGTCAGATAGGGCATCGGAGGAAGCTTACATCTGTTATTCCCCGGCCAGAGATTCCGACGGGCTCCAGATCCTTCTAACCCGGTCTCCAGGCAATTACCGAATACTCCAGCAGGATCTATGCACAAGATTCCCCAGTAGAGTACCTCCTAACCTCTCCCCAGCCGAGTTTAGGTACGAGATCTTCAACAACGCGCTTTTCGATCTCTACCATCCACAGCAGTATCTAGGCTCGAGACTTGGTCAGATAGTGCATCGTAGGATTCAAAGCTATATTCCTTCTCAAGGTTTCCGATCCGTCTCATTCCCAAGCAGAAGTCAGACATCCTCAAGCAGAATGTTCACATCTTCCTCAAGATGGATATGTTTTGAAATACCACAGCATCCATCATTCATACATTATTCATAAATATCATAACTTGTGCATATATCACTCATACGCATCGTCATGCATCATACTTTGCATAAGACTAATAATATTCTATCGAAATTTCTCTTGTTTTCTCCAAAACAGGTAAAAATCATTTCTGACGGAAACAGGTCCAAGATTAATACCCGAAACCAGACGGGAAAACTATCTGAACGCCCAACCTCGTTGTTCTCCAACAATGGATCCGTGATTAATACCAAGCTAGACGGGAAACCTTATCCGAACAATCACAGTGTTATCCTCCGATAACAAAGGTGGACCAACACCCGATGCACAATAGGGAAATATCCACATTTTGTCGACTATTATCCCTCGTAGTAATCAACACGAAGAATTATTCGACCTCCTATTATCAATAAAGAACTACGAGAGTCTAGCGCGACGACTCTTGCCTTGATGGCATCTTAAGCCCATCTCCGACTACTTGTCAACATCTCTCACAGACGTCGCATATTTGGTTAAAACCAAATACAAACCAATAACTTCATTCAAAAGGCGAGCACAAAGTCTAACGATGACTCCTTCCTGGCATCCTAAGCCCATCTCCCGCAGTATATCTATAGAGCCCAGCGACGGCTCACTCCCCAAAGCATCAATACTTCCGGATGGCATCTTAAGCCCATCTCCTGTACAACCACCTCGAGTCTGGCGCACGACTCATCCCCCAGCGAAATCTCCAAATGGCATCTCTAAGCCCATTCCTCCGTTATCAACCAACCGCGAGTGCAAATTTGTGTATTGAGTGTTCAATCATCTTCACCTCCAGTCACGAAAGGCAATGCATGCCAATCTAAACCTTCCAAAGATAAGAAGATTGAACAGGCAGTGTCATACCCCAAAATTTGCCCTCATATTTCTCAAGATATTCCATACATCCCTACTCAAGGATTCCTCAAGAGTTGATCAGATGAACACTCTCCTAGACAATCAACCCAAACTAGGGTTTGGCATTTCTCAGATTCAGATGGACTTCTAACACCTCCAATGGTTTTCATGCTTCCTCATATGCTTCAAAGATTCTCCATGTCAAGTTTCAAGCTTCACAAGTCAAGTTTCTCGCATAATTGCTCGATGGTTGAAAATCAACAGATTAGTCAAAAGTCAACTGTGGTCAACATACACCAAAACTTCGATTTTTGGTCAACATCCTCATTTTGAAGTTACATTCATCATTTGATCAAGGGTTGATCATGATTCATCAAGAAAACTCAAGATTTGCTCAAAAGTCAAACTTTCTAAATTAGGGTTTCTAGGTGAAAAGTCAACCAAACTTTGACTCGATCATAACTTTCATACTTTCTCGTAAATTTTTCCACCACCTCTTGTTTTGAAGGAAATTCAATTCTCTACAACTTCATGTCTCACAAGAATGTCCAAAAAATGCTTCATTTGAGAGGAATGGCTCAAAACATTACAGGTCCTTTTCAAAGTCAACAAAAAGTCAACTTTTTATTTTGAGGATATATTGAGCATGGTAACTCCAATTGAGATGAAACCAAAGACATTGTTTAGAGGACTCTTAGAGCTTTCCAAAAAGTCCAAGAACTCTCAAAGATGTGGAAAATTGAGCAAGATACGCCATTCACAAGTTGGGGAATTTTGAAAGAATGCACAAAGAGAGATACTTCAAAAAATCAAATCTTTTGCAAATGGGCCTACTTTTTCTTCATCCTAACTTATTCCTCATGCAATTAGGAGTATCCAAGCCCAAAGCCACGAATTTTTGATTTATTTTTCTATTTAATTTGTAATTTATTCATTTAAATGCAAATTAAACCTTAAAATAAATTATAAAATTGAAATTAATGGCAAAGATTGATTTTATTCTTTCCTTGAGGTCCAATTAACTCACAAATGCCAGCAAATTCGAAATTGGAGCAAAAAAGGCAAGATTGGATTGAAATTGATCAAGTTTTGAAAATTTGATTTTCATGAAAAAATCAAATTTGATTATCATTGAATGGTGATCAAATCTTTCCTAAAACAATGCCAAATCCATCCAGCATATATACCTGATGCATACCAATCACAAGAGGACGAAAAAATTGCCTTTAGAAACCCTAACCTAATTCAAAAAAATCGTGTTCTTGAAGCAATTGGCAATCCTATTTCCAGCCGTTCTCAAGCAATTCTGAGGATTCCATTGCATTCCTTGGCATCTCCAGAGTCGATCCAGATACTCACTTCATTCAAAACCATCCAGAAACAAGAAATTCGAAATCGGTTTGCTCACACTTTTTCCAAATTCGATTTCTAACATTCATGCATTTTTAACACGATTTGCTGTTGTTTTTATGATCAGTGATAAGTTTGCAAGCATTCTGGGTTGTTTGATTGCATTTCCATAGCCTGGAGCTCGATATGCCATAGCTAGGGTTTGTAACCTCGAATTAGGGCTTTGCTAAAACGGAAAAATTAGACTATGAGACTAGCACCAGTGAATTCGGAAAGATGTTCTGAATCGAACCATGGCCTTGGAACTTATTTATATTATGTTTGCTTGATTTTTTGAATTAGCCAGGGACATAGCGTCGAACAATGGTCGACGCTAGCTTCAAATATTCAAAACGAAGAAGACGACTGGATGGCGCGAGATCGTGGCAATGAGAAAGCGACGCGTGTTATTTTCCATTCGTTCCGTTTCAAAACACAAACGCAACGTGGCTCAGTTGGTTAAGGCGCTCACTATTCCTGGATACTCTCCCATGTCCTGAGTTCGATCCCTATGGGCACCCGTTTTGCTTCTTTTCTCAACTTTTTCATGTTTTTCAATATATTTTAATATTTCTATTCAATTTTTAATTTCTTTTCATATTTTATTTCTGCATTTAAAAATTACCAAAAAAATATTTTCTTTTTACATTTATATTCTGAAAATCTTTATTTGATTTAATAAATTAAAAAATAACTTTTTGCATGCATATTTATTTTTATTTTTATTTTAGCATTTAAATCATTGTAAATTAGTTTTTAATTACTAAAATGCATCTAAAAAATCCCAAAAATTATTTTAATATATTTATCTTATTTCCAGCATATAATAATTTTCTCATATTAAAATTTGCATTTTTTCTAACATTTTCTCTTATTTCGATTTCATCATATTTTCCGATTTCTCGCTTGTTTCATGTGTTCATCCGATCGCATTTATTCTTCCGTTTTTTATTTCATTTTTCAATAATGTAATTGCATATGGGTTGTAATAGTTTTAATTAGGATTTTTACTTTTCCGCATTTTAAATTATGTATCTGCCCCAAAGCCATGTAATAGCGTAGGTTTTACTTTCCGCACCTTTCCATTTCCGCTTTTACATTCCGCATTTTAATTTCTGCACCCTATAAATTGCTAGTAATTAGGCGTGTATGGCAAGATAATAATTGGACATAGCCCACTAATTTCCAAGATAACATATATCTGAAATCAACACACTCTTTCACACATGCACCCCTTAGGGTAATTCTCTCTCGTTGCCTTACGAATCCAAATGGTCATGTCCCTCGAACGTAGAGGTATTCTAGCACCGTTGCCTTCAAACAAATCATCATAGTCCCTTCGATACAAAGATCATAGACCCACGATGTCGCCTCCGAATACATGATCTTGACCCTCGATTGTCGCCTACGAAAAAATGATGATAGTCCCTTCGAATGTGCTAGGATACTTCCTACAAGTTGCCTTCTATGACCATCCGATGTCCCTTCGATTGTCCCGCTTACATCCAACGAATGGAGCTACCTACTAACTAATGGTACGGCTAGCACTATTCTAAAGGAAACGTAAAATACGAAAACGACCAATTCTGAGTAGGTAATAAGACTTTTAGTTGCTTGCTCTATCAAAATACTTTTCACACCTCACACCTTTTTTCAAAGTTCAAACTCTTTTCAAAACGAAACATTTCCGAACACTTTGTATACATTCCTACATGAATTATTACAAAGTCAAAGCGAAATGCCTTTTCAAAACATTTTTCAAACACACAGAAAGCACAAGTTTTTCAAAAGTGATCTAGAAAGCAACTAAGAGCCCGTAGATAACTACGGATGGAAAGGGGTGCTAATACCTTCCCTTTTCATAACCATTCTCCGCACTTAATCTAACGAAGGTCTTTTGTGTACTTTTACCTTCCCTTAATTGGATAAAATAAAAGTCGGTGGCGACTTGCTATCCGCACATTTGCGATACAAAATCCAAAAAGTCGGCTTCACCAGACATGTGTACAACAAGAAGCAAGCCACAATTGCACTTTCAACCACTGAAGCAGAAAATGTAGTTGTTGCTGGCTGTAGCACTCAGATGCTCTGGATGAAGAGTCAACTAGAACACTATCATCTGTATGAGTGTAAGATTCATATCTTCTGTGATAATACTTATGCTATATGTTTATCCAAAAATCCCATTTTGCACTCTAAGGAAAAACATATAGAAATTAAGCATCATTTCATAAGGGACTATATTCACAAAGGTGTTTTCACTTTAAACTTTGTAGACATAGACCATCAATGGGCTGATATTTTTACTAAACCTCTTTCTGAAGATAGATTTAAATTCATTCTAAAGAATATTAGTATGGAATTTTGTCCTAAATGAAATTTTGTTTATTGTTATTGTCAAGTTCTGCTCGTAAGAATGAATGTTCTAGTTAACATCTCTTCAAAAGTTTGAATAGAAGTTAAGTTAGAAATCATATCTAGAAGTTCTGAAATATATCCAAAATGTTTCATTACAAATATGGTTCAGCAGTTCATTATATTAAATAGTTGTAACGCTTTTAACCTAGAAGTTGAACAAGTGTTCAAAACTTCTGATAGGTCACACACGCGTGCTAGCTATTGACACGTCATCCCTAGGTAATTATTGCAATCTTTTCAAATGTCAAGAAATCCCTCTAATTTCAAACGTTATTTATTGCGTGTGATGATTAATTTGTTTTAATTTTTTTAAAATAAACTTTAAACTTCTCACATGCACGCGTTTCACTTTAAACACTTCTTCCAAATATCTTTCTCTTTTCACCTCATCGAAAGTTTATGCATTTTTTCTTCTTCTCCATTTTCAAAACCCTAAACCTAGAATTTCAAAATGCCTTCGTAAACCACCGTCCCTATCAACCCGTAAACCACCATTCAACACAATCCTCAGCAATTTGGAAGATACATCATCCTTGAACGTACAATGTTGATTTCTGTTGAGCAGATAGAAGTGGTGTGAGGACTCATGTTTGATTTTGAAAATCTCAGAGATAATGAGCAATGAGCCTGTAATACACCCATTGGAATATCGAAAATAAACGCTCAGTAGTGAGTTTGTAAATCACCCAATGGAAATAAACGGCTAATCAGCAATGATCTTGTAATTCACCCATTAGAGTACTGAAAAGAAATGATCATTAGTGACTTTGTAAATCACCCAAAGGAACTTCCAACAATGAGCTTGTAAATCACCCATCGGAGATAAACGACTATTCAATAATGAGCTAGTAATTCACCCATTGGAATACCGAAAAGAAACGTTCAACAATGAGTTTGTAAATCACCTATAGGAACTTCCAACAATGAGCTTGTAAATCACCCATCGGAGATAAAAGGCTATTCAATAATGAGCTTGTAATCCACCCATTGGAATACCGAAAAGAAATGTTCTACAGTGAGTTTGTAAATCTCCCAAAGGAACTTCGAACAATGAGATTGTAAATCACCCATCGGAGATAAACGACTATTCAATAATGAGCTTGTAATTCACCCATTGGAATACCGAAAAGAAACATTTAACAGTGAGTTTGTAAATCACCCAAAGGAACTTCCAACAATGAGCTTGTAAATCACCCATCGGATATAAATGACTATTCAATAATGAGCTTGTAATTCACCCATTGGAATACCAAAAAGAAACATTCAACTGTGACTTTTTAAATCACCCAAAGGAAATTCCAACAATGAGCTTGTAAATCACCCATCGGAGATAAACGACTATTCAATAATGAGTTTGTAATTCACCCATTGGAATAGGGAAAAGAAACGTTCAATAGTGAGTTTGTAAATCACCCAAAGGAACTTCCAACAACGAGCTTGTAAATCACCCATCGGAGATAAACGACTATTCAACAATGCGCTTGTAATTCACCTATTGGAATACCGAAAAGAAACATATAGGAACTAATATACTTGATGGGGAATATCGGTTGCTCAAGTAAAGAGACCGCCTCCTACTGTTAAGAGAGAGAAAATTGTAATAATACTGCTGGAGGACGTGAACAGACTTCCTGGGAACACCAAATTCACTCCTGTCAAAGAGATGAAATCTTCCTGAAATAAGTGTGGTCTCCATTTGGAAATCATAGTCTAGAGAGATCAAGATAATAATGTTGCTTGGAGATCAGAGTTCAAATCACGATCATACTGGGGAGAATAAATCTGAATGATCATAGAGACCTAGATAAAAAGGTCAAGGCTCTATTCTTCCTCGAGATATAACTTAGTGGGGAAGATAAAAAGGTGAACACTTTCTGCTTAAGGTTGAAATTCTAATGGACAGAGAATAGACAAAACGTGTATGAATGCAAATAATCAAAGTATTGTAATTCTGTTATGCATGATGTATGTATGAATGTATGTGTGTGCATGCATGCATACTGGAAAATCAGACACATTGCATTGAGGATAATCATGGAAGGCTGACTAGGCATGAACAACACATGGCCAAAGAATTATCAACATGAAGATCTCGCATAATCAAACTAACAACCAAGGACAACGTCAGATAAAGGTTCACCAAACTTCGATCACGATCGTTAAATCCCAAGAACGGTAAGCATACTAAAACCTCTTCGACTCCACCGAGGATGAAAATATCACATGCGAGACCAAGATACCTTAACAAAGCAAGATTCATACACGCTCCGGGATAAATCAAGATACTCTATGGGAATGTCCTATTTTACACTTATATCTTGTGCTCGAAAGAAAAATGTTGTGAGAGGTCCTGTTGGGACCATCTTCGAACATTATCAATCTTGTTTGGAATTAGGAACATGTGATTTTATCCCTGCTTCACATTCAAAGTAAATACACTTAAATTGCAAAAAAATTCACAAGTATGTTCTATCGAACTGCTTTGTTTTGAAATATGGTTTTAATAATAAATGAATATTTTTATAAGTTGAATAATATAAGATTGCAAAGAAATTGGATAAGAGGCTCAAATTTTATTGATAGAATGGTAGTCTTCCAATAGCATGACTCCATGGATGATTACAAAGTTTTGAAAAATGGTAAATACATTGAAAAGGTACATCGAAGAACAATGTCCACTATCCTCTATAACAACTTTGAACTTCTTTATTGTAGGCTTCAATTGAGGTATGAAGATGAATCATGCAGATTGTTTCTTCAAAGATCAAGTCTTGTGTGATGTAGTTACTTGCCACAAAAGTGCCTAACTTTTGCCTAGACTGCCCATGCGGGTTTTCAGCCTACCAAGAAATTTATTTTGTTTATGTCTCTAACTTTTTCCTAGACCACTGTTTCGGGTTTTCATTCTAGCGAGTTATTCTTTTATTTATTTAGGCGATGTATTTCTTGAATACATCAGCATTCAGAGGGAGTGGGAACTCCTCTCCATCAATAGTTTCAAGAATTAATGCACCACCTGAGAAGGCTTTCTTGACAACATATGGTCCTTCATAATTGGGAGTCCATTTGCCCCTAAAATCAGAACTTAAAGACATGGTCTTTCTGAGCACGAGGTCACCTTCTCTGAGTACTCGAGGTTTGGCCTTCCTATCAAAAGCTTTCTTCATTCTTTTCTGGTACAACTTAGCATGACACGAAGCGGTCATTCTCTTCTCTTCAATCAAATTCAACTGGTCAACTCGATTGTGAATACATTCAACATCTGACAATTCATCTTCGATAATCACACGCAAGGATGGAATCTCAACTTCAATAGAGAGCACTGCTTCCATGTCGTAAACAAGAGAGAAAGGGGTAGCCACTGTTGAAGTTTGAACCGAGGTCTGATAACCATGCAAAGAAAAGGGTAGCATCTCGTGGCAATCCTTGTAGGTAACAACCATCTTCTGGATAATTTACTTGATGTTTGTGTTAGCAACTTCAACCGCTCCATTCATCTTGGGTCTATAGGGAGAAGAGTTATGATGGACAATCTTGAATTCGTCACAAAGCTCCACCATCATCTTGTTATTCAAATTTGATATATTGTCTGTGATGATCCTTCTTGGCACACCATATCGACAAATGAGATTATTCTTGATAAACCAGACCACCACTTGCTTGGTAACGTTGGCATAAGAGGTCGCTTCAACCCATTTTCCCATTTTCGTTAAGTAATCAAATGCTACCAAGATGAACTAATGTCCATTATAAGCCTTGGGTTCAATCATCCCGATCATGTCAATACCCCACATAGAGAAAAGCCATGGGGAAGAAATAACATTGAGAAGTGTAGGAGGCATATGAATCTTATCAGCATACACTTGACACTTATGACATCTCTTTGCAAATTAGTAACAATCATATTCCATTTTCAACCAATAGTAAGCATTTTCTTAGCCATAGAGTGTCCATTGGCATGGGTACCAAAATAACCATATCATGATTTCTCTTGTACAAAACACCTTCATTGAGGAAGAAAATACCAGCTAGTCGTCTCAACGTCTTTCTATCTTTGCTTGTTGCATCAACCGGATACTCTTAAGTCATCAGGGAGTGCTTGATATCATAATACTGTGGTTTGTCGTCCTTTTCCACATCCACAACGAATATGTAAGTCTACCTTTCTAGGCGCCGATGGTGATTTGAGGGACGCTATTCCATTGGTTTGCTTTGTACATGGAAGCCAAAGTAGCTAAGGCATCACCGCCTAATTTTCATCCGCTGAATATGGGAAGCTCTACCTTATTTAAGAAGGTCAACAATCTCCTCGCATAATATTTTAAGGGATTAAGCCAGGTTGACGAGTCTCCCAATCTCCTTTTATCTATTTATTACCAAAGCTGAATCAACTTACACATCAAGAACTTTGATTCTGAGATCCATGGCTTCTTTAAGACCAATGATGCAAGCTTCATAATCTGCTATATTATTCGTACAATTAGACATCAACCTAGCCGTGAAAGGAATGTGAGATCCTTAGGGAGTGATGATTACAACACCAATTCCTTTTCCGTAAGCATTTACAGCTCCATCAAAGACCATTCCCCATCAAGATTTTGGGTCTGGACCTTCTTCAGGTAAAGTTACGTTATAATCTTTCATTTTCAAATAAATCACATTTTTATTAGGGAAATCAAATCCAACAGATTGATCATCTTCGACCGGCTGATGAGCTAGGTATTCTGTCAACACATTGCTTTTAATAGCTTTCTAGGTGCGGTATTCAATATCATATTCAGATAACAACATCTTCCTGTAAGAGTAGGATTTTCAAAGATGTACTTGATCGAATCCATTTGAGAGATCAACCAAGTAGTAGGATTCAACATATATTGCTGCAGACGCTTCGCAGCCCAGGCTAAAGCACAACAAGTATTTTCCAACATAGAATACCGTGACTCGCAGTCAGTGAATTTCTTGCTTAGGAAATAAATGGCATACTCTTTTCTTCATATTTCATCTTGTTTTCCCAAAATACAAACCATGGAACTATGTAACATAGTCAAATATAGAACCAATGTTCTTCCTTCAACATGAGGGAGCAGGATAGGGGGCTCGAGAAAATACTCTTTGATACTTTCAAATGCCCTTTGGCAATAATTCGTCCATATACAACCTTGATCCTTCTTCAACAACTTGAAGATTGGTTCACATGTTGCATTCATATGGGAAATGAACCTGGAGATGTAATTCAAACATCCAAGGAAGCCTCTGACTTGCTTCTCTGTTGTTGGTGCAGGCATATCTTGTATTTCCCTAACTTTATCAGGATCAACTTCAATTCCTTTCTGGCCGACAATGAAACCCAACAATTTCCCAGATTAGACACCAAATGTACACTTATTAGGATTCAAGCGAAGATGATACATCCTCAAACGCTGAAACAATTTTAACAAGTCTTCCAAATGATCTTCCTCTTTGGGACTTGGAAATCGATCATCAACATACACTTCAATTTCTTTATGCATCGATCATGGAATAGGGTCGTCATGGCCTCTAGTACGCTGCACCAACATTTTTCAATCCAAAAGGCATCACTCTATAATGTAATGTTCCTGTGGTATGATAAACGTTGTTTTTTCATGTCCCTGGAGTCATCTTAATTTGATTGTATCCGAAAATCCATCCATTAAAGAGAACACTTTGCACTTTGTTGTACTGCCCACCAACATATTAATGTGTGGCAAAGGAAAATCATCATTACTCGATCTTGGTAATAAACACACATGTGGACTTTTCCATCTTTCTTAGGTAATCGCACAATATTGGCAATCCATTGAGGATAGACTGATGTCACCATGAAACCGCCAATATGCTTTAAAACTTCCTCTTTAATCTTTATTTCCATTTCGGATGAGTTCTTCTCAACTTCGCTTGGTGGACACTGGCTTCAACGACAAGTTATACTCCACAATATCAATAGATAACCCCGACATATCACGATACAACCAAGAAAAGATATCCACATATTCCTTCAGCATCTCAATCAAATGACTCTTCAGCTCGGGATGTAGCAGTGCTCCAATCTTGACCTCTGTCACATCTTTATCAGAACCCAAGTTAATAGCTACCAACAGCTCTTTGTACGACTGAATGGTATTTTCCTCTCTCTTAAGCAACCGTGAAACCTCTTCAGGGATCTCATAAAATTCCTCTTCTTCGGCCTCATACACAGGATGTTCAAAGTTGGAATAGGGTACAGGGTCATTATTTTCAACGGTTTTATCAATTAATCTGCACATATGATTATGATTGATTTTAAAAACTAACACATGCGACAAGTGATTATGCATATTCATTTCAGTTATTATTTTTATGAAAGGTTTTTTCTTATTACCATTTTTCAAGAAAAGCACAAAAATAAAGACACAATTTGGAATATAAAGCAAACTTTTATCAATGATATTAAATTTCAAAATAACAGACTCTGCCCATACAACATCACTTTCATCTTGGGCAGAGTGATAGGATTGTTATTTTGAAATTAAAACAAACAAAAGTGAATTACTTTGACTCGTGAATGCAAGTAGGGATGCCAATAGCAGTCCAATTACAAACTCTAGTTCCACACATCACAAAGTTGGGAATTTCCTGCTCTTGTCCATCTTAGACAATGGCATTGACTCCTGGAGTGGTTGGATCAAGATAACCAACACTTCAGAAAGCATCCGGATACTTGACAACAGCAGATCTTGGCTTCAATACCTCTTTCCTACTCTTCATGGAAAAACCTAAGCCGACATCAGTCTCCAACCATGTTTTAACAGTGAGTAGGTTAATTGTTCCTTTGTAAACAATAACCTCATCTTCTGGGTCAGAGACTTATTTTAATGTTCGTAAGAAAGAATGCAACATCTCAGCCTTTTTCTTTATATGAGCAAGAACAAATATTGCCCCATCCTGAAATAAATCCAAGACCTTTAAATTCAATAGATCATCTCTTTCAGCAGCACAACCCTAAGGCTTACCGTCACAATTAGGGCAACAACAATGACTAAAATCAATCGAACCCTTCTGAACCCATTTTTCATGTATCTCCATAGGGGTTACCGTGTTGAGCTCTTCAAGATTATTTCGCGTGAGATACTGTAATACGGTGAACTGACTTTTTAGGATTTTTGTATCCAAATGTGCGGATAGCAAGAGTCGCCACCGACTTTTATTTTTATCCAATTAAGGGAAGGTAAAAGTACAGAAAAAGACCTTCGTTAGATTCTGAGTACGGGAGAATGGTTATGAAAAGGGAAGGTATTAGCACCCCTTTCCATCCGTAGTTATCTACGGGCTCTTAGTTGCTTTATAGATCACTTTGAAAATTTTGTGCTTTCTGTGTGTTTGAAAGATGTTTTGAAAAGGCATTTCGCTTTGACTTTGTAATGATTCATGTAGGAATGTATACAAAGTGTTCGGAAATGTTTCGTTTTGAAAAGAGAACTTTGTAATGATTCGCGCCAGAATGTATACAAAGTGTTTTGAAAGTGAGGTGTGAAAAGTATTTGATTTGAGCAAGCAACTAGGAGACTTATTACCTACTCGTAATTTAGTCGTTGCATTTACATTCCTTTAGAATAGCGCTAGCCGCATTAGTTAGTAGGTAGCTCCATTCGTTGGATGTAAGCGGACAATCAAGGGACATCGGATGGTCATAGAAGGCAACTGTAGGAAGTATCCTAGCACATCCGGGACTATCATCATTTTCGAGGCGACAATCGAGGGTCAAGATCATGTATTCGAAGCGACATCGTGGGTCTTATGATCTTTATATCGAAGGGACTATGATGATTTGTTTTGAAAGGCAACGGTGCTAGAATACCCCACGCTCGAGGGACATGACCGCTTGAATTCAGAAGGCAACGAGAGAATTACCCTAAGGGTGCATGTGAAAGAGTGTGTTGATTTCGTAATATATTATCTTGAAAATTAATGTGAGCTATGTTCAATTTTATCTTGCCATACACGCCTATTTACTAGCAATTGATAAGAGTGCGAAAGTAAAATGCGGAATGTAAAGTGCGGAAAGATAAAACGCTATTACATGGCTTTGGGGCGATACATAATCGTAAGATACGGAAAGTAAAAGTCCTAAATTAAACTATTACAACCCATATGCAGCTACATTATTGGAAAATAAAAGAAAAACGGAAGAACCATCTCAGATCGGATCAACCTCGTGAAAAGATGAGAAAAATCTAAAATATGATGGAATCGGATAAGAGGAAAATGTTAGTAAAATGCAAATTTTAATATGGAAAAATTATCACATGCTGGAAATAAGATAAATAAGCTATAATAATTTTTTGGAATTTTGAAAAGATTTAATAATTAAAATGCAATTTATGATGATTTAAATGCAAAATAAAAATAAAATAAATATGCATGCAAAAATTATATTTTTAATTTATTAAATTAAATAAACATTTTTGTGAAAATAATGTAAAAGAAAAATATTTTTGAGGTTTTTAATGCGAATAAAAATAATGAAAAGAATTAAAATGCATGGAAAATATTAAATAAAATAGAAAAATAGAAAATATGCAAGTTTGTGAAAGAAGCAAAAATAAATGGTCCTTGCAGGAATCGAACCGGTGACCCTAGCCTCACAACGCGCTGCCACGACCAACTGAGCTAGAGCGTCCACGTGTTATGGAATTGCAACGAACACGTTTTGAACCAGATTGAATCCTGGCCACTCAAATCACGCGCGAAGACTTCGTCTTCTTCATTTGAATCCTGGGAATTTTGCGTCGGCTTCGTGTCGACGCTATGGCCCCTGCTAACATCAAAAATCACATACAAGTAATATAAATGAAATCTAAAGCCATGGTTCGATTCGTCTTGGTCCACTGATCATCCTGGTAGCATCGGTTTGGTCCAATTTAACCTGATTAGAGAAACCCTAAAACGTGACCTGAAACCCTAATCATGGTATATCACATTCCCGGCCACGAAAATTCAATTGGATGACCCAGAAAGCTTGTAAACCTTATTCTAAGCACGAAACAAACATCAAAACACATTAACAATGCATGAATAACAGAATTCGAATTTTGAAATTTCAAGGACAAACCGATTTCGGATTTCTTGTTTCTTGATGGTTTTGAATGATATAAGAGTCTGGATCGACTCTAAAGATGCCAAGGAACAAGATGGAATGCTTAGAATTGCTTGAAACCACCTAAATCCAAGGCTGCTTGTTGCTTGTATGCCACGGATTTTTGAGTTCTAGGTTAGGGTTCTTGAGCCAATTCTTCTGTTCTCTTGCAATTGGAATGCATTGTATATATATAGTAGAAGGATTTGGCATTGTTTTTGGTAAGAATCAATCACCATTCAAAGCAAATCAAATTTGATTTTTGTACAAAATCAAATTTTCAAAATTTGATTAATTTCCAATCCAATCTTGCCATATTGATCAAATTTCGAAATTTGCTGGCTTTATTGAGTTGCTTGGATCTCAAGGAAGGAATAAAAATCAATCTTTCAATTAATTTTGATTTTATACTTTATTTTTCAATTTAATTTGTATTTAAATGAATAAATTCCAAATTAAATAGGAAAATAAAATAAAAATTCGTGGCATTGGGCTTGGATACTCCTAATTGTATGAGGAACAAGTTAGGATGAAGAAAAAAATAGGCCCATTTGCAAAAGATTTGATTTTTTGAAGTATCTCTCTTTGTGCATTCTTTCAAAATTGCCCAACTTGTGAAGGGTGTAACTTGCTCAATTTTCCACATTTTTGAGAGTTCTTGGACTTTTTGGAAAGCTCTAGGAGTCCTCTAAACAATGTCTTTGGTTTCACTTCAATTGGAGTTACCATGCTCAATATATGTTCAAAACAAAAAGTTGACTTTTTGTTGACTTTGAAAAGGACCTGTAATGTTTTGAGCTATACCTCTCAAATGAAGCATTTTTTGGACATTCTTGTGAGACATGAAATTGTAGAGAATTGAATTTCCTTCAAAACAAGAGGTGGTGGAAAATTTTCTGAGAAAGTATGAGAAAGTTATGATCAATCAAAGTTCAGTTGACTTTTCACCTAGAAACCCTAATTTAGAAAGTTTGACTTTTGAGCAAATCTTGAGTTTTCTGATGAATCATGATCAACCCTTGATCAAATGATGAATGTAACTTCAAAATGAGGATGTTGACCAAAATCGAAGTTTTGACTGTATGTTGACCATAGTTGACTTTTGACCAATCAACCGATTTTCAACCATCCGAGCAATTGTCCGAGGAAATTGGACTCGAAGCTTGAAACTTGACATGAAGAATCTTTGAAGCATATGAGGAAGCATGAAAACCATTGAGGTGTTAGAAGTCCACCCGATCTCGAGGAATGCCAAACCCTAGTTTGGGTTGATTGTATAGGAGAGTGTCCATCCGATCAACTCTTGAGGAATCTTCGAGCATGGATGTATGGAATGTCTTGAGAAACATGAGGGCAAATTTTGGGTATGATGATACATTGTATGTGCTTTGCAGGATCATAACGTCGTCATCAACAATACAAATTCATCAAAAGATACAACTTCATTGTTAGGTGGAACCTCATGTGGAAGAGCGCAAACAACAATAGCCGCATGTTCAACACTGCATTCAAACTTCTCAACTGGGAGATACTCATCAGTGGAAGCATATTCATCATCAGATTCTTCAGACAATTCCTCAATCATATTGACGCCATTGTTGAAACTAACTCTACTCACAATAATCTAGATGGTGCCTTCATCAATCAGGTGTTGAATTCCTCTTCTAACAAGCTACAACCACGATGGTCTCAGCTACATATGGGACAATCACTATAATTATGCGATTCTTGACCTTCCAAGAAATAGAATGCAGCATGCAAATTAACCAGATCAGCATTAGTTTCATTCACATCACGGATTTGGACTTCTCTAGGAGGGTCGTAAACAACATTCACTTCATTCTCAGGCACATCTTTCAACCTAATAACCTGAATAAGATTCCTATCCATCATATCTTGAAAATCACTCTTTATCTTATCACAACCACGAGTATCCTCACACATTACAAGCAACATGGATCATAAGTGCAATAACCCACTTTATGGTTTCTCCATTAAAACGGGCCATGTAGTCCTTTAGGGACTCCGAGGGAAGCTGCCTCCTGACACTAAAAAGTGTTGTATGGGCCACTTTTCGGTGCTGATTTGTTGAATACTGCTGGATTATCTTCTTGGTGAAACCCTGATAGATGATAGTGGAATGCCTGGTAAGGCTCATGTGCCACCTTAACGCTGACTCCTTAAATGTTCCAGCCATCAGCTTTCATTTCAAGGAGTCGGTGGCTCCAATTATGGCCATGGTATTGTTGACAGTGATGATGTGCTCGTGCGAATCCGTTTTTCCGTCATAGGACACCGACATAGGGGGTTTGAAATTCTTCAGGACTTGGTCATCCTGCATAACTTGGGAAAAGGGTCATGCTCCAAGAGATCCAGCCTCGCTCCACAAAGATCGTCCCGGCTATTTTGTTGAAAAACTTAAACATTGTCCCGCAGATTGTCCTTTTCTTTCGCACTGGCTATCATGGCTGGGAAATGCGCCAAGTTTGGCGGTGGTGGGTCTCCTTCCGGTGTCGAAGACAATCTTTTCTAATTATGATATGGTGACCTAGGAAAATTTTGCCAAAGCCCCATGGTGGGTGCCAAATTTCTTGCTAAAAACTATATATGTGATATTTATGGATTCAAGGCTCAAGTGAATTGTCTTGAGCTCCAAGTTATGTTTCTTGCTTACCCTCACCAGAAGTCTTTTATGAGGTGCATCGACCTCAAAATTTATCATGTGTAACATCCATGACCCTTCACTATGTAATTGCCACAAGGTCCTATAACGTTCGTCGTTGCCAATGATGGCCAATAACATAACGCACACCGTCAGGAGTGATCAAGTAGTTACATCTTTGAAGATTCAGCCTTGTTATAACGTACTCATAATTGTCGGCTCTTCAGAACCCCGGGTTCGAGATATGAGCCTCGGTTGCTTCCTCTTCACCTTATGCTAGGTTTATGTCGATGGTGCCTCCGACCTCATAGCTCGGAGACACCTAGCCTTCGTAGCCTTGGTATATACTCTGTGGAATACCTCTTTCTACCGACCGATTGCTCATATATCTTAGTCATCCTCTATACCCTAAGTAGATTTTATTCACGAAAACCATATAGTATAATAATTAATAAAATAAATAAATAAATAATAGTAATTAAAAACTTGGGTGTTACAGGACACATCCTGATTTAGTGAGGCTGGTAAACATGTTTTATTTGATGTTGATTATTTACTGTACGTACAAAATAAATAATTAATGGCTTCCTAAAATATGTAACTTTTTCTTTATCCTTATTAATGTTATTGATCTTTGAAGTTGATGAACATATTATGTTAATCATTGACTATATGTACAAAATAAACAAATACTGACCTGACCCCCTGTCATACCCCAAAATTTGCCCTCATGTTTCTCAAGACATCCCATACATCCATACTCAAGGATTCCTCAAGAGTTGATCAGATGAACACTCTCCTAGACAATCAACCCAAACTAGGGTTTGGCATTTCTCAGATTCAGATGGACTTCTAACACCTCCAATGGTTTTCATGCTTCCTCATATGCTTCAAAGATTCTCCATGTCAAGTTTCAAGCTTCACAAGTCAAGTTTCCTCAGACAATTGCTCAGATGGTTGAAAATCAGTTGTATTGGTCAAAAAGTCAACTGTGGTCAACATACAGTCAAAACTTCTGATTTTTGGTCAACATCCTCATTTTGAAGTTACATTCATCATTTGATCAAGGGTTGATCATGATTCATCAAGAAAACTCAAGATTTGCTCAAAAGTCAAACTTTCCAAATTAGGGTTTCTAGGTGAAAAGTCAACTGAACTTTGACTGATCATAACTTTCTCATACTTTCTCAGAAATTTTTCCACCATCTCTTGTTTTGAAGGAAATTCAATTCTCTACAACTTCATGTCTCACAAGAATGTCCAAAAAATGCTTCATTTGAGAGGAATGGCTCAAAACATTACAGGTCCTTTTCAAAGTCAACAAAAAGTCAACTTTTTGTTTTGAGGATATATTGAGCATGGTAACTTCAATTGAGATGAAACCAAAGACATTGTTTAGAGGACTCTTAGATCTTTCCAAAAAGTCCAAGAACTCTCAAAAATATGGAAAATTGAGCAAGATGCACTATTCAGACGTTGGGCAATTTTGGACAATTGTAGAAAAGGACATCTTGGTCAAAATGCAAAATTTTCCAAATGGGCCTATATTCCTTTTATCCAAACTTGTTCATGACATTATTCTTGACCCATAAATGCTTGGCCTTGGTGATTTTCTATTTTTATGATTTATATTTGAATTTTATAACATTTAATTCAAAAATAAATTATATAAAATATGAAAATTAAGTATTTTTTTTCAAAAGGAGTGGATTTATATTTTTCTTAAAGTCCAAGAAAGCCCAATATTCATACCAAATTGCTAGCTATGGTATTATGAGAAAATCAAATTTTTCCAAAATTTGATTTGTTTTAAAGAGAAAATATTTGCACATTGATTATTCAATCTTTTTCACCCTTTGCCATCCAAACTTTCTATAAATGCTCAAGAAGATCACAAGCCACAAACACGAAACCCTAGCCCTTGCACTAACCCTTATTTTGTCAAAATATTTCTCAAACTTTTGAAAATCGAATTTTAAAAGCATCTCTCACCAAAACCATCCATTCCATTGTGCTCGGAGGTTCCTGTGAGTCGAATCAACTTGCTCGGTTAATCCACCTTAATCGCTATCCAACTCTCACCGGTTTGAATTTTTCATAATTTCGATTTCTTAATTCCATGCATTACTAATTGATTTCATGTGTTTATTTGAGTTCGTGACATTCATTAGAGCGTGTTAGATGCATAACATGTAAGGTTTCACGAGAAATCTCGTAATGCCATTACTAGGGTTTTCAAGGTTGTGAGATTCAAAACTCAAAATCCGTGACGCTTCAGATCTAAAGGACCTCACCATCGTGTTTGTAGAGGTCTAAATAGTCGATCCGGCACTTGTTTCGCTTTAAATGATGCGCTTTGTAGGATTTTCGTGTTAACAAGCTATCGGAGAAGATGACCGAGCCCTAGCTCGGCGTGGACCTCGCTGAACGCCCGACCGCGTGCGAATGGCGTGCTTCGATTGGCTCTCACGTTCCACCTGGGGTCCACTCACGCTGACTCGGTTTGATTCAATTCTCATGACGCGTCATCACTCAAAAACAATTGATTTTGTTTTTCCTAACATCAAATGCCAAGTGTCCCAGTGGTTAAGACGCTTCCTGTTGGTAGATGCCTTCCAATGTCACAAGTTCGATTCAGCCTGGGACCGGTTCTTGTTTTTCTTTTTCCAAACTCAAACTTTTAACTATTTTTCATATTTTCTAATTATTTAATATTTGCATTTTACTAACATTTTTTCTCTTATTCGATTCATCTCGTATTTTTCGATTTCTCATTCTTGTACAGGTTATTCCGATTCGGGCGATTTTCTTTATCGTTTTATTTTTTCCAATAATGTAACTGCTTATGGGATGTAATAGTTTTAAACTAGGCTTTTATTTTCCGCATCTTTCAATTATGTATCTGCCCCAAAGCCCTGTAATAGCGTAGGGCCTTTATCTTTCCGCATCTTTTACATTCCGCATTTTGATTTCCGCACCCTATAAACTGCTAGTAATTAGGCGTGTATGGCAAGATAATAATTGAACATAGCCCACTAATTTCCAAGATAAAATATCCAAATCAACACACTCTTTCGTATATGCACCCTTAGGTAATTCTCTCTCGCTTTCGATTAAATGGTCATGTCCTCGAACGAGGTATTCTAGCACCGCTGTTTCAAAACAAATCATCATAGTCCCTTCGATACAAAGATCATAAGACCCACGATGTCGCCTCCGAATACATGATCTTGACCCTCGATTGTCGCCTACGAAAAATGATGATAGTCCCTTCGAATGTGCTAGGATACTCCTATAAGGTGCCTTCTATGACCATACGATGTCCCTTCGAATGTCCCGCTTACATCCAACGAATGGAGCTACCTACTAACTAATGGTATGGCTAGCGCTATTCTAAAGGAAAGTAAAACAACACGAAAACGACCAATTCTGAGTAGGTAATAAGACTTTTAGTTGCTTGCTCAATCAAAATACTTTTCACACCTCACACTTTTTTTTCAAAGTTCAAACTCTTTTCAAAACGAAACATTTCCAAACACTTTGTATACATTCCTACATGAATCATTACAAAGTCAAAGCGAAATGCCTTTTCAAAACATTTTTCAAACACACAGAAAGCACAAGTTTTCAAAAGTGATCTAGAAAGCAACTAAGAGCCCGTAGATAACTACGGATGGAAAGGGTGCTAATACCTTCCTTTTCATAACCATTCTCCTTAATCGTAATCTAACGAAGGTCTTTTTCTCGTACTTTTACCTTCCCTTAATTGGATAAAATAAAAGTCGGTGGCGACTCTTGCTATCCGCACATTTGCGATACCAAAACACTAAAAGTCGCTTCACAGACATGTAATCAAGCGACTACTGGGAGACACCCTAAAGAGAGAATGCCTTAAGGATTTATAGATCACATTTATAGCTTCGCTTGACTTGTATGCTTTATCTTTAAGGGTTGCTGGGTATTATATTGTTGGGGATCCTACACCCGATCCGGTTTCCTTTAGGTAAGTAGCATTAGATCATTGCGACCGCTAGACGATAACTAAACGGTCAACATGATGGCTACGTTAGCGTGACACTTTGGTTGTCCCGATACTCTTCATTCCCAAGTTGAGGATAGTATTTGGCTTCGTGGTGTCATCAAGCGCTAACTAAACTTTTAGAACCTTAATTGACCCATCTTGGCCATTGAAGGTAGTGAGATGGCCTTTGGTGTAGACCGAGGTTGGTTGATACCGATGCTACGCCATTGAGATCTTTTGGGACATTTTCGTCGACCACTTGGTAGTCGATTGAAATAAGCGCCACGAGAAAGATCAATGATGTGAGATTCCTAGAACCCATTATTATAGGACAGATGAACCAACTCAAACTTTTACGGGTAATCACCTAGACCTCATGCAAGCCTAAAACCTAGGCTCATTGTGTGATTTGATTGTGTGTGCTATACATGACATCATGACATCATCTCGCATTGCATATCATTTCTAACTATTTCAAGGACCTAGGATTTATCTTTGCTGCTTTGTAGGGATTATGGCTTCTAGAAAGACTATCCGAATCAACTTCATGGGTATACCTTCTCACCAAAGAATTGGTTTCGTAGATTCCCACCATGCTTCATCAAAAGACATGGTTATCTACTTGATTTGGTTATTCCGGTTTTGAAGAAGATATGATGCATGTCCTATTCCAGTTCTTCGATCCGAAACACCATTGCTTTACATTCTTAGACTATCAGTTGGTTCCTACCTTGGAAGAGTTCTCTAAGCTACTTGGGGTACCTATTCTTGACCAAATGCCATTCACGGGTTTGGAAAAGGTTCCTAAGTACGAAGACATCGATCCGCTTTACACCTAAAGCGCCGACATTGAAGCCAATTGGGAAACCAGAAGCGGAGTTAAGGGTTTACCTGCCAAGTTCCTCATTAAGAAAGCTC
This sequence comes from Vicia sativa, assembly GCA_021764765.1. Lineage (NCBI taxonomy): Eukaryota > Viridiplantae > Streptophyta > Magnoliopsida > Fabales > Fabaceae > Vicia > Vicia sativa. The sequence goes on from CM038794.1 coordinate 18,703,023, forward strand.
GAGAATTCCTCAAAGTTATGAGTTTCCATGCATTTGAAGACATTGTGGCCTTGCTAATCTATGGTTTGGTTCTATTCCCTAACTCAGACCAATTCATAGATGTCAACGCCATCAAGTTGTTCCTCACCCGCAATCTAGTGCCTACTTTACTGGAGACATCCTACATTCTCTCCACACTGCACTGCTAAGAGACAAGGCACTCTCATGTGTTGTATACCGTTACTATCCAGGTGGTTTATTTCGCACCTTCCTCCATCAGTTTTGAAGAACGAACAAAGGATGAAATGGTCTCAAAGACTAATGTCACTCCCTCATTCAGATATCGGTTGGAGTCTTTTCTCTCAAAAGGACTTCACCTTCATTGAGTTGTGGAGAATCCCTAATGTACCACCTTGGTATAAGGGGGTATTACTTACAACCCCTCTCTAGCTCTACGCGCTCGGTTTTGCTCAAGAGATGGTCCACATGATATGCTTCTCCAAGATGTTGTGTTCGACTACAATCACGATCTCCATCACCGATTTAAGGTTCATACATGCTTGGGGCATGGTAAAGAAGATCGATACCAAAACTCCATTCCTTGGGAACCTTACCTCAAATGGGTGCGAGCTCGAGCTCAAAACCTCATGATGCCATTCATACTGCTCTACCAAGAATTATGGAACCTTGCTATAGGTGACCTATCCTATATGTTTCTCCATCCCGACATGCCTACCGATTTCAAGACTTGAAGAGATCCCGGATTCAATTTTAAAGAAGAAAGGGATACCTTGAAGCCCAAATGCAAGCGAGAAGAAAGTGCTAGAGTTGACCAAGCTACTTCACGAGGAGCGCAACGCCACTACCGGCACCAAGAGGAAGCCCATGGAGACCTAGAGCTTTAGGATTATTATGCTTTTATTGTTTTGAACCATCTTTGTACTTAAAAGAAAAAGAATAAAAGAGAACTAATATTTGTTTGTTCATTTCTTGTTTAACAAATTTAAACTTAGAGTCCTTGAAAACATTGCATAGCATTCGATAAACATTGCATAGCATAGCATAACATTGCATCACGTGTACATTGAGATTGGTTTCTCATCCTCTTGCTATTTATTTTAGCAAAGAATGGCTCTCAACAGATCACAAAGATCTCCTGTGTTCGTAATGCCCGCCAGCAGATGTTCGCTAGCTTGGTCCAAGGCCAAGGAGATCCGAAAAAGCTCATCAACAGAAAGAAGAAGGTTGTTGGCCTTCTCAACATGGGCAGACGCTACAAAGGTGGTCCTAAAAGAGTCAGCCGGATTGAACTCTCAAGACAAAGGTCAAGAATGAGGGGAGTGCCAAGGGTGATGGCGAAGGCAGCCAGCGTGAGCCCGAGAAAGGAGGAGACGATCAATACGACCATAGCCAATACTCTGATGAAGATGACAAGTACAAGAAACTTGAAGACCGTCTGAATGGTGGAAAATCAAAATGTCCGGGCTGAATTTTGATGATCTGAGTCTTGTTCCTGGTGTTGTGATTCCTCCCAAATTCAAAGTTCCTACCTTGCCAAGTATGATGGCATTTCTTGTCCAAAGTGCATTTGAAGTCCTATGTTCAAGATCAATCCCCACACCGATGATGTAAAGTCAGGATGCATTATTTTCAAGAGAGTTTGTCCTAACTCAATTGGAGTGGTATTATCACCAGAGAATGACCGTATCCATACTTGGAGTGACTTGGCCGATGCTTTCATGCATGAGATGAGTATAATGTCGAATTGACACCCACTCGCATGCAACTACAAAGCATGTCTATGGGTCGTGATGAGAAGTTCAAAGAGTATGCTCAGAAATGGAGAGATTTAGCAGGCAGAGTTCAACCACCCTTGTCCAATAGGGAATTGGTTGATATGTTTATGGGAACATTGTCAGGCCCATTCTTCAATCATCTGATTGGAAACTCTTCGGCCGGATTCATCGAGCTGATACTTACAGGCGAGCGTATTGAAGCTGGTATCAAGAGTGGAAAGATTCAGGTAGAGACATCTTCAAATGTCTAAGAGAACTTTGGTGGTAAGAAAGAAGCCAATGTGTATGGTCGAAAAGCCGAGCCAAGAACGATCGCCAACTGTAAGGGGCCAGTGATCTCCAATCCTACATCGCAACCTCGCTGAGACAACGCGCTGCGAAAGATGCCATTTAAGATCAACATGCCATTGTCGCAAGCCTTGCAACACATGTTGAAAGGTAGCCGATTACCTTGAGGGATCCTCCTCGTAATGTCAATACTTCCTCTCCGAGATATAATCCTAATGCTAAGTGTGCTTACCACCCAATAGCCCCGACATAGTAATCGATGATTGTTGGGCTCAAGAACAAGATTCAAGATATGATTGAAGCTAAGCATTGAGTTTGATCCTCCGCTGAGACCGAATGTGATCAACGCGCCTATGCCTAACCATGACAAGAGTTCTAATGCTGTTGGTGACGATACTTATGTTTTCAACATAGATAACTTGACCATTCCTCTGATGACTATTAAGAGAGATTTTCCAAGTTTTGTCAATCCAGATGCCCGAAAATTGTCTGGTGCCCTCGCACCCAATGGTTGTGCTTGGTTGAGAAGACGTGTCCAGTGCATGATGGATAACCGTGAGATACTATTCTTGAAACCACCTGTGCAGAAGCTGTGTGAAGAAATGTCTAAATTGAAGATTGACAATGCGGATGAAACAGTACCGTCTGCATGGGATACCTTGGGGCAGCCAAGTGGAAAGTATGACTACATGGTGAAGTATTCTGTTCCTGAGAGCTACAAGATTCCTATTGAAGACGTTAAAGTAACCGGATGGGGGGACGATTTCCCAGAAGACTATGCTGATGTTAATACCATAAGGATTTCCTCTGCTGATCCTGTGCCTAGAGTGGCACCCCTCATTATCACTTCTCCCAGACCAGTCCCATATTCCTCTGACAAGGCTATCCCTTGGAATTATGGAGCTGATGTTTACTATCATGGCGTCAAGCAAGACCCTCTGACGATTGAAGATCTTACTATTGAAGCTACCATTCCTGACGTTGACAACATCACCGGATCAAGTAAAGTGACCAGAACCGGAAGGGTATTCTCTCCAGATATCTCTCCTCCAAAAGACACCGCGACTCAACTGCATTCCAAATACTCAACCAATATCCCCACTAGTGGGAAAGAACCAAGAACTCATCCCGCTCAACCGTAAGTGCTAAAGGAAGTTGTCAATACACCTCCAAACAAGAAATGGAGGAAATTCAAGATTATCAAGAAGAGTGACTACAATGTTGTGGAACTGGGACAGATCGCCCAAGATCTCCATGCTTGCACTGTTTTGTGCTCCGAGGCTCATGCTAACGCCTTGGTGAAATTTCTGAAGAATGCTCACGTGCCGCAAGACTACAATGTTGTGGAACAATGGGATGACTCGCCCAAGATCTCCATGCTTGCACTGCTCTCCACTCCCGGTTACACAAGCTCCTCCTAGGATGGCCTCCCGAAAGATGCTCAAGCCGCAACAAGAAGGTGGTAGTACTGCTTGGGGCCCCGATCTTCCTTTCAAATTCGACAAGACCGGTTTAGGCTTCACTATCAAGGGTCAAGATGATATGCCATGAGCTGCCGACCAACTTCCTCTCCGCCCGAGTGGAATCCATGCTATAGAAGACGGACGATGACTTCGACATCAAGAATGGATCTTTCCAACTCCGCATCAAGGACTCAAAGAATTGGAAGATCAAGACGTTATACCAATCTCCTTTAGTCGAGTAATTATTCTTGTTTTGTTTGCTTTTCAGATTTTCTATGTTTTGAACAATAAACTCTAAAGCCTAGTGCCTTGCCCAGGCATCATGGCTCGCTTATGTAGGGTTATTATTTGTCGTTATGTATTTTCATTCAATAAATTCGTTGGACTTTGCATTCAATTGTTTTTCTTTCTTTACTTTATCACCCCTTCAAAAGGCTATGTGTTCTTACACACACCCACGTGATACACCGCAGTAATCACTCAATCTCATAATAATATGCTATTGCTAAATATGACTTCGATAATCCGATCTACCAAGTCAAGATGAATGTGAGGAAGATTGTGAAGTGCAGGAGAACTTGTCGATCACAGAAGAAGAGCGAGTTATACCACACGAAGAGCAAGTTGAGGTTGTGAATTGGGTACTAGCGAAGATGTAAAAGAGATCAAGATAGGAGCGGGTCTTGAGAACAAGTTAAAGAAAGGTTGGCAGTATGCTACGAGACTACATTGAGGTTTTTGCTTGGTCATGAAGACATGCCGTGTCTAGACATTGATATTGTGGTGCACCGATTGCCAACCAGAAGGTTTTCTCCCAAGAAATGTAAGGTCTGTCAGACGCCCCGAGATGTCCGAGAAAATCAAAGCCGGGTTATGAAGCGCTCAACGCAGTTTCTTAGCCGCTATTTATCCGCAGGTTGCAAATGTGGTTCCTGCATCTAAGAAGGATGGTAAAGTACGAATGTGTGTGGATTACGTAGATCCGAACAAAGCGAGTCCGAAAGATGATTTTCCACTTCCTCATATTGATGTTCGTTGACAACACCGCCAAAGATAAAGTTTTCTCCTTCATGGATGGTTTCTCCTACATAATCGATCAAAATGGCTCCCAAGACATGGAGAAGACAACTTTGTTACAAGGGGTACTTTCGCTACAAAGTTATGCCGCTTGATTGAAGAACGCAGCGCCACTTATCGGTTATGGTGACGTTATTTCATGACATGATTCATCACGATAGAGGTCTACGACGACATGATAGCTCGATCACGCATGTATGAGAACATCTCGATCATTTGCGTAAACTATTTGATGATCAAGAAGCATGCACTGCACTTAATCCTAACAAGTGCACTTTTGGAGTCGATCCGTAAACTCCTAGGGTTTGTTGTCAATGGTAAAGGTATTGAAGTTGATCCACCAAGGTTAAAGCCATACAAGAGATGCCACCCCTGCATCGAGAAGGAAGTCGAGGTTTCGGGCCGATTGAATTACATTGCCGTATCATTGCACACCTAATCGCCTTGTGAACCAATCTTCAAGTTACTAAAGAAAGATCAAGTGGTAGAATGGAATGACGATTGCCGATCGCTTTTGACAAAATCAAGGAGTACCCATGTAATCCTCCCATCCCGATGCCGCCATCAAGGAAGACCTCTTATCATGTACTTGATGAGTTAGAGAACTCAATGGGGTGTGTGTTGGGCAACATGACGAGTCCGGTCGAAAAGAGCATGCAATATACTACCTTAGCAAAAGTTTACCGATCGGAAACAAGATACTCACAATGAGAAAACTTGCAACGCTTTGGTCGTCACGACTAAGACAAGATATGTTGACTCATACTACCTTGTTGATTTCTAAGATGGATCCGATAAAATACATCTTTGAGAAACCAATTTCTCCGAAGAATAGCAAGATGGCAAATGATCTTGACCGAATATGACATCCAAACACTTCTTTAAAGCAATCAAAGAGAGTGTAGTAGCCGATCATTTGGCTCATCGTCGAGATGACTATCACCATGCACCGAAGTTTCGCATCGAAGATGTTTTGCTAGTTACCGATCAGAAGAACTGTGCCGGACGAAGGACCCGAACAAGGATCCCGATGGACCATGGTTTTGATGGAGCCTCAAACGCACTTGGCAATGGCATTGGCGCCATCATACCCCCACAAAGGACATACTTTCACCGCCGATTATGTTTCAGCTTGCACCAACAATATGGTCAATACGGTGCATCATGGGTATTAAAGTCGCTATTGACTTAAGAATCAAATTCTTGCAAGTGTACAGAGACTCAATTTTAGTGATCACCGATTATAAGTAGGGATACTAAGCATCCGAATCTCATTCCATATCGAGAGCATGTTCGAGTCCGATCCCTACTCAAGAGATTACTTTGATCACATTCCACGAGAAGAGAATCACCATGACGATTAGCTACTATGTCATCTATGTTCAAGGTTAGATGGGACAACGAGGCCCCCGATCATCATTGAGAAGTTTGACGAACCAAAGATATTGTTATGAGCTTGATACAGAAGAAAAACCTTGGTACTACGATGTGAAAAGGTATCTTGAGACTCAAGAATATCCCGCAGGGGCATCTGTCAATGATAAGAAGTTCATGAGAAGATTCGCATCCAAATTCTTCCTCAACAACGGCATCTTGTACAAGCGCAATCATGATTTGTGTTTACTTTGTTGTAGACCGAAACAAATAAACGATCATGGAAGAATTACACGAAGGCGCGTTTGGTACCCACTCCAGTGGACATACAATGGCTAAGAAGATTTTGAGGACAGGTTACTATTGGTCCACCATGGAAGCTGATTGTCACCGCTACACTCGATCTTGTCACAAATGCCAGATTTACGCAGACAAAGTACATGTACCTCCAAGACTCAATGTTCTAAACCTCCGTGGCCTTTTGCAATATGGGCATTGACATGATCGGAGAAATCAAGCCCACAGCCCAACGGACATCGCTTCATCCTTATGGCAATTGATTATTTCACCAAGTGGGTAGAGGCACTGCTTGCATCTCTACCAAGAATGTTGTGGCTCGATTCATCAAGCATAATCTTATCTCGTTGATGGCACTTCCGAAAGGATTATCACGTATAAAGGCTCGAATCTCAACAACAAGATGATCGCCGAACTCGCATACGCTCAAGATCAAGCATCACAACTCTTCTCCTTATCGGCCTAAGATGAATGGCGCAGGAAGCCGCCAACAAGAACATTAAAAGATCATACGTAAGATGACAAAGGACTTACAAGGATTGGCATGAGATGTTACCATTTTCTCTTCATGGTTATCGACCACAAGACGGACATCCAGGCAACCCCTTCTCTCTCAGATACGGTATGGAAGCCGCCCCACCCATCGAGGTTCAGATACCCCACTGAGTCCTCCAGACGCAGAGTCGAAGACGATTGGGTCCGCACACTTGACCGATTAACTTGATTGATGAGAACGACCGGCCCATCCGCCATGGATGATTTATCGGCGAATGATTAGAGCATTTAACAAGAGGGTCAAGCATCGAGTTTACCAAGTCGGTGATTTAGTAGTCAAGCGCATCATTCTTCCACAAGGTGATCCTGTGGGCAAATGGACTCCCACCCATGAGGGACCATTTGTAGTCAAGACAAGATTTTCAAAGCGGAGCTATGATACTTAGCACAATGGATGGCTAAGACTTCCCACACCCCGTGAACGCAGTATATAGTCAAAAATATTACGATAAAGAGACCCGCTAGGTCGATTTAACCTAGGCAAAAATATATCCTCGCGAACCAAAAGGGTTCGGGCAAAAGTTAAGGATATATACAAAACATGTACACCCAAGAACTTGAAAACCCGAAAAGGCGGTTTGGGCAAAAAGGGTATCCCTGAGATCGAAACCCGGGGCGGTCTAGGAAAAGTTAGATTTAAGCGCACGACTATGTCTCTTCCGATCACCTACCTACGTACTACTACTATCAAGATTCAAGATTCAAATGGCTAAAATCGATTCAATCACTTTCTACTAACAAAGAAGGAGATGAGATAGTTGAAATATATGAGTACTAGCATAGTTGGAACTTAACGAGATTTGTTTCCGCATAGCGTTTTACCTTTCTCTTGTATAAACTACTCGGCCATACGCCATCTTTCAAATAAATGAAAGTTACTTTCTCTTTACAATTTTTGTTTGTTGTTGTTTGCATAAAGTCCAACGCTCGCTTAATGATTATATGCATCCGACAATAAGAACCTGTCCGCAAACATGCGAAAAGTGAACATACAAAAGTAATTACTACAGGCTCCAGGAATTGAGATGACGACGAAAGTCACCAAAAGCTTTCCCCCCCCGCAGAACACACCACAAACCTTCCCCAGCGGAGTACGTGTCAGTCCACGAGCAATAATTCCACCCAACTGGAATCATGTTACATCAGCCTCCTAGCAATAACACTTCATTCCCCAGCCGAGATATCTATCTCCAGCAAATATCTCTCAGCAATTCCCCATTTTCTCCAGCAAAAGCATCCAGACTTGGAACTTGGTCAGATAGTACATCGGAGGAAACCTACACCTCTTATACCTCAAACAGAGATTTCGATGGGCCCTAGATCCTTCTAACTCGGTCTCCCACCAGCTACCAATTGCTCTCCGACAAATCCCCAACAGAGTGCCTCCTGAATTATCCCCAGCAGGGTCTACGAACAAGATTTTGACATCGCTCGATTTCCACCATCCACAGCGCTCGGACTCAAGACGTGGTCGATAGTGCATCGGAGGAATTCAAATTATCATCCGCTCCATCCCTGCGTGGTTTTCCGCCCACCTCATTATCAAACAGAACATCCGCATCTTCCTCAAGATGAATATGTTTTGAAATGCTACAACATCCATCATGCATACATTACTCATAAATATCATAATTTGTGCATATATCATTCATACGCATCGTCATGCATCATACTCTGCATAAGACTAACAATATTCTATCAAAATTTCTCTTGTTTTCTCCAAAACAGGTAAAAGTCATTTCTGACGCAAGCAGGTCCAAGGTTAATACCCGAATCCAGACGGGAAAACTATCCGAACGACCAACCTCGTTGTTCTCCAACAACGGATCCAGGATTAATACCCGAAGCTAGACGGGAAACCTTATCCAAACAATCATAAGTTATCCTCCGATAACAGGCAGTGGACCAACACCCGATGCACAACAGGGAAATATCCACATCTTGTCAACTATTATCTCCTCAGAGCAGTCAGCACGAAGAACTATTCTGACCCTCTCTTACTATCAACAGCAACTACGAGAGCCTAGCGTATTTACCTTGCTGCCTTGGATGGCATCTTAAGCCCATCTCCGACTACTTGTCAACATTTCTCAGCTTTCAGAATGCTGCATATTTGGTTAAAAATCAATACAAACCAATAACTTCATTCAAAGACGAGCACAAAGTCTAACGTACGACTCCCTCCGGATGGCATCCTAAGCCCATCTCCTTCCAGATGCATCTACAGAGCCTAGCGTACGGCTCACTCCCCAGCATCGATCTTTCCGGATGGCATCTTAAGCCCATCTCCTGTACAACCATCTAGAGTCTAGCGCACGACTCATTCCCCAGCGAAATCTTCAGCTTCTCCAAATGGCATCTATAAGCCCATTCCCGCATTATCAACCAACAGCGAGTGCAAATTTTCAGTAGAGTGTTCAATCATCTTCACCTCCAGTCACGAAGGCTAACACGCCAATCTAACCCTTCCAGTACAAGAAGATTGAACAGGGGAAGCTTTCATACCCCAAAATTTTCCCTCATGTTTCTCAAGACATCCCATACATCTATACTCAAGGATTCCTCAAGAGTTGATCAGATGAACACTCTCCTAGACAATCAACCCAAACTAGGGTTTGGCATTTCTGATCCGATGGACTTTAACATCTCCAATGGTTTTCATGCTTCCTCATGTGTTTCAAGGATTCTCCATGTCAAGTTTCAAGCCTCACAAGTCAAGTTTCCTCGCATAATTGCTCGATGGTCGAAAATCAACAGATTGGTCAAAAGTCAACTATGGTCAACATACAACAAACTTCGATTTTTGGTCAACATCCTCATTTTGAAGTAATATTCATCATTTGATCAAGGGTTGATCATGATTCATCAAGAAAACTCAAGATTTGCTCAAAAGTCAAACTTTCCAAATTAGGTTTCTAGGTGAAAAGTCAATCAACTTTGACCGATCATAACTTTCATACTTTCTCGTAAATTTTTCCACCATCTCTTGTTTTGAAGGAAATTCAATTCTCTACAACTTCATGTCTCACAAGAATGTCCAAAAAATGCTTCATTTGAGAGGAATGGCTCAAAACATTACAGGTCCTTTTCAAAGTCAACAAAAAGTCAACTTTTTATTTTGAGGATATATTGAGCATGGTAACTCCAATTGAGATGAAACCAAAGACATTGTTTAGAGGACTCTTAGAGCTTTCCAAAAAGTCCAAGAACTCTCAAAAATATGGAAAATTCAGCAAGATGCACTATTCAGAAGTTGGGCAATTTCGGACAATTGCACAAAAGGACATCTTGGTCAAAATGCAAAATTTTCCAAATGGGCCTATATTCTTTTTATCCAAACTTGTTCATGACATTATTCTTGACCCATAAATGCTTGGCCTTGGTGATTTTCTATTTTTATGATTTATATTTGAATTTTATAACATTTAATTCAAAAATAAATTATATAAAATATGAAAATTAAGTATTTTTTTTCAAAAGGAGTGGATTTATATTTTTCTTAAAGTCCAAGAAAGCCCAATATTCATACCAAATTCGTGCTAGCCATGGCATTCATGAGAAAATCAATTTTTTTCCAAAATTTGATTTGTTTTAAAGAGAAAATATTTGCACATTGATTATTCAATCTTTTTTCACTCCTTTTGCCATCCAAACTTTCTCTATAAATGCTCAGCAAGATCACAAGCCACAAACACGAAACCCTAGCCCTTGCACTAACCCTTATTTTGTCAAACTATTTCTCAAACTTTTGAAAATCGAATTTTAAAAAGCAACCTCTCTCAGCCAAAACCATCCATTCCATTGTGCTCGTGGAGGTTCCCAGAGTCGAATCAACTCTTGCTCGGTTAATCCAATCTTTAATCGTATCCAACTCTCACCGGTTTGAATTTTTCATAATTTCGATTTCTTAATTCCATGCATTACTAATCGATTTCATGTGTTTATTTGAGTTCGTGACATCATTAGAGCGTGTTAGATGCATAACATGTAAGGTTTCACGAGAAATCTCGTAATGCCATTACTAGGGTTTTCAAGGTGAGATTCAAACTCAAAATCCGGACGTTTCAGACGAAAGGACCTCACCATCGTGTTCAGAGGTCTAAATAGTCGATCCGGGCACTTGTTTCGCTTTAAATGATGCGTTTTGCGTGATTTTTAACAAGCTATCGGAGAAGATGACCGAGCCCTAGCCCGCGGACTCCTGAACGCCCGACTCGCGTGGCGTAATGGCATGCTTCGATTGGCTCTCACGTTCCACCTGGGGTCCACTCACGCTGACTCAGTTTGATTCAATTCTCATGACGCGTCATCACTCAAAAACAATTGATTTTGTTTTTCCTAACATCAAATGCCAAGTGTCCCAATGGTTAAGACGCTTCCTGTTGGTAGATGCCTTCCAATGTCACAAGTGCGATTCAGCCTGGGACCGGTTCTTGTTTTTCTTTTTCCAAACTCAAACTTTTAACTATTTTTCATATTTTCTAATTATTTAATATTTTGCATTATATTTTAATTCTTTTTATAATTTTTATTCTGCATTAAAAAATCATCAAATTTTTTTTTTCTTTTTACAGTATTTTCCTAAAATGTTTATTTAATTTATAAAATTAAAAAAACTTAATTTTCCATGCATATTTATTTTTATTCATAATTTTGCATTTAAATCACTTTTAATTCATTTTTAATTACTAAATCTTTTCCAAAAAATCCCAAAAATTCATTTTAGCATATTTATATTATTTCCAGCATGTATTAATTTTTTCATATAAAAATTTGCATTTTACTAACATTTTTTCTCTTATTCGATTCATCTCGTATTTTTCGATTTCTCATTCTTGTACAGGTTATTCCGATTCGGGCGATTTTCTTTATCGTTTTATTTTTTCCAATAATGTAACTGCTTATGGGATGTAATAGTTTTAAACTAGGCTTTTATTTTCCGCATCTTTCAATTATGTATCTGCCCCAAAGCCCTGTAATAGCGTAGGGCCTTTATCTTTCCGCATCTTTTACATTCCGCATTTTGATTTCCGCACCCTATAAACTGCTAGTAATTAGGCGTGTATGGCAAGATAATAATTGAACATAGCCCACTAATTTCCAAGATAAAATATCTGAAATCAACACACTCTTTCGCATGCACCCTTAGGGTAATTCTCTCGTTGTTTTCGATTAAATGGTCATGTCCTCGAACGTAGAGGTATTCTAGCACCGCTGCCTTCAAAACAAATCATCATAGTCCCTTCGATACAAAGATCATAAGACCCACGATGCCGCCCGAATACATGATCTTGACCCCGATTGTCGCCACGAAAATGATGATAGTCCCTTCGAATGTGCTAGGATACTCCTATAAGGTGCCTTCTATGACCATACGATGTCCCTTCGAATGTCCCGCCACATCCAACGAATGGAGCTACCTACTAACTAATGGTATGGCTAGCGCTATTCTAAAGGAAAGTAAAACAACACTAAAACGACCAATCGAGTAGGTAATAAGACTTTTAGTTGCTTGCTCAATCAAAATACTTTTCACACCTCACACTTTTTTTCAAAGTTCAAACTTTTCAAAACGAAACATTTCCGAACACTTTGTATACATTCCTACATGAATCATTACAAAGTCAAAGCGAAATGCCTTTTCAAAACATTTTCAAACACACGTAAAGCACAAGATTTTCAAAAGTGATCTAGAAAGCAACTAAGAGCCCGTAGATAACTACGGATGGAAAGGGGTGCTAATACCTTCCCTTTTCATAACCATTCTCCCTTACTCAGAATCTAACGAAGGTCTTTTTCTGTACTTTTACCTTCCCTTAATTGGATAAAAATAAAAGTCGGTGGCGACTCTTGTTATCCGCACATTTGCGATACCAAAAACACTAAAAGTCAGTTCACCGTATTACACCCCCACTATTTAAAATTGTTGGTGTTACATCTACGAAGTTGATATTTTCCTATGGATTTTCATATTTGGAACATGAAAGGGAGAAAAAACTCACATGGGTACTAGAGATGTTGAAGGAGTTGTTCTCATCAAAGAAGTTTCTTCCCAAGTTCATACTGACAGATCGGGTACTTACCTTGATGAATATCATTAAAGTTTTGTTCTCATCCTCAATTCATCTGTTGTGTGTGTTCCATATTTCAAAAAAATGTTCGTATGAAGTGCTAGGAGTATGTCGAATCTAATAAGCAAGAGCATGTTATGAATATATCAAACAAAGTCATGTATTCATATATTGAATGTGAGTTTGAGAAATAATTGAAACATTATCAAATAGTATGTGGTTATATCCCTTTATTTTTTAGTATGTGAAAAAAACATGGTTGACACCCTATAAATAAAAATTTGTTGTTGGATGGACTAATTGAGTCACACATTTAGAGAACATGAGAACAAACAAGTACATCTTTGTGAGTTTCATTTTATTATAGAAATATTCATCAATTTATTTATACAAATTTTTATATTATTGTTTTTGGGGTTGAGTCTACTCATTGAAACTCAAAAACATGTTAACTACTAATCATGGAGACTTGTGCGCTAACCGGGATGTCGTTAACACATATTAAAGTTGCAATAATATGCAACTAAAACATAATTCCAAAAGAATATTTTCAATATTGAGCATCAAGATAAACCCATTTTACTTTAGACTACACGATTGTGATCAAGATAACGATACAACACGCTGCAAAGGATTTGAAAGGGTAAAATTTGTTGGTTCTCACAAACTTAAATGTAGTTGCTTCATTCAAGATATGTGTTACCTGTGTGTGTGAATTTGTAGGTATTCAAATACAATGTTACCATATTCCATTATAATCCATTAATTTGTTTTGGAAGAAAGTACTCATTGAAGAGCATGAAGTTATAGAAGAAGAGAGTGAGACACAATTGGACTTATAAGAAAAATGTGAAATGTTGAAGAAGTATTTTCAGCACCTTAGTAACAAACCAAAAATAGGAGTTAAGAGATGTAAGAAGGGGACAGAGAGTGACTTTCATCGTGATCCTTTGTGGTGGGAGTATACTGAGGCCTCGCAGGGAAACCATACGATAAAGAGATCATATAATCAAGCTCCATTAAGCCAACCATCTAGAAAGTCTTGTAAACATCTTTACTTGTCTCAGATTTCTTTTGTATTAAATGACTATTGTTACGTTGTAGAACCCGAAATAGAGAGGATTGTGGAAATCGCGGCAAAGCAATGTTTCCTTAGCACTACAATATGTGGCACCGTGGATCAAATATTGTGAATATGGTGCGTCTTGAACTAGAGGAATTTATCTTGAATTAATGTCACTACTCTTTAATATGACGGATCAAAGTAGGGATACTTGCATGATTAGAACAAAAACAACTAAATTAGTTTAGAGTTCAAGATAACGGTGGTGAAAGTGGGGATTAGAGACCGTGCACCTGAAAATCCTCTCTGGGTTTTTTATACCATGATCCTGATGGAGGAGGTTGGATAAATGGGCCTCTTGTTATTAGGCATTTTACCGATAGGGAATCAGGTCCTGGGCCTTTGATCGACACAAAACAGCTTCCCAAGACTCGCTTCTCAACCGTGATGTTAGGGGAATCTTTTAGTTGTGATCGTCCCTTGAGAATGATTGTTGAGGTGTCGCCGGACATGTTTTGTTTTGGTTTTTCGAAAGAGTAATGGGAAGTTGAGCATTAAATACAACCTCATTATTGAAATGTTTCTCCGCTTTTCTCTTGATGTGTAACTTGTAAAAAGTATGGGGGCGTGATATAGCTTATTGTACACTTGAGTAAACTTGAATTCGCTTGTGTTCTGAAGATTAAATACGACGGTTGATCCATACTTGATTCTTGCTTTCAATCTGATCCACTGGTTTTCATTTTCCTATATAAGGATAGAGAGTTTGGGGAATTTTTTGTCATCTTGTAGATTGAGTTTCCATTGTCTCCTTGAGCCTTCCCCTCTTTCCCGAGAATGTGTTTCCCAGGAGTAACTATTGTTACACATTCAAAGCTTTCAAATCTTTATAGCCTCTACTTCAGACCTTCTCCCAACTTTATTACCTTTAACCTTGCATTTTTAGGTATCTTTTCTTCCCTTTAGCTTTTCATTCCAAAATTTTATTGTATTTTCACCATGATCGATAACCTTATTATCATCGAGTAATTTCAAGGGAACTATTTCTTCATCATCGAAAATGGGAATGAAGTATTAATCGTATTCCTTCCCTTCTATCACTGAGAATTTTAAATTAGAAGTCATCCTTTTGATGATTCAAAAATGTAAAGGGCGTCAATAAAATCTCTTTCACACAAGGTTCATTCTAGGTATTCTTTAGAGACTCTCTTCCTAACTAAGTCTGACAGGGGTGAAAACCTAGTTGAGAAATAGATGACTCCTCTTGTCCTGACTGAGGCAAAAATAGAATTAACCATCAAAGGAGAGGCAGTATAGGTAGCTTTGTAAAAACAAACCAGAGAGAGACTCGGTCACAAACCTAGTGATGTTGAAATAGCTCGTCATTTGGAGTTCCATGGCCATTTTGATGGTGTACCCTAGGTCACAATAAATAATCATATAAAGACGATGTATTGGCTCGTAATGTGAGTTGGATAATGTCAATAGATACCACTTGGTAGTCATTGAAGTGTTTGGGAGTCCTTGTGTCTTGAACACAATCGAGGTTGTAAAAAAATCTAGCATCACCGCTGGCAATCACTTAGATTTCTTGATTCTCCTCGTAGGCCCGGAGGAGAGGATATGCTCTTTTGAGGTTTCTTCGGCCTTTATATGAATGCCTCTTAAATAGGTGGGGATACGTTTGGACTTCTCTAATTTTGTAGTGGCCATCACCGACCATTTGATGGTTTCCTCAGCCACTTTATCCTTGAGCTTGGGGTTTCTTAATAGTGTTTGAACTCTGCATCGAGTATAAACCGGAAACCTTCCTCGGGGATATTTTTGTGGTATGTACTTCTTAATAATTCCCATAATCGTGGATCGGTCTCTTCCTCGTGTGCTTTAGTTTGGCTCTTTTTCCACTAAATTGGGTAATTTCCAACAAAAAAAATTCATATTGGTGAGGTATATTACTCTTGAGGTTCATCAAGCCTTTTGTTTTTCTTTGGTGGTAGTGAGGTGTGCTTATTCTTGCACAATCCGATTTCTGAAGTATTGGTCTATAATGAATTTCCACCGGCCTAATCCTTCTAACTATTCATGGATAACTAATCTATCTTCCGAGGATATGAGAATGAAGGAGGATATTGATCCCGATGAAGTACTCTATTTTCAGCAAAAGAAGAGAAAGGTAGATATTGATGCAATTTTTTAGTGTGTCTGATCATTGTGAGAGATAAAAACACATTGGTGAGGATAGGGATCTGAGGTGCCCTTTTTTAAGCGTTGTAACTTATGCCTTGTAGATAACATGGAATAGTTGAATAAGGCTCTATCACTCGGCAAGGATCAAAGTCTTACTATCGGTTTATCTGTTTGGATTACAGTGGCTCCTATTGTTGCTTGTATTTCTTCTTCAGGGGGTCTAGATGTCATTTGTATTGATGGCCGCGACAATAGTCGTGAATAGTATCTTGGGTAGAATTCCTGAAGTAGAATAATTGACTATTGTAGTGACTAGATTATTTATTCACAAACCTTTACCATCCCTACCTCCCGTCAAGAGAACTCGGGTGATAACCCGTTAATTTTATTGAATTGGTTTCTTCCAAACAAACTCACTTGTCGAAGAGGACGAGCGGAGGATCTTACCTTTCCTCCAGCTTCTTTCCATTCTTCCATCTGGGTGCCAAGCACCCAAGAATATGGTGGGAGAACTCGACTTGGTTGCTTTATGCTTATCGCAAATGTTGTGTTAGTAAGTGTCGCCACTGATTTTTCTTTTATCTAATAAGGAAAGATGAAAAGAACAGGAAATACCTTTTATCGATTCTGAGTTCGAGGGGTAAGTTATGAAAAGGGAAGGTGTTACCACCCTTTTCATCCGTAGTTATCTACGGGCTCTTAATTGCTTAGCTCACTTTTGAAAACTTGCTTTGTGTGTGTGATTTGTTTGAAAATATTTTGGTTTGACTTTGTAAAATGATTCTTGTATCATTACTCAATAATGCGCATTTAAGTGTTTGAAAATATTTGTTAAAAAATGCGAAGTGTGAAAAGTATTTGTTTTGAGCAAGCAATTAAGAGTAATCTACCTACTCAAAGGTCGTTCTTGTTATTTTCCCTCTCCTTTAGGATACTGCTATCTATACCATTAGTTGTTAGGCAGCCCCATCCATTGAATGTGAAGGGCAAAGCGAGGTCATCGAATGGTTATTGAAGGCAACATTGTAAGGATACCTTAGCAACTTCGTAGGGACTATCATCATGTATTCATTGGAAAATCGAGGGACAAGATCATATATTCGTTGGCAACATCAGGGGTCATCGAGGCACTATGATCTTTATATTGAAGGGTCTATGATGATGTTATTTGTAAGCATCTTTGCTAATGGTATCCCTACGTTCGAGGGACATGACCATTATATAAGGCAACAAGAGAGGATACCCTAAGGGTGCAAGTGTGCAATAATGATTCAGTTAAGATATTTATCTTGAGATTACGGTTACCTAGTGTTGCTTTTAGATCTTGCCAAGCAATCCTATTAGCATACATCTAAGCAGTTAATATATATATATATATAGAAAATAAAGGTGCGGAAAGTATAAGCTCCTACGCTATTACATGGCTTCAAGGAAGATATATAATAAGGTGTGGAAAGTAAAAGCGGAAATTTAAACCTAGACTATTACATCCCATGAGCAATTATATAATAAGGAAAAAGTGCGAGGAAAGTAAATATATGTTATTACAAAAAACAACCGTGCGACCTATACATTGATTTCTAGAATTTAAAACCATGAAAAATAACTGAGTGATTGTTTAAATAACCTAAATTCCTAAGTGTTTAAGGAAAACATTTTTTTGTGATTTTTTAGAATTGGTTTTAAATGGAAAAGAAAATTTTAAGTTAATTATTAATTAATTAAGAAAATAATTCTAAGTTAATTAAAAAATAAAATATTTTTATGTCAAAATTAATAAACATTTTACTAACCTAAATTTGAAAAGAAAATATTTTTAGGGTTTTTAAAGTATTAAAAATAATTTGTGAAATAAAATTAAAATAAAGAATAAAATAAAAAGGAAATTAGAAAAAATGAAAGAGGATTAGTGCTAAAAAATTAGGTTGGTCCTCCATGAATGTTGAACTTGTGACCTTGGGGTCACAGGTTCAAAAATTCGCCACTGAACCACATGTGTGTGGTGTCATAACAACGCCTTCGGGAACTTATATGTGGTACCTGTGGAAAATCAGAAAATATGGTAAAATTTGGTAAAAGGCGTTGAACAAAGGACTGATGGGGTTAAAGGACTACACGCGCATGTTGAACCACTGGGGTGGTGATACATCCGTTCAGATAATCACAATCATAAATATATATTGGAATTTCATTTCCAGAAATCAACTTAAATAAAAAATACGCGCATGTGGGACCCCAAGGTTTAAATAGACAAATCATATGCGGCCACCTGGTGGTCCCCGGGGTCAAACAAAGTTAGAGACATCGGAGCCAAGCTTCACTCATCTTCTCTGGCCATCATCAATATCAAACCTGCAAAAATAACAATATTAAATGCAAAAGGAAAACCCTACCCCCCCTAATTCGAGAGATGCAAGTCCAATGGTGGTTTTGGTTTGGTCTGAAAGTCCCTGTATCATTAGGTTCGAAGCTCACAATTCCATATGCCCTAACAATGGCATCGACCGATTTAAGCCTTAAAGCTCACATGTAAAATGTCAAACATGTTCTAATGCATGTCCCGAACACAAATACACACATCAAACATGACAAAAATGCATAGAAAATCAAAATTGAAATTGAGAAATCTTACCAAACCGGTCCACTTGGGGCACAATTAGGCTTTACAAATGATTGGAATTGTCTCTTAGGGACCTCAGGATGATGATGGGATGCTTTTTTGGCTTGAGAACGGCTGGAAAATCTGTTTCAAGTTTTTCCTAAACTTTGTAAATTTTGAGAATTTTGTGTAGGGTTTTGGTGCAAGATTTTCATCCCCTTGGCATCTGACCTTGATCTTGTATATATAATGAATGAATTAGGTCAAGTATTTGAGAGGAAAATATATTTCATTGATGTGAATATATTTAATTGAAAAATCAAGTGGAAAGCTTCCAAATTTGGACAATCTCTTGTCAATCAGCCCTTGTGCATTTTTTCCAGCTATCTTGGCCTTGTTTGGTCCTCAAGTAACTCAAATCTCAAACCCACATGCCTTGCACATCTTCCTTGTATTTTATTTTAATTAAATTTGTATTTAAATGGATTAAATCAAAGATAAAAAAATGAATAGTAAGATGGCGTTGGTTGGGCTTAGAGGTCTTGGACAATGTTAGAAACATATTTTAAACATAAAAATATAGGCCCATTTGGCAAAATTCCAAGATTTCTCAATATTTCCTTCATGCACTTTTTCAAAATTGCCAAACTTGCAGCCAACACATGTTTCTCAATTCTCAACATTTGGAGGCGATCTTGGACTTTTTAGAAATATTAGGATGTCCTCTAACACTTATTTTTGGTTTCACTTCAATTGAAGCTTCCATGTTCATGTATACTTCTTTGAGAAAAGATGACTTTTTGTTGACTTTTGAAAGCACCTATAATGTCTTGGCCCATATCTCTCAAATGAAGCATTTTTTGGAAAATGATATAAGAGACAAAGTTGTAGAGAATGGAATTCCTTCAAGATGAGCTTTGGTTGAGGAATTTCTGATGAAGCATATGAAAGTTATGCTTGGTCAAAGTTCAGTTCACTTCTCCTTAAGAAACCCGAATTTAGCAATTTTTGACTTTTGATCAAAGCTTGAGTTTTCTTGGTGAATCACGATCAATCCTTAATAAAATGATGAATATAACTTTAAAATATTGATGTTGACAAAAATGATGAAGTTTGATTGCATTTGACCATATTTGACTTTTTGTCCAATACAACTGATTTTCAACCGTCTGAGCAATTGATTGAGCAAATTTGTGTTGTGTGACTTGAAACTTGGCATGGAGATATTTTGAGAATCGCCTCTTACTTGAAGAGAATGAGACATTAGCAGTGAATTGTCTTGTTGCTACTAAAAAAAAGAATCAACTGGCTCACGAGCTCAAATATTTCAAAGGAGAAGCATCTGATTCAACCAGGAAGCGACCTAGAGTTGAAGATTTCTCCGTTCCCGTAGAAGATCACAAGAAAGTTCTCGCCGGTTTGGAAAGGAAGTACAAGGCCCAGATCGAAGACCTGAAGAAACAAATGCATAATCAGAAGTTGACATATGAAGCTCGTATCCAAGAGAAGGAAGCCCAATTATCCCTTACCACCGGAGAGTTGGAACGTATCAAGATTCAATTGATGCAAGATGTCAAGGATTTCCTATGTCCGATGTTTAGGTTTATGCTTTATTAGTCTTTTATGAAAATCACCATCGTGCTTGTTGATAGGATTACTCTTTGTTGTATGAATTGCAAAACAATTGTTCGAATGGTTTGTAAACTTCTTTGATTCAATGATGATTAGACTTTTCAAGATCCATTATCTTGTTTAAATTCTAAAACTTGAGTTAGAGTGTCAAGAACTCGAATGTTCAAATATGCCATTACAGTATAACATTACATGCATAACATTCATATATGTACATGTCATGCATAACAGTTTGAATCGTAGTTCTCATTCCGGCTTCTACTTTTATTTAGCGTAAAATTGCAAACTTCCACCGCACCGACTGAACAACAAAAGCCGACAGACGGAACAACTTCAAGTAGAAGTGGCAGCAATGAAAGCGCAGATGGAGGCACAAATGACTCAATTCATGGAGGTTATCACTAATATGAATCGAGATCAACAAGAGTTGAAGGCTTTGGTTGAGAGATCTCGTCCAGAGGATGATCGTCGCAACCTGCTTGATGATGCTTCCGTGGGTCGCCAACGTGTTGAACATGAGGCACATATTGCTAGCTTAGGTTCTAATGACCACCTTCGTGGTTCGGGTGTACATCTCAATGGTCGTTTTCTACCTCCTCCACCTACTCCACCTCATGGGCCTTATTTCTTTGATGATGGGATGCAAGGGCATTGTACTCGGGGTCGTACTGCTCCTGTGTCCGATTATGATCAGAATGATGAAGCGTATACTATAAATGGTAGTGAAGTTGATTTTCTAGCTGATGATCAACGGTACCGATTGCTTGAAGAGAGGTTGAAAGTTGTTGAAGGACAGAAGTTGTAGGGTTTGGACTTATCTAATTTGGGGTTGGCACCTAGAGTGAGACTTCCTCCAAAGTTCAAAGTCCCTATGTTCGACAAGTACAATGGGGCGACTTTTTCCAAAACTCATATCACTGCATATTTCTGCAAGATGGCGGTGTACACTGAAGATGAAAGGCTGCTTATGCATTTCTTCCAAGAGAGTTTAACTGGAGCATCACTAGAGTGGTATATGCATCCGGAGATCACCACATTATGACGGGCGTGATCTTGTGAATGCTTTTATTTAACAATATCACCAACATTGACATGGCTCAATCGCATACGCTTGTTGGGTTTATCTCAGAAGTCGAGTCAAACATTTAAAGAATATGCTCACAAATGGAGAGAGCTTGTTGCTAGAGTTCAACCACCCATGGTCGAGTGAGAGATGATCGATATGTTCACCAGTACTCTGTCTGGACATTATTATGTTGCATATAGTACTTCTGCAAGCTTTGCTGAGATGGTTCGTTACGGTGAACGAATTGAAAGTGGGTTGAAATTTGGTAAAATCCAATATTTTGAGGGAGGAAGTTCCTCTGGTGTGAAGAAGGCATACCGTGGTCATCCCAAGAAAGAAAAGGGAAAATCCAAAGGTCAGATATGATGGCGTAAGTAAAGCCTGTGTCAATGTAGTTACTATATCCGCTTCTCAACCACAAACCCAACAAACACCTCGTTAGCAGAATCAGAAGCAACAAGAGAATCATACTACTAGGAGGTTCGATGTCTGTTATACCCCAAAATTTTCCCTCATAATTCTCAAGACAATCCACAACTCCATACTCAAGGATTTCACAAGGGTTGACTAGACAAACCTCTCCTAAGCAATCAATCCAAACTAGGTTTTTCTCTCTCTCAAGTCAAGATGGACTTTCAAGATTTCAAATGGTCATCATACCTCATTATATGCTTCAAGGATCATCATGTTAAGTTTCAAGCCTTACAAGTCAAAATTGCTCATCTAGTTGCTCGATAATTGAAAATCATTGTATTGACAAAAAGTCAACTATGGTCAACACGCGTCAAACTTCATAGTATTTTGTCAACATCAATATTTTAAAGTAATATTCATCATTTTATCAAGTTTTGATCATGATTCATCAAGAAAAGTCAAGATCTCGATCAAAAGTCAAGGTTTCTAAATTAGGTTTTTAGACAAAAGTCAATGTAACTTTGACCGTGCATAACTTTCACATACTTTATCGTAAATTTTTCCACCAAATACCATTTTAAAGGGAATTCAATTTCTACAACTTCATGTCTCACAAGCTTTGGCTAGAAATGCTTCATTTGGAAGTTATGGATCAAAACATTATGTGTCCTTTTAAAAGTCAACCAAAAGTCATCTTTTTCAATGAAGTTTTCATGAACATGGAAATTTTAATGAATATGAAACCAAAAGTGTTGTTTAGAGGACATCTTGAGCTTTCTAAAAGTCCAAGAACACCAAAAATGTTAAAAATTGAGCAAGATACAAGTTGTGCAAGTTGAGCATTTTGAGGAGGTGCATAAAGAGAAATACTTGAGAAAATCAAGTTTTTTCTAAATGGGCCTAACTTTTCTTGGTTCAAACTTGTTTCTCATCCGAATTGGAACCTCAAGCCCAAGGCCACGTTTTTATCTTTTATTTTTTATTTATTTTGGATTTTTATTCATTTAAAACCAATTTAATTAAAATAAAAAGATATAAAATCAAATATTAAATACAAGATTGATTTTCTTTCATTCTTGAGGTCCAAGCAAGCCAAGGGCAAGATTTCCTCAAAAAAGACAAGATTTGATGAAAATTCCAAATCAAATATTCTCCCATTCAAGGCAAAGTATTTTCCAATTATGTTTGACCTAATTCACACTCCTATAAATACATGACAAGATTAGATCACGGAGGAGGCTGCAAGAGAAAACCCTAGCCTCAAGAACAACCCTCATTCTTACAAAAATCTAAGAAACTTGCAAAGTTCGAAACCCTATTTCCAGCCACTTCCAAACCATTCCAGCCATTTATTCGTGCTCCGAGGTAAGTTTGAGTAAGTATATGCCCAGAACCATGGCCATAACACGTTGAATCATGCCATACATGAACATCCGTTTTTATACTTTTGCTTGATTTCGTGATCTTGATTTTTAACGTGTTTTGATTTAAACTAACCATACTAATGTGTTCTTGAGGTTCAATAGTGCGGATAGACTCATCGCTTGCAAGGTTTGTACAAATCAATAAAAGCCATGGTTAGGTCAAGCAAGTCGCTGAGTTTCAAAACCATAGTTACAGTCGTTTTAGGATAAACGAACCCCACCATCGTGTTCGCAAGGGTCTAATTATTGAATCCGGGCATTTTGTTCTTATTTTTCTGCTTGATTGCAAGTTTTGCAAAGGTGGTAGCCGAGAAGATGACCGATCTTCTCTCCGCACCTTTGACCGCAGTCAACCACCGATTCCTGAAGTTCCAACTTCGGATTCCAAGAAGTTCCATCTCCAGAAGTTCCAACTTCTATACCTCCAGAAGTTCCAGAAGGAACACCTCCAGAAGTTCCAGAAGAAACACCTCCAGAAGTTCCAAAAGGGATATCAACAAAAGGTCCAGAAGGAAGCAACTTCCGTTCCAGAAGGAAGCAACTTGCTGTGCCGGAAAGAAGCAACTTCCGTGCATGAAGGAAGCAACTTCCGTGCTGGAAGCCACTTTCATGCCAGAAAGAAGCAACTTCCGTGCCAGTCTCCAGAAGCTTTGGAAAATAGGTTTCCAGAGGTTCTGGAGGGAACTTCCATCAGAAGCTCTGATGGAAACCCTTTTTTATTTATTTTCCTGCTAAATAATTTTCTTTGCAATTTTCTTTAAAACTATGTTTTCTAAAAAAACTCTAAAAAATGTCTAACTTTAGGATTTAGGTTCAGAACACCTTTATTTAAATTTTCACAAAAAAAAAGCATTTTCTTGGCATTAATCAGATTTAGTTTTTTTTTATTATTAAAATCAATCACAAAAAACTCAAAAAGGATAATTTTTAGTAATTAGGTTGCTAACTTAAACTTTTTTACTAATTTTTCAAGATTTATTATTCCGCATTTAAATTCTAGAAAGGTTGTATAGGTTTCAATTTTTTATCATGTAATAGCGTAAAATTTACTTTCCGCACTTTACATTTCTACCTTTACTTTCTGCACTCCTATATTATGTATCTGCCCCAAAGCCATGTAATAGCGTAGGACCTTTACATTTCCGCAATTTACTTTCTGCACCTATTAACTGCTAGTAATTAGGTGTGTATGGAAAGATTAACTTAGTCAATCTTGATCACTAATCACAAGATAAATATCTGAACACAACCCACTTTTCACACATGCACCCCCTTAGGGTATCCTCTTGTTGCCTTACAAATACAATGGTCAAGTCCTCGAACGGGGGATATCTTAGCTAAGACGCTTACAACATATCATCATAGTCCCTTCGAATTAAAGATCATAGTCCCTCGATGACCCTCGATGTTGCTTACGAATACATGATCTCGTCCCTCGATTGTTGCCTACGAATATGCTAAGGTATCCCTACATGTTGCCTTCTACGACCATCCGATGTCCCTTCGAATGTCCCTTTACATCCAACGAATAAGGTTACCTATCAACGAATGGTATGGATAGCGTTATTCTAAAGAAAAGCAAAAATAACACTAAAACGACTGCTCGAGTAGGTAATAAGTCTCTTTTGCTTGCTCAATCAAAATACTTTTCACACCTCACACTTTCAAAACTTTTCAAAACACTTTGTATACATTCCAGCGTGAATCATTACAAAGTTCCTTTCCAAAACAAAACATTTCCAAACACTTCAGATACATTCCAAATATGAATCATTACGTAAGTCAAAGAGAAATGCCTTTTCAAAAACATATTTTCAAACACACACACAGAAAGCAATTTATAAAGTGTGCTAAAGCAATTAAGAGCCCGTAGATAACTACGGATTGAAAGGGTGCTAACACCTTCCCTTTCATAACCGCCTCCTGTACTCAAAATCTAATGAAGGTATTTTCTTGTTCTTTTCGCTTCCCTTAATTGGATAAAAGAAAAGTCGTGGCCGACTTGCTATCTACAATATTTGCGATAAAATGCAAAACAAACAAGTCGGTTCTCCTCCGTGTTACGTAATCAAGCGATCGGGGAGACACCTTAAAGAGAGGCTACCTTAGGGTTTTTAGATCACTTTACTGCTTTATGTTTGACATGTATGCTTTATTTTAAGGGTTTCTTGGGTATTATACTTGTGGGGGATCCTACACCCGGATCCAGGTTTCCTTAGGTAAGTATCAATAAATCGTCGCGATCGTTAGGGCGAAACGGTCAACATGATGGCTACGTTAGTGTGACATTAAAAGGTAGAGATAATGGCTCAGTAGACCGAGGTTGGTTGATACTCGATGTTGCGCTTATTAAGATTCGATTTTCGGATGTTTTCACGACCACTTGGTAGTCGTATTGAAATAAAGCCTATGAGAAAGATCAATGATATGAGATTCCTAGAACCCGATTACTATTATAGACAGTTGAACCCACTTAAACTCGTAGGGTAGGTAGACACCTATACCTCATGCAAGCCTTAAATCTAGGCTATTGTGTGAATTTCTTGTGCTTGCTACTTGTCTTAAACATGACATCATGACATCATAAAATCATAACATCATATCAATTATAACTATTTCAAGGACCTAGGGATTTATCTTTGCTCTATTTTGTAGGAATTATGACTTCCAAGAAGACTATTCGAATCAACTTCAGGTATACCCTCTCAACTCAAAGAATTAGTTTGTAAATTCCATATCATGCCTTCATCAAAAGACATGGTTATTCGCTCGACTTGGTTATCACCGGCTTGAAGAAGATATGATGCACGCCATATTCCACTTCTTCGATATGAAACATCACTTTACATCCGCATTATCTATTGGTGCCATACTTGGAAGAGTTATCTAAGCTAATTGGGATACCTATCCTTGATCGATACCATTCAATTTGGCTGAAAAGCTCAAATATGAAGACATCACATCAACACATCTAAAGCGATCGACATTGAAGCTAATTGGGAAACAAGAAGTGAGTTAAAGGTTCTAGCTAAGTTTCGATAAAGAAAGCTCGAGAATTCCTAAAGGCTATAAGTTTCCATGCATTCAAGACGTTTTGGCCTTGCTAATCTATGGTTTGGTGCTATTTCCTAATCCCGATCGTCATAGACGTAAACACCATCAAGATATTCCTCACTGTAATCCTCGTGCCTACCTTACTTGGAAACATTCTACATTCTCTCCATACTGTACTATCAAAAGACAAGGAACTCTCATGTTGCATATCGTTACTTACAGGTGGTTTATTTCGCACATTCCTCAATCAGAGAAGAACGAAAAGATTGAAGTGGTCTCAAAGGTCATGTCACTCTCTCATTCAAATATCTGCTTGGTGCCTTCTTTCTCAAAAGGACTTCACTTTCATTGAGCATTGTGGGAATTCCTAATGTACCACTCCTTGTCATTAAGGGAGGTATCACTTACAACCCTTCTCTAGCTCTACGCTTGGTTATGCTCAAGAGATGGTCCTCATGATATGCTTCTCCAAGACATTGCTTGACTACAACAACGATCCAAAACTACCATCAAGATTTGTGCACGCTGGCATGGTAAAGAAGACGATACCAAGACTTTGAGACACAAAATTCCATTCCTTGGGAACCTTACCTCAAATGGGTGCGAGCTCGAGCTCAAAACCTCATGATGCCATTTATAGTTGTTCTACTGCTTATGGAACCTGCTATAGGTGATTTAACCCTATACCATTCTCCATCCGTATATGCCTACTAATTTCAAGACTTGAAGAGATTCTTGATACATTCAAGCTCGCTATGCAGTGAGGAGAAGGTATTAGAGTTGACAAACCTACTTCACAAGGAGCTAAGTATTAATACCTACTTCAACACAAAGAGGAAGCGACCATGGAGACCTAAGTTCTAGGAATTTCTTTTATTATGTTTAAACTTTGTTTTGTACTTCTAAAATAAACTAATAAAAGTTTGTTCTTGCTTATTTAACAAATTTAAATTCCTAAGGTCCTTGAAAACATTGCATTGCATAACATCGCATATTATGGCATAACATTCCATAACAGTACGTTGAAGACCGGTTTTCTTATTCTTTCATCGCTTATTTCAGAAATGGCTCTTGAAAGACTATCAAAGACCTTCGTGCCTCGTAACGCCCAATTCTAGGAGGTGTTCACCAATTTGTCCCAAGGCCGAAAGATCTAAAGAAGCTCATCACCGTAAGAAGAAGACCATTCAGATTCTCAACATGGAAGACATCAAGGGTCCAACCAAGGTGGTCGATAACTCGAATTCTCGACAAGAGGTGAAACCAAGGAAGTATCAAGAATAACGAAGGAAGCCATCATGAGTCTAAAACGAAGAAGAAGACTATGTGAGTGAGCGATCTCCTCGACAATGAAAAGTACAAACAACTTGAAGACCGTCAACGCTGTGGAAAATATGAAAATGTAACGTGAATTTTGATGATCCGAGTCTTGTTCCCTGTGGTAATTCGCAAGTTCAAAGTTCCTACCTTTGTAAGTACGATGGCATCTCTTGTCCAAGTCGCATCTAAAGTCCTACGCTTAGAAGATCCATCCTCATACCGAACACAAGAAACTGTGGATCCATTTCTTTCAAGAGAGTTTATCCAAACTCGGTTGAGTGGTATTATTAGCTGCAGAGTACCCACATTCATACCGGAATGACTTAGCATATGCTTACAAGTAATACCAAGACAATGAATTGCACCCACCGCATGCAACCACAGAGCATGTCTATGGGTCGTGACGAGAAGTTCAAGGAGTATGCCTAGAAATGGAGAGATCTAGCAGGCAGAGTTCAACCACCCTTGTCCAATAGGGAGTTGGTTGACATGTTTATGGGAACATTGACATGCCCATTCTTCAATCATCCGATCGGAAACTCTTCAAACCGGATTTACCGAACGATATTGAATGGCGAGCGATCAGTCGGAATCAAGAGCGGAAAGATTCAAGTAGAGTCATCTTCAAATGATGAAGATCTTTTGTGGTAAGAAAGCCAATGTTGTGTATGGTCAAGAGTCGTGACAAAGTCGACCGCACTCAACTGCGGGGCGCCGTGATCTCCAATCCTACACCAACAAGAACCTCAACAAGACAACACGTAGCTAGAACGCCAAGAAGACAGCTTTACGAAGATCACGTTGTCTCAAGCATTGCAAAACATGTTGAAAGCAGAGGTGCATACCACTCAATAAATTGTACCACGACACCAACAACTGTTGGGCCCTCAAAATAGGATTCAAGATATGATTGAAGCAATGGAAATTGAATTTGATCCTCCCCGAAACTCCGAATGTGATCAACGCACCAATGCCCGACCATGGTAAAACTTCCAATGCTATTGAGAATGACTCCTATGATTATGATGTGAAGTCGACTATTCCTCCATGATCGTCAAGAAAGATTTTCGAAGTCGTGTATTTCGGATGCCCCGACAACTATCGGTGTGCATCCATCGATGATGTGCGTCAAGAGGCGATTCAAAGCATGATGGACAACCGAGAAGCTATTTATGAAACCACCATCTATGGAGAACTGTGGACATATCTAAGAATCAAGATCGAGGGTGTAGACGGCCATACCGTAGTCCGGGATAACTTGGGAAGCCAAGTGGAAAGTTGATTTCATGGTGAAATACACCGTCCCGAAAGTTACAAGATTCCAATTGAAGACGTCAACTACGACGCCGACATTCCCATTATGATTACGTTGTTGTTGATTTGATGTTGCATTGTTGTTGCCGCATCATATTTTCGCATACATTGCATAAACACGCTGGCTGGATTTGAAAAATATATTACGTTGGGAGCTTTTCTGCGATGGCCTTGATTGGCAACCACGTTGTTGATGCTTTGATAATTGGCGATTATTGGGAGTTTTGCTCCGGTTACGCTGGAGTTCTGCCCATTGGTACCACATGCATGTGCATTTGTATAAGTTGTGATCGCGGCTTTATCGCCTATTAATCGAGAGTGCAAGTGCTGCCCTATCGCGTAGTTTTAAAAAGATATCGAACCCACAGAGACTATAAATCGATCTATTGTTATCCTAAGTTACGGTATACAGCTAAGGCGAATAATTCTTTTTTAGATAATGGTTAAGGAAAATATAAATAAAACTGATATCGGTACGTATAGTGAACCTAAGCGGATTAAATCGAACCTAAGCGTATAAAGATGGTTAACTTAATTGTTCTGTAGAAATAATCAGTTTAAAAACCCTCAACTCACACTTTCGTGGTCTTATCTCGAATTATACGTCTAAAGCCCTATGCCTGCTCTCGCTAGCCCATAAGTGTTTAGAAAATACTCTTTGAAAACTTAATTAATTCTAATTGCTTTAAAGCGCCTCACGTATTTAAATCGAATGCCTAACTTAGCTATATCTCGTAAAAGTGACGCTTAGGAATCGAATGAATTGATCCTGCCTCAAACGATTTACTCTTTTGATTTGTTTATAAAGATGCCGTGAGCATCAAGCTTTATTATTTTCAACACAAGAAATTCTGATTATGAAAAAGGGGAAAGCTGCTAATACCCTCAATTGATTTTGATATGCATTACCAGCGCAAACTAGACGCAACGCATCGGGAGATTCCGTAAGGGGTTTGTTATATAAAGGAATAGATGGAGCACCCTAAATATATATGGTTATCCATAGCTTTATATATGAATACGTTTGATATGTTTGTGTTTTAAATTGCTATTTCTATGATTGGGAAAGTTTCTCCTTTGGATTTTAAGAAATGTAGATTATGGGATCCTAGGTTTTGTTATTATTGTGCCAAAGATCATTGGATCTTCTGCATACATATCCCCTAATGGGAATCAGAGCATTTGTAGCTCGGATCTAAAGGGATCTATGGTTTGTTTGGTCTGAGAGAGAAAGAAATTTGCTCGGCAAGGATGAGACCTTGTGCCTACGTATTCTCAAAAGGATGTTGAGAAAGTTAGAGCAATCGTAGTTCCCACTTATGCTAGTGGAAGCAACGGGAAGTTAGAAAGAGACACAGATAAATGTCATCTTAATGAAAAATGTATCTAATCTATGTCATCACATACAATTTGAAAAGTTTGATTGATTGAAATCTTTCATCGTAAGTTATAGGTGTTTTGCTTGAGTATACAAGCCGCTACCACTTACATGTTTAAGAAAGATGTTTGAAAAATGATTGAATCTTTTAATTGTAAGCATTGGGTTTTTCTCGAGTGTACAAGCGCTACTACTTACATTGAAAGATGTTTTGTTTGAAAAGAGTTTGAAAATTGATTGTATGTGATGTGATAGATGAGATACTTCTTCCATAGAGATGATAAATGTCTAAATCTCGAGGAGAAATTGATGGATTAGGGATGCTTTTAAGAAGTCTGGGGTCCTGTATTGTAAGCCCAAGAGGAGGCATCCGAGGGTCATCGAGGGTCATCGAGGGTCCTTGTATGAAGCTCAAGAGGAAGCTATAGGTATGGTCGGCTTTGGCTTTAAAAAGGGATTTCACCGGAAACCATCCTTTTGGAATTAAGCAATTTCACGGAAAATTATACTCTCGGGTTCTATCTTAACGCTGGTGATTCTTTGTATTAGAAGCCCAATAGAGGTGTTAAGATATTTCCGATCTCTTCTTGTTTGATGCCCAGAGAAGGCTAAACTCAATGAAGAGTTCTTTTGAACGAAGCCCAAGAGGAGGTCGACTCAAATAGGAGTTGCTTTATATGAAGCCTAAGCGGAGGCTAAACTCATGAATGAGTTTTCTTATATGAAGCCTAAGAGGAGGCTAAACTCATATGAATGAGTTATCTTGTACAAAGCCCAAGCGGAGGCTAAACTCGGGGAGCCTAATGATTAGACTAGTTGTTATGTTATAACTAAACGATTGTATAAACAAGTATATGAAGTTATTCACAGAGTTTATGAAGGAAATATAAACAATGTAAAGTTTATTTACAAGAGTTTATGAAGGAAATATAAACAAGGTCTCAGGAACTAACGTTTAAACGAGCGAACTTGATTATTTACAAGTTTGAATTGTGTACAAGGAAGTAAATATGTACACGAACAGTATTTATGTATGTAAGGTATGGATATACATAGGAGGGGTTGGGACTTACAGTGAAGGGTGGCCCATTGGTTTAAAAGCTTCACCGAATAATGCTCCTTTTAATACCAATGGTATTCAAGTATACACGTTTAAACGAAAACAAACGGACGAACTTTATCCGTACTTGAATGTTTACAAAAGTATCTCATTATTATGTAAAAATTTGTATGTATATGAAAAGAACTTGATATGTACAAAGAAATATGTATGTACATAAAGAATGTTGGGACTTACACCATAAGGAGGCCCATTGATTTAAGAGGAGTTTTATCGAATAATTCTTCTCTTAGAACCAATGGATTTTGTATAAACAAACGAATGAAAACAAACGAAAGAAGTTTGTTTATGATTGAATATTAACAAATATGATTTGAATATGTACAAGGAAAATTGAATATGTATAAAAGGATTGGGACTTACACTGAGGGAGGCCCATGATCTAAGAAATTTGAGAGAAAACGAATTAGTTTTATCGCTTAAATCGGATCATGGTAAAAGATGTAAGTTTTGATGAAAAGTTTTGAAGAATGATTTTGAAAGTGTTTTGAAAAGTGAAGTATTCTTACAAGAAGTTTTGAAAAGAATCGGCTTCAAAGTTTGAAAAAATCACCTTTAAAGGTGTTTTGAAAGTACTCAAAAGTACCGTTTTCGGCTCAATCAAAATATAATCGGATGAAAGTTTTTTCTGAAAATTTTTGCACTATCATAAAATAAATACATTAATTGACAAGTGTACAAAAAATCACCTCAAAATGAGGAGTTTTGATTGGGTTTTGAAGAAGACAAAGTTTGAAAAAAATATGAATGAAAAAAACAAAAAGTTTGGCAAAAAGGTCCCAAGGCTACTCGAACTCGGGACCTATTAGGCAAGGCAAGGTGTAATGACTTAAGAGTGAGCTGGCAACCGCTGGGGCGGCAATACATCCGTGTATTGAAGTCAGTTTAGTTAATTATATTTTAAAACAGATATTTGAATTCAAAAAACGCGCTCAAGCTTGTTCTTCATCTCCAATCCTTCAATCAATCATGAAATCTTCGTTTCTTGATGAAATCAAAAGATGTAAACATGAAACTTGCTCGTTTAAAGCCCAGGAATATGATGGCACTCTTTAATTTCATTTATTTTCAGTTTATCATGATTAAATTTCTGAAGAACACGAAGAACCCTAAAACTGAAAAATCTAATTGAAATCGTGTATGGTTGATGATTTATTCAATTGATTGAGGGTTAATGACCGTGGATAGTGCAGAAACAAAATGGCCAAGAGTTTTTTCATTTGAATCAAGAAATCACAGAGTTTGAGTTTGGTGTTCTTACCTGTTGAAGCTGGAATCGAATTCTGGGTTTAAGTGTTTCCAGTTGAGTTTTTTTGATTGCTTGAGCACCAACGGCCTTTATGGAAGGTGTATGAATGGTCTGCACTTCATGAGCTTGCCTGGATCCTTCTACCCAAGTCGACCTGCAGTTGGCTCAAAATGAAACTTGAATTTGATGTTAGAGATGTTACAGATTGATGCTAAGGGTCTGCATCATGTCTATGATGTATGTGGATGATGTTTGGATGAAGAAATCTCAATTTGCTCGAGCCAAAGATGGAATTCGAAGTTTAAGGCAGTTTTGAGCAAGTTTATGAGCATGGCATGTAATTCTGATTTCTAGCTTGGCTTGTGTTAATTTTAAGTTATAGACCAATTACATATGACATTTACAACATGTTAGACACCAATTTATTCAAAGTTTTTCACAAGTTTTTCAAAAATGCACAATTTCTCCAATTTGCACTATATTTCATGAAATTTGAGAAAGAAGAATGAAATGTACTTGCATGGATTTGGTGTAGTTTGAATGGCAAGCAAGACCTCTATTTATAGGCCATGAGTTCTGAAAGATAATTGAGAAAGTTTTTTAAAATTCAACTTGTTTTAGAGGTAATGGGTCATTTTGCATTAAATGCAAAAAAGGAAACTTCCTTTAAACCATGGTTAATTTTTCCAACTTGATCTTTACTCTTTACAATTACTCCTCTGATATTTATCAGCTCTAATCCCTCAAATTGGCAAGGTGGCATGCTTCTAGAAAGAAAGAAACTAAATGACCTATAATTTCAAAGCTTGTACTTGAAATTCAAAGATTTTGAGCTCTATGTTTCAAATTC